>VWYP01010028.1:72809-158944 GCA_013400435.1 Pycnonotus jocosus | reverse complement strand
TTTTTTTTTTTTTTTTTTCCCAAAAAACTGTCTCCCAGCCATCTTTTTTCTGGTAATGTGCACAGGCACTGCAACACTACAAGAATGAGTGCCAGGACAAAACTTATGATGCACAGTCTCTAGAATAAATCACTTAAGAGGGGTAGATTAGAAGAAAAAAGCAATGTAAGGTTACATCTTCAAAGGTATGTTCCGTAAAATCCCTGCATTTTCAGCAAATTACTGCAAAAAAATACCCAGTTTGCATCTGATGTAAAGAAGCAGACAGGCTTCTGGATCATTTGCAACTTCAAGACAATACCATGAATCAATACATATTTTTAAAAGATGCAATAATTACACAGAGCTTGCATGTAATCAGAAAAGAATCTACTTGTGCTGAGTGTGTATCATTTGAAAGTTGCAATGCCAAGCAAATCCACACCGTTGGCTTGCACAAACCCAAGTATTATCCATTAGTGTCTTTTTTTTTAAACAATACAAGCATGTATGAAAAACATATTTCCTGGAAACAATGATACTCTTTGAAGATTTATTCAACATTTCACAAACCAAACAAGCCTGTACCCGCACGTGCCCGTAAGAAGAAAGTGGGCTGACAATGCAAACTAATCAAAAAGTACTGGAAGGGCTATCCAAGATATTTGCATAGCTATACTTCCCAAGAGTTTGAAGTTTTCTTCAGAACTGTATAAGAATTATTTCCTATGTGTGTAAGAAAATCTCTTACTGATCAACACTAACTCATCAAAGCAGGAAAAACAAATCAACCAAGCATCTACGTGTTGGGGCTGATACCTTAAACCCCTCACTTGCTGTTTTTGTTCCTTTTGATTGGGCTCTAAGTGCCAGCTCCCAGGGGTCTCAGCCCCACACATGTTGTGACACACTTTCAAAGCCCAGAATGGGACACTTGGGACAAAACACACACTGTTCAGGAAGTGCACAGGGGCCAAGAAAAGCAATAGGAATTTCCACAGTTAACTTGCATTACTGGTTGCCAGTAAGCCTCTTATTATGAAAACCCATAATTGGAAACTGTCATATTACAGAACAATTTATGGAAGTTTTCAGACTATGTATGCCCCAGTGGGAACTTCCTTTGACTGCTGTGTTCCATCAGCCCAGGTCTGCTTATTTATTCACACAGTGGGATAAGAGCATCAGGAACCTAAGTAAGTCATCACTGAAGCGTCACTGAGACTCCCACTCCAGAAGTGCTTCAAATAGTTCTTCATTTCTTAGCCTGTCCAGTCATCCATCTTCATGGCTGCATTCATCAACTGCTGGACTGTCCTTATTTCTTTTCATCTTCTACAGGAACATTCTTGCACTTGTTTTGTGTTCCACTGCTTCTCTGAGGATACGGAAGGCAAAATGCAGCTGCTCTGGGCTGAGTGCATGCCACTATGGCCGTCTCAGCCCCACCAGAAGACCTTGCCAAAATTAGTTCCCACTCCTATGGTTTCTACCTTGTCACATCAGGGAAACTTTAATCTACAATAATTTCTAAATAAACTGTTAAAGTCACCCACACAAAACCATCCAGTGCCTCCTTTGCAAATAGTCATGGTTTGGTGTGAAGGTAAGGAGATCTGGTAACAGGTGATGGAGACACATTCCAGGAAACTTTTAGCAACAGAAGACTGGAAATCCACTTTAACACTATGTTTTCCATGCAGGAGCCAGCAGGTGCCATCTGACAGAGTGGTTCTAACTATGAGCAGCTCCACCCTCTAGGAAATGGACTGAGCCATAACCATATCTGTGTTTTGCCATGCTGTACTGCTGCCACTTCCAGTCATGCATGCCAAGACCACTATGAATCCAGTACCTCCCCCATCAACCAAGGATGGGCTGGAAAAGATTCATGCTCAGGGGAAGCTGTGGCAGAACAGAGGCAGCCAGGCTGAAGAGGACCACCCGCAGATGAAAGGAACTGGAGGAGATAATCCCTGCAAGCACAGTAAGTGGAGGAAAAGAAAAACAGATGATTCACTGGGGATTAAAAGAGAACAGCTTCCTCAACTGTTGAGACCCTCAACAGTTTCTGTCTCTTTAAAGTTGTTTCTGAAGAGAAGACAAGCTGTGAGGCAAATGTACCCCTTCACTTGACTTGCTATCAGCAAATTCTGACCCTGGACAGAATCTCACTGCAACGCAGAGCACCAGGGGACTATGGAAGAGAAGAAGGAGATGACAACAGCACAATTTTGCTCAAAGATTCCTGCAAATACACAGGCTGGGTTTTCAAACTGGGAAGGCTCATCTGTGAGCTAAAACTGCTACAAGTCCATTCATTTGGGCAAGGATTCCTTCAATGCCTAGTTAGAAAGTGCAGGTGGAACTGATTTCATATTAAATCACTATTACTGGGAAGAAATCCCAGGCTTCCATATCGATCTTAGACTTTCAAGAAGTTCCTTACAAAGTACATAAGGAAAGTAATCCTGCTCAAGGAAAATAATCCTGTTCTCAGTTGCCCACAACTTTTGGAAACTCACTCAAGCCAAGTTACCCAGTTTGCAGCACTTGACACTGTGCTAGGCAGAGCTGCAAACTCTGTGCTGAAGATGTTACACCTGAATTTCACACAGCTGGCAAGGCAAAGTCCAAGTGTGAAAAGAAGGCTGAAAATAGCAAAGTATGCAGATGTGGTAAGGCAACAAACACAAATATCTGAACAATTTTCACATATTAAGTATTTATTAAGTATTTTAGGTCACTCTGCTCCATAGCTATTAAAGAAGAGCATGCCAAAAAACCACACATTAGGTAGTTGGGGGAGACAGGTGTCCCAGGAGAAAGTGAGGGCCTATTTCCCCACTCAGAAAATGGGGACGATATTTGGTTTACATGCACAGGTGAATATTTATGTTTTCAAATATCTCAAAGCCTTACTTCACTCTTGAGGTCTTATCAGAAACAATAACACATCAGTTAGGTTTCTACGAACAGAGGGAGGCTTTGTGTCTTCTTACCACCCAGGGAATCAAGCCTTAACCACAGACCTTGTTCAGGTTTTCAGAATCCCAGATTCCACAGCAGGAAGTCACATAATTAAAGACCAGCATTAGTTTATTTGCAGCTGCTGATTGAAATCAAGACAGAATAGAAACAAATGTCACACAGCTCTAAAAACAAAACACCAAATATTTTTTATGTTGTTGGGATAAAAAAATTATTCTTATTTCCACACACAAAGCTAACAGGCTCATCACTAAACAGAGCAATCACTGAATTCCTATTTAAAGATGATCTGAGACATCGTTCAATTGTATAACACCTGGAAGCATCATTAGAACAGCAAAACAGAAACAAAATCATGAATGACTCCACAGTTATAACCATAGCACAGCTATCTCTTCATAATTTTCAGGCACTTACTAATAAGAATTTTTGACTATTTGGTTATCTATGCCTTTCCAAAATTACTTCATACCTTGGACAAAACATTTAAAACCAAAATTTTAACTAGTTTAGAACCAAATTATCTGATTCCAAAATGTTTATATAGTTGTCTATTATAATTAAAAAACCTTCCAGTTTTCATAAAAATTTATTCACTGAACTTGCCTCCAGCAGCAAAACTAGCTCTCGAAGGTGTTCTCCAGAACCCTTCTGTGTGATTTTTTCCTATTATGCAGCTTCATCAATAAACATACAATAGCAATGGTACCAACAACCTGATCTATTTTCAAAAGTGAGCACAAAATCTGCCACAACAAAAGACATTGTAGAAGGAAAGGCACAAGTACATCATCACTGGTCTCCAGGGAATCAGTATGTCTGCCTATTCCTGCTGGAAGGCACAAAAACACCTGCCAAGGGCAGAGGTTCCACACACCCCTATCCTATCCCAGATAAAATGCACCCTTCCCAGGGTTATTCGTTTATCAATTGTGCTCAGCTGCCCCAGTCAGAACCAGGCACACAATGCTGAATGCTGCACCAAACCATACACAAAACTGGGGATGCTCAACAGAACTTTTAGGAAGCCTCTGTTAAAAACAAAGCACATCAACAAAGGGGAATAGAGGAGCACAAGGTGACACAAAGATTGCATTTGAAGGGAGCCCATCTTAATGGCAGTTAAAGCGAACTGGGATCTCAAGGCATAGTAAAGATGAGTGATGCTCAACATTTTGCTGAGGACTCATATTGCTGCAATGTTTTTTCTTTTTCCAGTGAAAACAACCAGTATCACCAGGTTTCCTCCTGAAATGGGGCAGGCAATGACTGCTGGCATTTGCGTCACCAGGATCTGCTCACATTACTCGGTGACGAATCTCATTAAACAGCAGCACCTCAAGCTAAGAGTCTATAGCTCAGTTTGTTTGCATTTACCTTTAGCAACATGGCACGCTTCATTAAATTTTGAAGCAGTGTTTATTAGAAGAGTAAAACACATCAGCATCCACCACCAGGCTCCTCAGCTTATTTTCATGACGTCAGTATTCAGGTTTATTTAATCCAGTGAAAATATACATTGATTGAACATGGCCTCAGAGCATCTCCTGCAGCACTGAAAAATGGAGTAAATCAGAATGGCATATTTCTACTGTTTTCCTTCAGAAACAGATTTACCATCAGCCTAAAAAAGCCTTTTCCAGTGGTGGGAAGGGCTGGCCACTATAGGGTTTCCTGCTTCTTGATGCCAGGTACCTTCTGGTCTGTTTTTCCTGCCCAGCAATGAATGCTGTTCTGTCAAAATCTTTTCCACAGAATGAATCAAAAGTTACACTCAATTGTTATAACTCAATTTAAAATGTAATGCAGGATATGGGATTAACACTGGGGGTTTCTGTTGTGCTACTTCCCTATAAGCTGAGTTTTGTTAACAGGAGATTTCAGTGTATACTTCACCTGTGTAATCTCAATTTAAAAAGCAGTTCAGGTCTTCCTTCTTTCTCTCAAAAGTCATTAAAAAGTCTTACTTGAGCTGAGATGTTGTACACAAGTTCTCTGCCAAGAACAAATTTTTACAACTTAGTTTTAAGCTCCTTTAAAAATGGAAATAATAATGGAAACACTGACAGTGCCCATAATCACAAGTAGAGAAACTTTACTGCAGTAGGTAGTTTGCATTCCATCCAAAAAGAAAAGAAAAGTTGGTCTCTCAACCAAATTCCACATGCATTCTGTAACAACGGCCAATTATGAGATCAGTAAAAACAGGTGCAAATAAAAAATACTGTGGATTTAAACACTGATGAGAGCAGCATAAAGCCACCACCTTGGTCATTAAACTCTGATTGCACAAGAGGGGGTTTTTTTAGAAAGTCTTGAATTACTTTATAACTCACTTCTCCTGGGCAAACTCTTCTAGTGACCATCACAGGCTAACTTGGCAAATTTTTGAATATGCTTCCAAGTCCTAACAGCTTGGCCATTCCCAGATATTAGTAATACAGGATTTATATTCAGCTTTGTCAATTAAGTCTCTTGGTTTAGCCTGATGAAGCCCACCACTACACACAATGCAGCTCAGTCACACAACAGCCAGATATTCCCACTGACAGACTCTACCCCACAACTTAGGATCCTGAGTTGTCCCCTCTGCCTCAGGGTACCTTCTGTGTGCCAGTAGGAAATGGATGGCTGCACACTGCAGCAAACTGCATCTCACAGGCTATGCAAAAGCAGTGATGAGTTTCCTACATCAGAGTTAGCTGTACCTCAAACAGAAAGCATCAGGATTCACCTTTAGCAATACATTCCTCTCAATATTCTGAACACACTTCCAATTCTCTTAAACATGCAGCAAAAACTGAAACACAAAATGCAGAAATACAAGAAAAATTATGCACTTTGTTACATTAAAAAGGTACAGAGCCAAGATGCTAATGGGCCACGTGGGGAAGCAGAACAGCATCAAGTGTTAAGCCCATTCAACAATCTTACAAAAAATCTGAGAATCATAAAATTCAAGAAGCACGGCTCAAAAACATGTGACTGTGAACTAGCCTTGGCACCTGCTTATGCCATTAATAAAATATTTAATATATGAAAAACACTGGGTTTTCAAAAGTGCCTTAACCAGCATCGAAATGTGTTAGTCATCCAAGAAGAACTCTCACTTGAGCACTGGAAATTACAGAACAAGGAAATCAAACCAAATCTTTACAAGGAAGCCAGCTCAAATGCTAAATCTGGACTGTGCTACCTGCAAACATTCATCACCACCAACAACAGATTGCTCCTTTTAACCAGAAAGGAAAAGACTATCCTCCCCTGCAGCACATTGTGTACAATTATTGGATCTGAGACAGGCAGCTATGCTGGGATTTCAGAACGTTCATTAAACAAGCCCAGGAAATTCAAAGCTGCTTCACACAGATCAAATGAACTCAAAGCAACCTTCAATTGTTCAGTCTTTCCCCCTGGGTAAAAGTAAGTATGAGATGACGTCTAATAATTTTTGTTACCTAGAAGTAGTTACTTGAATAATATTTAAGAAGTTAAACTGTAATACAGTAAATGTGTTAATGATAAATTGCTTAAGCAACTGGACAAAAGGAAAAAAGCATCCAGCAAAAAAGACAGTCTGTTCCAAAAAATGAAGAAAGGAAATTTATGTTCATTACAACTATTTAGACATAAATTAAATAAGTTGATTTCATGGCAACTTCCTCCATGTTACTTAAAAAGTCTTCAGAAGTATATTCTTGAAACTCCACAAGTGACAGCACTAAATCTCAGTTTCACTTCATCTCAGGGAAGCTTGGAAAGCAGCCTCTGGAAACAGTACTGCTGCTCTGCAACTCACCAATGATTTTATGTTTATCTTGTTAAGGAAGAAAAAATTAGCCCTTTCATATACACATACTTTTAAGATAACAGGCTTTTCTTCACAGCTTCAAGTTAGGCACTGAAGTACTTTGTTATGATTAGTTTTAGCACATTGAATCCAAATGCTCTGGATTATTAACCAACTCTTCTGACAGGTCTCCAATAATGAAACACACCATACAGTTTACACTGACTCACCATTCACCTTAGCTGATAAAACAGAAAAGGAAGATGGGCAAAACCTCAGAGCCTACCCAGGCAGTCCACACCTTTAGGAAACCCCCTTCCATTTCCTTTCTCACCAGCAAAAGTGAGAAACAAAATATTTGTTGGCTTCAACACGGCAAACTTCACGCTTGTCTCCTCCCATTCTAGCCATCATGACAGGTACCATGTCTGACACTATCAGTACCCAAAGCACCTCCATTGTCTTAAGAGCTAAGGATACATGAAAAGCAAGTTAATGCCCTCTCAAGTAAAACATTAAGTCTTCCACTTCCTTGTTGCTTAAAACCTTCTAAAAGTCCCCGCCTCGTTTTGAAATACTTGTTGACCCTTGAAGCTAATTTGCTGGTTTACCATATACTCTGCTACAACTGAGCCATAACACCATTATCAGGAAAAGAAAACACTTCACACAGCAGTTTGTCCTCAGGCTCCCGAGGATCCAAACTGAAATCCCACTGCTCCATTTGCGACCCAAATTACCATTTCCAACTCCACAGTTTGGCCACACTGGGCCCTGGCACTGAGGAATGGAGGATGTGCAGAGAAAAGTAAGTGGAGAGGGAGTGGATGTTGGCAATGTGAAGGTTGAAACATGCACTCCCACCTCAGTCTACCCATCCCCACCCCACAGGCTGTGGAGTAAACTACTTTATAATCCCTACTGCAATTACACAGCACTGAGTGAAGTCAAATGATACAAGGAAGTTGCATGTACGGCATTGGAGCAACTCCATTTCTTGTGCTCAAGCAACTCTAACAAGCTGGGGAGTACTTGCTCCATCCCTGCAACACCCCCTTCCAGACACTAGCTTTTACAGTCCCTGATCCAAAACAAATTAAAAGGGATACAAGGTACACAAAATCATCCGGTGATAAGCGTTTGTTCACAGCGAAACAATTGAACGGAAGGATTTGTCTCGTTAAACATACAAAAGGTTATCAATAACCCACCAGTTCACACCAAGTCTTCCAGCTCCAGGGAGGGACCGGATCCCACCCCACAACAATCACCTGTGCTGCCAGTCATGAGCAGACACGGCCAGGCACCTCCACCAAAGGCATCCTTCCCCTAAGGATTCAAACACTCAAACCCTCCCAGAGAGGCTTCTGCAGAACAAAGGCAACACAAACCTCACACCAAGTGCATGACCAAACCTGCTTCCTTGTAAAATATTAACAGCATTCCACCAAAATAAAACTAAGCAAGTTCTCAGTTCTTAACTAATCATTTTCCTTCTAATTTGACCACACTGTAAAGTTGCCTTTAAACCTCCCACAGGTTATTTCACTGCACCTTGCAGAATCCTTGGAGTATAATTAAAATCTTCTACCCAATCTCTGGGTTTGAGTGGCTTTCATAATTTCTTAACAGCATATTACTTTATTTGCCTAACACAGTCCATACACCCCCAATTTATCAAACCTTTAGTCTAGGCTTGTTAAAAATAAAGCCAATATTTCAAAAACTGGATGAAAACCAGTTTCACTTCTCACACCATTCAGCTGTGTGCCTCTTATTTTCTCATCATGACTTTTCAAGCTGCTCCCACAATATTGCACTGCAAATGACACCGAAGAAAGCTATGAATTTGTAATTGAAAGATGCAACTCAGACGCTTAACAGCTTCAAAACTACCAAGAGTATTCAACAATGTGCCAGGATTCATGAGCCCTAAAAGCACAGAGACCCGACCAAAAGAAAAACAGAAAGCTGCAATGTTGCTTTGAATTGGGGGTTAAGATAAAACAGTCTCACTACAGAAACTTCCTCAACTGTATATATACAACAAGTCATATAGATATTGCAAGTGCAGTACTGTGAAACAAGCATGCTACAGTCCCCCCAGTCCAAAAAGTAGCCTGTCTTTGTTGAGTGGTAAAACACTGAATTTTTAGTAGTGTAAGTTAGTACAGCATATGAGCTCAAAACCTTGCAAGCTTCAGTTAATGTAATTATGCATTGTTTAGGAATTTAAACCACTATTGTTTTCTTGGAACAGTCAAAAATTGCCACACAAATAGCAGTGTACTCTTGACCTCCACAGGGAGTGGCTCATTCCCATCTAATATGCCAACAAACCACTGAGGATGAAGTTTCCCCATCACTGGCCTCACACGCTCATCTATCATATCAACACTGTCACGTGCATTTGGTATGATTTACTACATCCTAAAGACATCCACCTCTAATGAACATTAACTTTTCCAAAGCAACTCCTGAAAGTTTAAACACATCCTAAAGACTACGAGTATTTCCTTTTCTTTTTCTCCCCTCATAGCCAAGTGGAAGTACACGTGTCAAGATTTCACCCTGCAGTCACCAGGTGCAGTCTCACAGTGAGAGAAAATTCTTCAGGTAAGTCTTTCCACAGGTACAACAGGATGAAATGAAACCATTTCAACACACAGCATTTTACTTTAATTTGAGAAAAACCACAGAGTAGACTTACTAAACTTTGTCCATAAAACACTGACTTCAAAACAAACCTCTTAGCTCAGTTTTCTGCCCCAAACAAGCTTTACTGGAGACCTGCACTTACTCCTCTAATCTTGTAACACAGAAAGGTTGACTAACCTCAGCTTTAACTAGAGTGTTAACACAAGCATAAATATCCTGTAATGTGCAATGCATTAAGGCATGATTTAAACATTATCCAGCAAAAATTTTAAAAAATAATCTCTGTCTACATTCATTTTCAATGATCAATGATACACAAAGAGTTCACTCATTTATTGTGTATTTATTTCTGCACAGTGAGAATATCAGAGAAACTGCTGGAATAAATCTGACAATTTTGGGGTAGAACTCTTTTCACAACCATGGATCAAAACCAATTAATGCTTGGGAGGGCATATTTTTTATTGTGAAGAAAAGGTTACATATTCCTGGTAAAGAAATAAAGCAACTTCCCCAGCATATCTTGGGGAAGAACAGCAATTTTGCTAAGACCACATTACTTTCCATTTCAGAGATGTGGGGATGCAACAAAGGCAGGAAGATATTAATTCCAATGCTGTTCTGACGAACCCTAAAAAACAGACCCGAAAAATTTTAAGAGGCTGCAGCACTAGTAAAGAGACACCTGTGGCAAATTTTAAATATAATGTTGATGTTTTTCATCATTTGTTTTTTAGTAATTTAACCCTATAATGTACAGTACATCCAGCTATGGATTCAGCTGGAAAAGGGTCAACAGAGTTTAAACAAAGAACATTTCCTGGGGCATCTTGGTAGCCAGGACATAGGAACTATGCTACACCCTCCTCACATCTGCAAAGGGAAGAGATTTTTTTCTTTAGCAGACATAAGGGCACAGGGCTGCTTATTACAGGCAAGTATTTTCTCTCATCCTGGTCCCTCAACTCACCCAAGCAATATGGATCAAACTGTGCAACCAGCTACTTTTATGCAAGAATTTAAGACTGAGGCAAAGTGCAAGGCATGGCACTAGGGCCAGGAAGAGGGGTAGGAGGGAGCACACCCAACCTGCTGAGAGGCAGAGGTGTTGAGGCAAGTCGATGAAGACAAAAGGATCCGGATGTCAAGCATCCGAAGGAAGAGTATTTGACAAATACTTAGTGCTTTCTAAAGTAATCAATCCTGAGCTGGTGAAACCACAGTGTTTAATCAGAGGGTGATGTGCCAGTGTTGGGAGCTCTATTTCCTAATACCTTCAAAACCCTGCACAAAGAGTTATGTATATTTTGCTGTCTGTCATTTTGTACAACGCCCTTCCCTCAAGCACCGGTCCTCAGAATGCATTAGACATTGTTAGAGGAGATTAATTTAACTGCAGATATTTTTTTGATTATTTTTTCCTTTCTTTCACAAAGCACTTAACAGAAATCAGTGCTTGGGAACTGGAGCTCTGAAGCACAGTCTATCCGTTTATTTATGATCATAGCAACTAATTGCTCAAAGACAAGCCTCAGGCCCCGGGACCATTCCCATGTCACTGAAGTTGGCTGCTGCAATTATGTGCCACTCATCCCCCAAAAAACAGAGTTGTTAACCTGCTTGAGTGGCTTTGCTGGTACAGAGACCAGACAGCTGCAGAACTGACCACTGGATAATGCTGACTCCTTCAGTGGCAAAAAGACAATGGCGGGAAAAATAAAAAATCAATTCTGACATGTGGTAGTGGTTTTGTTAGCAAAAAGTCTGCCCAAGGTCTCAATCAGCTCATAGGAAATTCCTGTGTAGCTGGAGACACTGCCCTGACAAGGCCAGCCTTCCCCTCCCAGCTTTTCCTTTACTTGACAGCCACAGCAGCCACCACACCTAACTTTGGGCTCCGTTATATCAGCACTGATAGGAGTCACCCCATGGGAAAGTAGGATAGTGGGGCTGATGTCAGGTACCATGAAGAGCATTTTCCTTTTCTGCTTCAAAACTTTTGAACCTTACAGAAGGAGAGCCATCCGCTTCTATGCTTTTCTTTTTTTTGAGTTCCTACAAATGAATTTTAACAATGCACATCCTGCCAGGAAACGTTACCATGCATTAGTGATAAAGCATTAGATAAAAAGGTAAATTAAGTTTCCAAGACACAAATCTCAGCTGATAAACATATTACATCCACAGCTCAACAACTGTGCAGAGAAGAAAAGGAATAAAGCATTTTAGAGAGAGCTTCAGGAATTTTTTTTTGTGGGGGGGAACCAGGAAGAGTAGATAAAGTTATGCCATCCTGTCAAAATACTGCTCAGACTATGCATGAAGCACAGCTATGAAATTAAACCAGATTAAACTAATGGCCATCCATTAACCTTGGGTATGTCTATATGGTACAACACAGACCAGAAGAGGAGCTCAGGCACCAGATGTCTCGCCAACACAGCACTCTCTCATGGCACCAGCTCCCTGCTCAGCTGGATAAATAAACTAAAGCCATTTATTCTCCTCCAGTGGTGATGCTGCACAGCTCTGCAGTCCGGGAGGCAGCAACTCTGCTCCCAGCCAGGTGACACAGCTGGGCACAGTCACCAGAAAAGAGCGCTGGGACATTCCCTCTGGATGCTGCTCTAATATAGAAAGCTGCATATTCTAATATGGAATACTGCAAGGAAGCTGCCTCTCTAACACCAGCAAGCCAGTTGTACACTTAAGGGACAGCTGCAAGACAAAGGCTGAAGGGAAAGGCATTGCAAAGCTGTGCAGTTGCCAGACTGCTCTGCCTAGAGCACGAGCCTAAAGGTCAAGGCAAGAAAGAGGCTGCTCAAATGGGCAGCAAGCTGTTTCCAAGGCAGTTGAGCTGTGCAGGACATTGGTCCCACAGGATTGTCAGACACAGCTGGGCTATGCCCAGATCTGTTGCTCATAGACCCTTTAGAGAGGATGCTTGACAAGGGATAAGCTCCCAGACTCGCACCAAAGGGAGAAGAGCTACAAGTCCAAACCCAAGCCACACCATCACAGCAGCTGTAGTTACTGCAAGAGCCACCAGCTGCAAACCTGATCTTCACAGGAAAAAAAAAAAAAAACAAAAAAACAAAAACAACAACCTAGGCAATCTGATATCAAAAGGGGTGATAAAACCTGGAGGAAATTTACTTTACTGCAAAAAAATTCAAGGAGGGCACTGAGGTGAATTACCTAGCTACTGTCCTTGAGACTTTTACCAGAACTCCCCACGCCCTGAACAGTCATTAAGTCAGGAAGAAAGAGAAGCTGCTGAAATATTCCTTCCACTTCATACAAGTCCTTTGGACTTTCCCCAGACAGCACCAACCTGGCAAACATTACACCATGAGGGATTTAAAGAGATCACAAGAAGAGAGATGCCAGTTTCTATAGAGCTTGCCAGCAAAAGTAGCCAGTGCTCATTCCAACAACAAGCCAAAAGCAAGGAGACTGAGAAGAAAAGATGTCCTGGCAGCTAATTAGTGAAAGCATTACAGTCAGGACTTCCAAGCACCAACAAGAACTAAGCAGGATATACAGCTTTATGCAGGATTTTTTTCAGACAGAACAGAGAACGTGTCTGGGGAATTCTTCACCAGTCACTTCTTGCGACCAAAATACACAAGCACTAATTAGATCATGCCAAGTTTTCATTTTCACACTTCCAAAGCTGCTCAATTAAAAGTATGTGTTTTGGCACTGCTCTCTGTTTCAAAACAATTTAGACAAAGCCAAAAGCAAAGAAATGCTTCAACCCCAGGAGGTGACACAGCTGAAGATAGATGAATCAATAGCATACTGGAAACCTAAAAAACTCATAAGCAACACAGACAGACCTACTTTCATGAAGCAGATATTGCCTGATATGACAGAACACAGAAAAAAAAAGAAAAAAAACCACAAAAACCAACAACGAGAAAGAAAAATAGTGAGAAAGTAAGGGAACTCTGCCTTTTCAGCAGAGTTGGTAGATCAGCTCTGCCTTGCAGTATTTTCTTAGATCATTACCAACAGTTTTTAAAGAGCCTCCAGGTAATGGAGGCTGGGATAAAAACTGGAAAGTGCAGGTAGAACCTGGGACCTTCAAAAACCCACACCAGATGCCTTGTCAGTGAGCACATGCTGAGGAATGATATCATGTCCACAGCTACTGAAGCTGTGAGGAATTTGTGTGAAAAGATAATCAGTAAGAAGATTTATTTCTTTTTCAGTGTTTTGAGTGGTACTTCGTAAATAAGAAACTTGATTCAAAGTATCAGTTGCAATTCCTCAAGATGCTGCAGAAACAGAGACTGTCACAGCTACAGGTTCCAGGACACTGATTTGTATATTGAAGGATAATAGCAAATAGCAAGCAAGAAAGACTTCCTGTGTTAGCAGTGTTAAGAAAATTGCTATTGATGCACATTAGTCACTGACCACCACTGCATGATAGTGCACCAAGACCAGACTCATTCCCAGTTCTTGTGATGTGCACAGCAAGTAGGACACAAGCTTCAGAAATCTGAAGAGAAGGGATCCCTCTCATAGCAAGTGACATCACAAAACCAGGCCAGGAGAGAGTGAGATGCCAAGAGGTCTCCTCAACGTGGCTGCACTTTGCCTCATCTGGAGGAAGACACAGGAGCACCATCTAGGAGAAGGCACAACTGTTCCAGCTCTCTGAAGCAGCAGCATGCTGACTCAAAACCTACCTACTGTGAGACTGCAAACACCTTTATCTTAGATGATTACAAATTACCAACAAGAAATTTAATGCATCCCATCCCTGATGACAAATATCCTCCTTATCTCCAAGAACCACGTGATTATAAATGAGGTCCCACATCCTACCCCAAAGAACCTGTTGTAGAAAAATCCCTGTCACTACTCCAGCTGCTGCAATTCTTCATTTACATAAATCACCTCTATTTTAGATTCCTTGTCCCTCTGATTTATGGCCTTAAGAAAAACAAACATGAGTTAAGGAAACAAGGGAAAAGAGTTAATGAGCCAACCTCAGTAGCTCTGACCACATGTAAATACTGCAGCCAATTGCTGTTTCTCTAACAGCCAATAACAAGAGCAAACACGCAAATAGATATGTAGCACTTTTCCTATTCTTCAGAACTTAGGGATACCATCCAAAACCACATCACCTCAGGACTTAAGGATCATCAGATTTTTAGTGTCGTAGCAGCTATTCATTTCACCAGCTATCAAGCTAAATTGGGAATATAGTCTCCTTAAAAAAACCAGAGTATGACATTCACTGTACCAAGTTTAGGCCAGATGAGACTTTTAGTATTAGTACAGTTGATTTAAACTTATTCCTAATTATGCAGATGAGAAAGAAACTCAGACTACAGAAAATCTGGACAGTCTCTCAAGAAAGTATTTATAAAAAGTTAAGTGAGTTTAATGTGCACGACCTTCTAAAAACCAATCCCATCACAACAACAGGTATCCTGACTCTTAAAAGATGCAGGCTCCAAATACTCATGTGATATCACCAAATAAGTCTCCAAACTGGCAAAAAATAAACAGTTCTAAGAAACACTAATTCCACAGGAACCAAGAACTAAGAAAAGTCCAAAATGATAGTGGTTACATAAGAGATTGGATTAAGAATAATCTACTGTGATGTGTGCATATTTACAGAAGACTTGGAAGAACAGAGTTTAAAACAATCACTTGAAGAAAAGTTAGTTGTTAAAGGAAACAATTTGCTGTACTAGATTATTATGTGACCAAGAAAAAAGTAGTGAGCAGAAGCAGACATCAGGTATTAAATGTTGGCTTGCCTCCTCTTCTAAAGTAAGATCAGATGCCCCAAGAGCACTTCCCTCAATGCAAGACGAAGCTCTTTGAGCAACACAAAATTTAGCAGTATCTCACACAGCCTGAACTCACCCTCATCTGCTATTATTACACTGGGGATGTAACAACTGACCACATGTCATGAATGATTATTTAACGTTTAATTGTTCACCTAAGAGTAACGTTTTTTATCTTATTCTGTGCCTGTGCAGCCAAACCACAGCTGCAATGTGACTCTGTCTGCACTAGTAGGACAGGATGCAGACAGTCAATAAAAAGAAGTTTGTCTTCCTACCTAACCAAACAATTTGCCTTTTAATATCACTCTTACTCAGCACAGGAGGAGGAAGAATAAAGAGAATATTAGACTGTTCAAAAACTCTGTACTGTACCTTTCTTGTGATTTTATTATTCAGGATCCTGGTTTTGGCCTTACCACCAGAGGGACAGAGGCAGGAAAGGCCCTTCTCAGGAAGGCAAGGTTGCTTGCAATATCCAAAAGGCTGGTGTTTCTGCCTCCTTGTTTTCCACATGCAGAGGGGGAAAGGGCTGAATGCAGCTCTGGGTCATGGCAACCTCAGAGAATCCAGATCATTATAGTAATTATATCATTATACACCATAAAAGCATGCCAGTGCTTGCTATTAAAACTGACTGTGTTAAGATGTCGGCTGATTCCCTTCAAGTGATATTTGATTAACAAAATGTGGTAACGACATCTGCAAGAAAGCAAACGCAATGCCACATATGTCTCAGTGTGCAGCACTTCCCATTCTCTCTGCTGTTCTGCTACCAATCTACTGCATTGCTACTCCATACCCAGCCAGTTTACAGCTAAGCAAAGCCTGGGAAGAGCCATGCCAGCTCACAGCGAAGGCCCAGCAGGCCCAGCAGTGTGGAACAACATGTGGCCATCCAAAGAATGGCACAATTAGAAAGTTAGCATGTAATGAAGCTTTTCCAGATTCCACCAATTTGTGGTTTGGGGATTTGCCAAGATGGGGAGGGATATGCACACACTTGTGTGTGACCATCAACTTACAGCCCTCGCTGTAAAGCCTACAGCAAAACAAATTTAAAAAACAAAACAACTGCCCTTCCCCCCTTACAGCATCCATCAACCTTTCAGATTTGCTAGAGCTCTGCTTTTCTGGACATCTTCCTAGCTGGCTTCTTAGGCTTCCCACTTTACTCCCGAATATCATGAATTACACTTGAATGTTTTTAGTGTGCCAGAACACTTACTATTTCAATAATGACTTCTCCAGAACTCTTTTTTTTATTATTATGCATGTAATGTTTCCAAACAACATTCTTGATTGTTAGACTCAAACAGTGTTGCTGTGATAACCCTCTAAGAACCTCATCTCCTCCTGAGTAACTGTTATCCTTACATTAGCTGTGAGATTTTGAGAAGAAACTGACTCTCAGAAAAATTTGGTTGAAATGAATTATTATTCAGCAGGGCAAATCCAAAGCTAGCATCCCCTCTGGACAACTAATGCTTCATAGGTTTTCACCAACAGTGGGAGGCAGTGACTTGCCAGGATATGTAGCTCTGTTCAAACCATACGTGGTGATATTTGTGATGAATGCTTAAATCAAATTGTTCCTTTTTCACATTTGTTTGTAATTATGCCAACAACAGTCACAGCTGGGAAAAGTGAATTGTACTTTATGTCTTCTGTACAGAAAGTGTTTAAATATTTATCTGTGATGTATGGCTCAGAAGAGGCAGCTTGAACATCTCCTGCTGCACTGTATTGCATCTGACAGCTCAGTGTTGAACAGAACATGTGATTTCACGAGCTATGAAGCATTACTATAACTGTTGGACACTTTGTGACTAAAATGTTGGACCCATTATCCTATTATCCAGCAACACACACTGTAGATAATGAACAGCTCTATATCCTTGGCCTTAGAGACCTTCTGTCAAGATCAAAGGAACTGGAAATTATGCAAAGAAGCACTGTAAGTTGATAACGGAATTATTCATAAAACAACAAAAACAGAGGCACTGATTTTCACTAATTTCTGAGAAATTGGCAGATTTAATTGGTAGGTTAATCAGGAATTATTATGTCTACATATAGAGTATATTTATGCATAACTGGATACCTTCCTGGCATATTGTAGCAAGCAATAGGGAGTTAGACCCCAAAGTTCTTTTTTGTAAGTTTTGGGCAGCACCAAGTCCTTGTCTGGGTACTATTTTCAGACTAAGACTAAAATTTCAGCTGTAGCGTGCAATACATGAGACGGTTGTCATGAAAAACATTCCACGTTATAAACTACTACTCTAAAAGCACCAGGGATTGGGCCAGGAATCCAAGCCCCAAGTGATATCAAATGACTTATTATGCTATTTCCTTCCACCAAAGAAATTACATCTTGCAAGAAAAACCAAAACAGATACCTGAAATTAAACGAATTCTGTCTGGCAATTAAGCAGGCGGCAAAAGAGCAAAAAGAGGCTGTGAGGAAAAACAGGTTAGGTTTATCCTCTATACTGACACACTGCTTCCCTCCTTGATGAGCCTACAAAATATTCCTGTAATCATAATATCAGCGTTTTCTTTGACTGCCAGTAATTATACCACTGTATAATTGAAGCTTCTGAAATTGATGTAAGCACAACTCTGTAAAATATAGTAAGAACCCAGGGGTGGAAGTTAAAGCAGTGAAAATCAGCCAAGAAATAAATTTTCTTCTTTATCAGAGTAATTGACAAAGACTGAGGTAAATCCTGTCACTGGCTGTCTTTTATTGAGATGTTCTTCCAGAAGATAAAGGTGCAGACTCAGGGAAGACCTAGAGCTTGAAGTCAGGAGATAGTCTTGCAAACTGCAACGATACTCTGACTTCATTTGCTAAGAGTAGGTTAAGTACCTGGAAAAACAGCCTAAGTCAAATACCTTACTTTGCAAAAGCTAAATATTTGAAAGTTACCATAGCACCTCAATATTCCCAAGATGTAACACAAGAGGACAAGAGAGGAACTTCTGAATGGCAGCATCCAACTGCGGTCACCGCAACGCACACCACTCAAGTCTGGCAGGAAGCTGATGGCCACTCCTTCAGGAGAGCGAGATAACAAAATTCGGGGACAAACAGTCTCTCCTTCAAGTCTGCGGTGCCACACTGAAATTGTTATCTCTTGATCAGAACTAATAGTAAGCAGAGAATTATGAACTGACAAACTGATCATTGCTGAACAGCGCGCAGCTCTCACAGTGGACGCGTGAACAAACAGAGCTTTAACACCAGACAGAATAAGCACAGGGAGGACCACAGTAGCTCATCCAAGCAATTGATGCACACGCTGGGAAGGACACAACGTTGAGAAATTCAAGCCTAATAAATTTCCCACCACTGAGCCAAGAAATAGAAGGCTGGAGAGAGAAAATACTGCTGTCTCTCTCAAGAAGGCATTACATAAAGTATAACCACACATCCAGAGTATTTCAACATCCCCTTACATTTCACTCTGGCATTTACACCTGTATGTAGGGTATCACCATTACAGCCCAGTGGGACCCAGTATATCCCTGAAGAAACTGCTCTCCAGATGGTGGCTCTTCCCTCACAGGTATTTCAGCTGCAATGACCAACTCACCAGGGACAGGGCAGCTCCTAGTTTTCTCAGCAATTCAAGCAAACACACAGGTTTCTCTATCCAAAATCCATAGTTTGTTACCAGTCACAGATTTTCCCTTTTCATCCCATTTACACCTATAAATCAAACAGGGGTGCCAGCTTAGTCCTTCCTTTACTGGAACACAGGAATACACTGACTGCAGGAGAAGGCCCATGGAACCACCTGTACTGGCAGTGGGAAGATCTTCCCCCAGAGCATCCAGAGGCCATCCAGGGTGCTGGAAACCGAGAAGGCACAGACTCAACACACTGCTGAAACAACAGCCTTATCTTGTGCAAGAAACTGGTACAACAGCAAAAATCCCAGCTCATTTCTCAATGGTAATGTGTTGGGAATAGAGAACCATAAGAATAATCAGCACACACATCTCAATCCTAACAAACCAATATGTATGGAGCCTGTAAAGCCTCCTCTGAGAGCATCAGTTATACCACATATCTGATTTACATTTTTCAGAAAAATAACTGAAGCTCTTCAGCTTGTTCCAAAGGCCCAATGGGAAGGAGAAAACCCTCAATACACCTAAGTGGCAGCTTTGCAGCAGCATGAGACTAAACAAATGGAAAAACCTAAAATAGGTTGCGACAGTTTATCATTAATCAGTATGAATTACTTGGCAGAAGGCAGTATCTTTCAGTGCAACTTAGTGGCACCTTTCCCAAAAAACTAATACAAACATGAGCACATAGCAGGAGATTTGGGGAGCAGGGGAAAAGGGATGTCATCGCTGATTGAGTTGCTGATGGCAAGAAACAAAAAAAAAGACTACACAGGGCAGCACCTATGTGGCTGACAAACACGACTAGCATGTTCCAGCTACTTTATTTGGCAAGGTTAAATTCACCACAGAAGAATCATAATCATATTACAAAACATTCAGGTCTTTTGAATAGCTTCCTTGCAGTCAGAGACCACTTCACTAACAGTCCTATTTATTCATGCATTTTCCCAGGACAGGGATAACATTCTGAATCCTTCTTCTTGTATTCATAAAAGATCATTACTGTTGAACATACATAGGTATGAGAATAGAAGAGAGGGGGAGAGGTATTATCTTTGTTTAGAGACAGATATAAAAGGAAAACTGCAGACAAAGCTTCCAGTTCAGGCAATCTCTATCAAGCCTACAAAGAAGCCCTTGCACTGGCAGGTCCTGGCAAAGGATTTAAGCATCCAAACTACTCAATTTTTCCATCTATATGAAATGGTTTAATACAAAAGATAACTTGCATATATGGATTTGGTGATCAAAACATGTAGTTATCAATATAGTTTTAGTGAACTCTGAGTTGAAGTCTTGAATAGCTATGGAAGAAGTTTTGTTTTGACCCTCAAAACTGGTTCTCAGAGGTTACCAAGATAGCAGCAGATCTCTTTCTTTTATCTGTTTATGGACATACCTGTAATACCTTAGACCCCACTTATGATTGCCTTTTGTATTAGGTTTAGCTTTGTACTTACGTGTGCCAATAAACACTCCGGTCATTCACTCATTTTATGCATACTTAAAAGGAAGAGACAAGTCCCAATATGTCTCAAACCATCATTTCAATTGTTATTAGATTTAACAGAACAGGTAGAAGGTTCAGCAATGACCAGACTAAATACCTTGCATTTGCAATTCTAAAATCACATAGTTCCAAATAAAGACATTTAGAGAGGGTACCTAGACTGAGTAAAAAGCACCAGGCCAAAGTAGTTCAGACCAGTCCCCACTCTGCTGTAGACAACCTTACTATAACTTTTGTCTAAAAGATCTACAACAGTCTTTAAACTCTCAAGAAGAGTACAAAAACCATGTTTGGAAAACAATTTGTGGAGTTTCTGTCATGCTTACATGTGAAAACCTCTGTTAAAACTGCTAACTGTAGCTTCCACCTCCCAGCAACTAGAGAAAAGGAGCAAAAACTGCCCAAGCATAGAAGTGTTAAAAGATAATCTGCAAACAAGACAAAATTATCCAGATATTTGAAAGGACAAAGTTTGATTAGAGAAAGAAGTTTCATCAGTGGAAAAAAAAAGAAAAAAACAACAACCAAAAACCCAGACAGTGATCTTAATGAAATCCTCAGACATGAAAATGAAAAACAATTGTCCCAGCTCCAGTCATTTCACACATGCTTCATTCATGTAAAGGGTATTACCACGAAATCTGGAGCTGTGACAAGATAAGCTTTTCATGGACTGAAGACCCAAAAATTAGAGAGAGTTAATCATAACTAAAGCTTTGTGAACAACATTTGTCAAATACATGAGCAATTGCAAACACCCACACATCACTATCCAAAACACCACAGCATGAAGACAGCCAAATAGCAGATACCAAAAGTCACCTCTGACAACTGTGCTTGGACCCAGTCTCATCATCAAGACTTTCCCATACAGTGATAATGAAGGCCACTTCATGCAAAGAATGAGGTTGCAACGCCTCAGGTATCACTTCTTCCAAAAATTGTAATGGATGAAGTCTTTTAATCAACAGCAGCATAAACTCGATTTAGCTAACCTGATTTGTAGGAAATTCTCTGTGCTCTGTCTCAGGCCCTGCAAGTTTAGTGATGAAAATGGTAATAAGCTCTTTCAAATCACAGCAAAAATATACTGAACTGACCTTCCATTGGTCCCTGGGAAGTAGCTTCACCACCACGATGTCACCGTTCAGGGCTCTGTTGCGAGCAACCACTCCATCAATAAAGATATCACGACTCCCATCCTAGTCAAAGAGGAAGAAAAGTAAGTGCCAAAACATACTAAATCATGGTTGTAATGAGGTTTAAAACACTGCCATCAAGAAAGACATACACCCAGGTGAGCCAAACACCCTGCAGTTGTGCACAGGAACAAAACAGATTCACCATATGCCCTTTAACATACAAGATCTTTCAGCAAATGAGCACCTTTGTATGAATGTGCCAGTACAGTAGTTCCACACTATTTACCCAAGACAGAGCCAAGCCCTCAAATGTGTTGTCTCAGTTCCTCTAGAGCTACTCTTGGGAACAGGTAGAGAGTTTTCTGCTGTCACAGCTCTTGACACATCAATTTCCCACCTCAAACATTCAAAGCCAGTGTTCAGAACAGTTTACAAGACAGTCTCTGCAAAGTGCTCCATGCAGAGCTCCTGCTACTCTTCTGGTGAGCTGGGAAAACAGGGACATGCAGCTCCTGGATCAGCAGAGCACTCTGTGAAGGTGGTCGGGATTGTAGTTAGGGATGCAGTCTCTTGTTTTTCAAATGAGTTAACACCATATATTCTGCATTTGGCACAACTAACGTTAGAAATATCCCAAATAATGACAACCACAGATGCCAACTGCAAGCCAGGAGATCTTTTACTGTAACAGACATGTCAGGACACCTTCTCTGAATATTCCAGGTTAGCATCCTTGCACAAGAGCCTCTACTAATTGCACACACTATGATTATCCACCCCAGACATGTCTGGCATTCGGTTACTCTAGATTCAGTTTGGGAGATTCTCTTCACAGGGTGAACAATGTTTCCTGAAGATGCCAACGCAAAGATTTTAGTTTTTAAAGGACTTCCAGTTTTGTCTGTTTTTTTTTTTTTTTAATAATTATTGACTGTGCTCTTGTTGCTTTCATTTCTGCCTTCCCATAATTCAATATACAAAAAATTCCATGTGTCTGTTTACAGTGCAATGAACATGTCAAACAATGTGAGCATTTAGCATCAATATGACCAGTTTAAATAGTTTTTTTGAAGAGAGTTATCTTTGCATAGTTTTGAGGTACAAAAAAGGAGGTTGAGTTTCTTCACATTAGTATTTCATTGTCTTTCAAAGAAAAAAACAGCCTCGCAAGACTTAAAGTCTTAATCACAACTTCAGCTGTTTCTCAGACACTGCTGAGTCTCATATGCATGAATAAATCCAATCAGAACTACCAGTATGCTCAGTGTCCAAGAAAAACTTCTTTTATAACCTGAAAACATGAAGCCCAAATATCACATAAGTATCTTACTCTGCTTAGATACCAAAACAATAAAAGGAAGAACCCTGCCATGATGTGAAACTAAGGCTGGCCTCCAAGAGACCAAATTACTCTTAGAAAGAAAAGCAGCAGCAGCTCAACAGCTGTGTGAAAGCTGCCTCCCATGACAAGATGCAGAAAAATTGCAAAGCCTCTTGGACCAGCATAATTCAAATTGGAAACCGTTCTTTTCAAAAAGCCAGATTTTTTACACATGGTCTTATTCCTTACTTCTCTCCACCCTTTCCCTTCAGCTCCAGCTCTTTACCTAAATCTGTCATATACATAAAAATAAAATGTTCGGAGTCACTTTCTCAGGCAAATTTCTGCTTAGGGTTAGGGTTTTTTTTGTTTGTACCTGTAGTTGCTCTGTGCTGTAGGACACAGGCTGGCATTCGCAATAATTTGCTGTACACTTTTTTCCCTTTTCTCCTGTGTCCATGAAAATACGAGATACTGTCTTCCACTCCCTGTAAAGGTGCCTGATGTATCACATCATCTGGTTAAAGCTGCATCTCCACACTCTGCAAAAGTCTTGTCTTTAATTGCACCCACATGCTTTTTCCAATTGCACTCTTTTTCCAAACTATATGTGTGTATATATATATATATATATATACACAAATTTACATATGTGTATGCACATCTATTTTATAGTAGTTAATCTCAACATCTGCAACAAAGCTGTAATCAGAAAATTACCATGAGTTTTGGTTTTCCCTCCAAAAAGAAACATCTCTGTATCTTGAGCTTCAGGCTCACAACTGTTGGGTGAACTTAAGCACTTCCAAGAAAATTCATGCATCCCACTTTTCCTCTGCACAGCTGACCTTTCAGATTACTAATGCAATTAAAATGGCACTGAATGACAACAGAACACAACCACTTGCAACATTTTAGCTGTCCCTGGGGTGCACCTACTCTGTTGGCCACAATGGCCTCAAGACTTCCGCAGCCCCTTCCAGGGAGCATGGGCCTCTCTCTGCAAATATCTCCAGCAGTGCTCCCTATCCCCCTCTGACAAAGAGATCTGCAGTAATTCCATCTGCTCTGGAAGCATCTCCCACAAGCACAGCACAGCTCCAGTCACTGTCACTCCTGCTCAGCAGCACCATCCTTCACACTGACACTTCAAACCGCACCACCCCGTGCAGGGAACACATAAGATGCAAGGCAGAGATTTAAATTCCTGGGGTCTGTTCTCTGGGTAGCTTCAAGAAAAAAAGCCCTGGGCCTTCCCCTCAACTCTTCATGCAACAACAAGACGAGCAGACAGAGCACATGTGCAGCAAGAAACACGCAGGGACTTCTGGTGTCAGAAGGTGAACAGCTGTTGCACTGAACTCCATCAAGCCATGGCCAAGTCATAGCTAAAGTGAAAGGGGTACAGTGCCCTCGTCAACAGCAGGAGAGAAAGGGTGATTTTTCACAGCTGCAGCTCTTGCAGCATCTGGCAATGCTGGGAAGTGCTGCAGAACACCAAGGCTGCAACCACTCCATTACGGCAAATAATGCTATACAAAGGAAAAGCTTCCCAAAGCATGTCTCTTAAATGACTGTGCCTACACAAGCCTGAGTCATCTTCATCCAGGTGTTGGTCCTAGTATTCACCTCCATAAATGGTAAAAAAAGTAGAAAGATAGCTGAGATAACCACCTCTGCTAGCCCTCCTTAATGTATGGATTCCCGCACACAGAACAGGCACAAGGCAACAGCTGGACACCAGAGGGGCGATTAGGGGTAAAGTCTACATCCAAATCATCTACATCATGAGAGCAGCTGAACTTCTCTTTTAACCTTGTATTTTGTAAATTCAGAGAACATATTTAACAGCTTACACTTACCACACCTACAAGGACACCTGGCAAAGGAAGGATCAAAGTTCCTTTTGCTTACACACTTCCCTTTCTGATGTACCAGAGAGCTGCTCTGTACTTCTTCCTCTAGTTAATGTTAGTATTCTGTGCAGTCCCAACCTTTTCCCACCCCTATAATGCCAACCTTCTCTAACAAAGCTCCAAAACATTGCCCCCAGTCGACAACAGCAACTGAAAAACACCATGAATTTCAAAGCTTTCAGTCCAAGCTCCAAAACAATAGTGCTGTCAGTAGCAGGGACAAAAACATAATCAGTGTTTCACTGTCTCAGGGCAGCCTCTGATTTCTCATCCCCATACCAGCAAAACATTTCAATATAAAATTCTCTCATTAACAGCAACACTTCGACCAAGTCAGTTCCAGATAAAAAGCTTTGGCTGTGCCAGCTGTGAGGTCACCTTCCCAACTGGAAGGCCCTGAAATTGCAAGAGTCCTTCTTTTCTGTCTAAATAAGGAAAGAAGAGAGAAGAAGTGCAAGCCAGTCCCATGTGGCAGAAGCACATCTCAAGCCAACCAAGATACCGCCTGCGCCAAAGCGGGCACATGAAAAGGAATCACGCATATTATTTCTGGAATGACTTTTCAAATTAGCTCATGCAGCAGATCGAAAATGGAGAGCATATTTGTTTAGGGAAGATTAACTTAAATCAGTGGAAAATCTATAAAACCTCTGCAGCCATAAACCAAGGGTTTCTGATTACTCTATCTGGTGGTCCTCAAACCTGACTTCAGCTGGCCTCTGTGGGACCCTGCAGTATCCTCAACTTCAGTACAAGCAAACTGTTTCTTTGAGGTATGAGAAAGCAGGATTTGGTTGGGAATATTTGATATAAAAGAAAATCCAGATTGTGTTCATTTATTCCAACTCATTCACCTCTGAGTGACCTTCTGTGCACAGCATAACTCCTATCTTAATGCACCTTTTCTTATGAACTTTAAAGCATTATAAAATTATACTTACTGGAGATGGAATGAAGGCTTCATGGTACTTCTTAGGATTTATTCTCAAGGGTCCCTTAAAAAAAACAAAAAGAAGGAGAAAGATTATGCCTGGATCTTATTAATTTTACTTAACACCAGTTAAATTAGAGAGCTGTGGGTAATATATCTACAGTGAAACATGAGAGATACATCTAAATTTCCATTATACATTTCAAATCTTGACAACCTAGCATCCAAGCAATTTCAAGCCAAAAGGCAGTTTCATGATAGGCTTAAGCTGATCTACTGCAGTCTGTCATCAAAGAGATGTTGAATCATTAGTTGTTGCTGCTACTGGGTGAACTGAGGATCCAAGCTGTCCTGTTCCTTTCACACACTTTCTGCTGAGCATCCACCAACTTCATTAACAATTGGATAATAGAAACAATTTGGCTTGCTCTGTCTTGGAAAAGGAGAATGTTGGGTTTGCTTATTTTGGAGGATACAAGCAAAGAGGAAAAGAAAAGCTGAGCTTGCATGGCAGCAGGTATCATTCTTACGGGGCTCTGGCTGCTTAGGCTGTTCCTGCAAACAGACAGCAGCAGTAACTCTGTGATAATAAAGTACATTTCCAAAAAAGAATTAAAAGGATTTTCCAAAAATAAACATTTAAAGTCTAGAGGATTAAATTCTGTTTAAACATACTTAAAGGCAAACTATCTTAAATACATTTGAAAATTCCATGGTCTATCTGTTTCTGCTTTGTTATCTGCCAACTTAAAAGCCAAGTCACCTGCAACAAATTCATATCAACCCTCCAAAGTAAACCAACCAGTTTTGCTGCTTGCACTTGGGTCCATCCAAGAGAAAAGCAGAGCCAACCAAAGCCTTATAGGCTACACATTTGCATCCCAAAAGGATCCTGGAAACTAGGATTCAGGTGACTGCAGTTCAAACTGATAGCATTTGAATGTTATGGGAATACAACTTAGGTACCTGCCTTCCAAGAGGCTTCTGCTCTGGGAAGAAACTTTAGAATTTTCTCCACTTGTGTATTTGAAGTAATGTTAGCCAATTTATTACATGAACAGATTCCATCTGTTTGCACTTCTGTGTTAAGCAATCATAGGACCATCTCACAGGAATTGCTTCTTTAAAACTTTACTGCGGCAAATAATTTTTTATGTATTCTGGGAAACACTCAGCCAATGGGAAAACAGAGATGATTACGTGTGAAAGTTTTGCTCCCTTGAAGATTCACAGATTTACAAAGATTTTCCATTGCATTTATTGCTAAAGTTTACCAGCAAATCCAGATTACCAGCAGCATGTATTCCATACTCTTTAGATACTATTTGAGTACTTTGCTACACTATCTCATTTTATGTCTCACATAACTTGTACTAACAATGACACCCTAGGCACAACCCAGGACAACAGCATGGAAACAAAGATGACCCACTGAAAGAAACCCTGGAGTATTTTATGCTTAAGCAAAGCGAGAGCCGAACTGCTGTCATCAGTTTCTCTTAGCACTGGTACCCACTGATATAAAGCTCTTAATGGTCGTCCTCCACTTATTTCCCAGAATCAGTCATCAGAAGCTGCTACAGAGAGAAAGGAAAAAATGGAAAGGGACTGTTGCTCTGTTCGACAATGAGTCAATTCCCGTATGTGGATCTACCCACCAGCACTAAGCAGGTGAGGGGATATCCTGTTTTCCTCTGCACAATCCCTTGAATAGTTTGGGACAGCTGTCAATCAGTCAGGTGTAAATGCCAATCATGCACATGAAAATTCAAGGTTTGTGTCCATGGTCTAGAAGGCACCAGAGCAGCAAGGTGCCCATGGATGCCCAGCTCCAGCAAACACACAGAGGAGCACTGTGTTACCACATTTATTGTGCAGCCTGTACATCTGTATTTTATATGCACTACCCAATTATGATCAGCATTAGAATTCTTACGTCAAGTAACATTAAAAAACTTCAGCTCTTTCCTTTAAGCAAGAATCTCTCAAAATTTATCTTAGAAAGCAGATGGGCCCTATTATCTGTGCCCGTGAAAATCCTATTTACAATGTTGTACATTTCACGCTGTGATATCATATCTGGAACCAGTCACTCTCCCCATCTGCAATGAACAACTGTTCTCATATGTGTATTAGGGGGTGAGGATCTGGCTGCAGAGTCTCATGATGTCACACTAATGTATTATTTTACAATAGCTTGCAGATAATAGCTGCTATATTTATCAGTGTTTTTCTGTCATTAGGGCCTTTGTTATGAAAGGGAAGAACAAGGTCTGCAGGAAGGTTTCTAAAACATTTTCTGATGATTCAAAGCAGCTTCACAGCTCTTGCCAATAAAGTTTCTAACCTTACTGAACTTTCCCAGTGAGACACAAAAGGGTCATGATTTCTCAAGCTGCTCTGCTAAACCCAGGGCAGGCAGTACTCAGACTAAACTTCGAGCATCCCAAATCAAGCAGTTTATAGCAACTATTGTAACACATAAGCCTAGATTCATTTGTATGTACAAAACACCAAAAAAAGGTCAGGGTTCACAAGTATCTAATTGCTACCAAGGTTTCTCTTGAAGAAACAATCCATGAAAATCAGGGAAACCCTAGCTTTCACATCCACAAAAGAACAGCTTTCCAAGGAAAAACACCCTTTTAACAGCAAAGCAGGCTCAGTTCGCTCTGCCTGACCCCAGCAGCCCTGCAGGGAGGGTCTGGGAGACGCTGGAGGCGTGGAGCAGACATGAGTTTCTGGCTGATGCTTCAGAGGATGATTAGAGTCCTTTGGGTCAGTGCTTTTTACTACACAGCCCAATTTCATCTGTTTGTTGTGTATAACCACCATCATGCTCTTGCAGAACAACGCAGGAGTTATTCAGCCTTGTTTGCCTTCGGGCCATCCGGTGTGATTCCAACCAACCCGGTACACCTGGTGTTTGCTCCCTGCAGTGTTAAGGGCAGGGAAGTGGGAATTCTGTGCATTCATAAGTGCCTGAACTCAGATCCCTTTGCTTGTGGAAGGACTTTTCCGGACACATTGCATGAGTAAAGGAATCCAGGAATCTGCAGGGCACACTTCTCGTGCTACTTATCAAAACATGACTTATGTCAGATGCAGTACCAGAAACCATTGAGATCAATATTACTGACAGACGTCAGCACCCATAAAGGTAACTTTTCACTCTTCCTGATCTAGGGCTGCCTAATCTTCATGGCACTCGTGTGTCCTCTGAGCAAGCTCCAGGTCTGACAGTAGTTTCTGTGGGTTGGGCTTTCAGGAACACTTTGTTGCACAGCTGCATTGCCAAGGTCCAGCAAGAATCTCAGGGTTATGGTAGGCCCTTTTCTCCCTAACAGAGCTCTCAAATTCTTATTCAAATATAAGCAGATATAGTGTTTCCAGGATGCTTCAGGAGGCAGCCCATCTTCAGAGAGGCATGCTACTGCCTGAGAGCACTCCAGTTTCCTCAGGGCCATTAGATTCACACCAATAGGTTTGTACTCCCCTTCCATAGGCTCTTGTGGAGCCTTTTTGCAGGTTACCATGCCAGAACAATGCCCTGCTTTTGGGGATTAACACAAAAGGGATTTATTCATTTTGTCTCTTGCCTTGAGTAATAACCACCAAATATTCATCTATTCACTAAAGTTGCTCTCAGGATCTCACCTATCCTGGTTGAGGTTGCAGTGATGAATGGTCTTGATGAAATCGTAAGGATGAATGAACTGAAGATGAGAAATACTGAGCTGGGATGCCCATGATCTAACATTCAGCTCTGAATTATTAAATCCAGCTTCTACAGTCTCAATTGTTTCCCTGAGATGTGGAAATGGATGAAAGGAAAACAGACAGAGCCTAAGAAAGCACGTATGACTCTTCCAGTTACGCAGCACATGACCTGGAGTAGACACTACACATTTACAAGAATTAGGGATTCTTTTGCCAGGGATCATGCAATCACAGGTCTGTGGGGACTCAGCATTTCAATGAGATTCTCAGGTAGTAGTCATAGCCTGATGTGCTTCATCTGCAGCTGCACTTGACCTCATAGGCAGTCTACGCACACTGCACTTAACACTATCAGGCAGTGTTAGCAAAAACGGTGCCAAAAACACTCCTGAAAGTAAGGCAGAAGCTTTAGCTGATGCCATATGCCAGTGCAGCCATGAGGGAAGTGACAGCTTAAGGCTCCCATTTCCTCCCTCACCATTTGCTTCCCATTGCAGATGTCTGTGATGGTCTTTAAAAATGCACTGGCCTAAGGTCCAAGTAGCCCAGTGGACCATGCTGATCATCAGCAGGGATATGATTTTGCTCAAAGCTAAGAGTGCATGAGATTGGTCTTCAGGATGGAATCAGGCAGTCTTTTATGTAAAATCCTCATCACACTTCCAGAGATTATGCCATTATAATGATATACAGGAATTATTATGCAATTATAACAAAAAAAATCAGACAAAAATTGAGGTGATGTCATTTGAGACTCCAGCATATCGATGAAAGTAAGTATCCCAACCTCCCCAGCACTACAACACTAATTAAATGGCAGTGGACCTGTGTATGTTTGGGTAAATAATGCCTCAGCATGGATATCATGCCCTCATTGACTTCCACCTGCCTTTCATCTCCAGCCAGTCTGATCTCACTGAGATGCCAGGTGTGTCCTGAAGAACATTACACCATGCTGAAGACTACTATGAATGTGGTGCAAGGACATTCTCCTCCATCTCAGCCCTGCCAGCCTTCATGTAAATCTCCTCTGTCCAGCAGACAGGACAGTGGGTCCACCTCCACATTCTTTAGAAAATAATTGCTGTCTAACGATGGCTGCAGTTCTGCAGCTCCAAAAAGATCCACAAACATTTTTGTGAGAAATTCCAGCAAGAGGTATCTTGCTAAGTGCATTTGGTTTTACAGACACAGACAGAGGCTACCAGCAACTGCTGTTGTTTTGAGCATCATTTGTAAAAGGAAGTGTCTTCCCAGTAATGCCAACCATGGCCAGCAGACTATTCAACCAGAAATCTGCCATTTATCACTAGTGTGGATCAAGAATTTTATAGACCATGCAATCAACAAAAAACTACTTCAGAGGAATATAGAAGATTCCATTCCATTTGTAGAACATCCTGAGAAAGGGAAAATATCTTCCTCTGGCATTTACAAGTGCTACATTAATTCCCTGTCATCAACTGCTGCTGATTTCCAACAACTGCCTGTGATTTCCACAGGCTTATCACAAGAGCACGGAACACAACATTTCAGGCACCTGAATTAGCTCTCTCCTTTTCAGTCCTGCTGAAACATCTTCCTTTGACATGTAGGCTTCAAATATACTCTTCTTCCTCCCTCGAGTGGGTTTATTTAGATTCTTTCTGTCACCTGATGCTGGGGCAGCAGCATAGGATCCTCCTGCAAACAAAAACTCGTAAGTGTTATTTTGCCCACCAAACATGTCCATGTATCTTAACAGAATCTGAACAGAGGTTTTATATCCAAAGTTGAACTTCTGAGAACAGTTTGCCTAGAAATACTGGCACCCGACTTCAGAACACTGCAAACCCTGGAATAATCATATTTTAGAAATAATCAACAGTCATTTTTAAACTCAATAGCATTCATCCCAGCCCATCTTTTAAAGCACAAGCTTCAAGGCAGTTTATTCCTGAAGCATGTACACACATTGCTTTAATACCTCTGGGAGTTCCCAGTTGTCTGGGATTTATTCTGCTGTCTGAATTGTTCATTGTTTCTGTCTGCGATTCAGAGAGTTGCCTCTTCCTATCGAAGTTCTGGGGAGTTCTTGCAGATTCAGAGTTGTTTCTGGTCCTTGCAAACCCTCTTTTTTCTGCACCTGAAATCAAATACAGGTTTGAAATAACAAAGAAGGGAAGAGGAACCCCAGTGCCAGCCCGTGGTCCTGGTGAAGCTCACGGTCTCTAGTTCTTCAGTACAAGTTACAACCATGAGTCACAGCCTTTATCCAAGAGAAACAATGTCTTCATTAGTTCATTTGTAATCTGTTGGCTCTTTGGGCCTCATAATACACCACTAACCTATTTTAGCATAAATAAAATGCTGGAAATTACGATGCTAAAGTTCAATACAACCCTTCCAAAATCCTGGGAAATTCATTAGAGCATATAAAATGTGAAATTGTTAAACTGTTTCCAAAGTCTCCACCCCATTAAGCCCCCAAATAGTGAGAAAAATATAACCTCTCTACAACTTAATTAACCAGTTCAGGAATCAAGGAGGCAAAAAAAATTCTTAACAACCCACACTGGATTTATTAACTGTGGAGCTACCAGAGGCAGCACGGTACACAAGGACACCATAAAGAAGTGCCAAAGCTCCAAATGTCCAGCCTGTTCAGAATAGACCACAATCATATGAAAACACTCTGCAGAGACTCACCCCTTACTTCCCTGCCATCACCACAGCCCCTTCCCTACAGCCAGGAGAGCAAGCAGCAGCTTCCAAAGTGTATGCCAACGCTGTTCCACGGATCAGCACATTGGAATGCAACCCAGCGCCGCGCAGCTGCCCTCTTGGCCCTCCACCTGGATACTGAACATGTCATCACAGCTTTGCCTTCCAGCCCCTCCTGGCTACATTCCCTGGGTCCAAGCTTGTACCTGCAAGTCAGAAAACGTGCAATGCCAACTTATTTGCTACGGTGCTATCCAAGTTACAAGGCAATTTTTTTTACCTATGGTATCCTTCTCAAACAAAATAGCAGATTGCTTCACAGCGGCGAGAAAAAAAGTTTTAAAAGCTGTACTTAAGCAGAGATCTTCAAAAAATATGGTGCAACAAGAGAAAACTGCTACTTTTCCCAATCACAGAGATAAAGCAATTTTCATATATATAACAACAGGCAAATCAGTAGGAGGGAGGGATCCTCCTAATTCAGGAGGGAAGACACCAAGACAGGCAGAGGGACAACTGAAGGTGCCAGCTCAGACCAGTCCAGGAAGAGATTACACACCACAGCAGTGTCTCCAAACTAGAAGCTGAAACAAAGAGGAGGCTTCTGGTTTCGGTCACAATAACACAACATCATTGGGCCTTTTCCTACCCAATCAAGCTTTTCACACTCTGAAAGTGCTTCCAGGGCAGACTGTGAAGAGGTTGCAGCTCTGGCAAGAGCACAGCAACAAATTTAAGCTTCAGCTGACACAACGTGACTTGTATGGCCCACATAATGAAATGGAACCAAAATCAACTGATTCGCAACTGCCTGATGAACTGATTTACAAATGTCCTAAGGGTCAAGTTAAGTTTAAAAACAGACACCAAAAGTAAAAGTACAGACTAGAGAATTGGCAACGCAATTTGCACCTGGATATGTTTTTAGAGACATTTTGGTGAAGGAATCTGACTTAAACTGCAACAGGCAGGATTTTAGGCTGCTCACCCAGAAAGATCATGCAATCTGCTTTGTTGGAGGTTCTTAAAAATAGGTGAGACAGACGTCTGCCAGAGTTGGTCTAAGAAGAGTAGTTTTTTCCTTGAGGTAGTGAAATGGATTACACGAGCTCGTAAGGTCCTCTAAAGCCCTCGTTTCTATGACAGCAAGTCACAGAAAATACTACTATGAATTAAAGAGCCCGGGATAAAAAGGAGGCTAAATCTTAACGTATCATTAAGAAGGAGATGGAAAAAAAAAAAAAAAAAAAAAGAGAGCAGAAAACTAAAATGCAGAGGGGGAAAGCAAAAAAAAAAAAAATCTCATTAATTAGGCAGCAAGCTAAGAGCCAGAATTAGGAACCACAGAAAAGAGTTGTCCCAGCACTTGGCTTGTCCAATGGTTCAAAAAATTTGGGCCCCTACAGCCAAAAATAATGTATAGCAAAGGGTGGAGAAGCATCTTTGTGTGATAAAGGGTTGAATGCAGAGAGGCATCTGCACATTTTCACCACTTACACCTTGGGCTTGCTCCGTGGTGGGACTTTTAATTTTTTCAAATTCAAAAACAAAACTCCAAGACAAAATTCACTCAAAATAAACTCTGCTTCAACATAGCTGGCCTGCACAGCCACTTTTGCCCCCCTTGGCCGTGATATTTACAGCTAAACAAAGCCACCCCTGTTTCAAAGCCACAGGCAACTGTCACAATTAGCATTCAACTGGAACACATCAAATTCTGCATGACTGTAATTTCTTGTATTTCTTCTTTTAAAAGAAGAAAGAGACCTAACTACAGGTCACCATCTGTTTCGACTAGAGTCAGTACTTGCTTCTGCAATGCACCTGTCCCCTAAAACTGGAAGTTAGAAATACCTCTCAAGATGGGCTTTCCCGCTGTCCCCACTGCCCAGCATTAATACTCTGAGGCATAAACAGACATCAAACCACAAAGCAGACTGTAACTTGACTACTCTATAGCACAGGAGATATTGAGACTATTCTTTCTGAAAAATCTATCACGGACATGGTTAAACCCCATTCCAGCACAATGTGTGTCAGTCTTACTTTTTCCTTGGTGTTTCAGTTGAGTGATTTGTAAGATAGAAAAAAAAATCTCTCATGGCAGGATGTCACACAAAGTAGTAACACATTCTAGACATTAAAATAATCAAATACTAAATAAATTAATAAGCAAATAAATACAAGAAAAAAATAAAAATCATTTCAGTGGAAGGAAGACTAAAGTGAAGAGCTGAGGTTGGTTGATCCATCCTAACAGGAAATTTGAAGCAACCACAGAGCACCAAATTCATCTGCTGTGCAGAACCACTCAGGCCTGAACACAGAACAATTTCAGTGCACAACACGTAAACATACAAGACAAGCAGCAAATGCAACACATTTGGGCATTTATCTGGCTGCAGAGATGATGCAGAGCTGCTCCCTGTGGATGCAGCCAACACTTGCCTGGGATTTCTAGATATTATGCCATTTAAAATGGGATATGACAAAGGACTAATAGTATGAGGAAAGGTGGTTGACTGTTCCATACTTGAAGTCCTCTGGAGGGAGATTTGGGTTGAAAAAATCCCAACACCTGCACCAGGCATGGAGGTTCTCTACAAGGGCGACAGAGGGACACCTAAAGAGAACCAGCAATTCCACCCACGGAGCAGGGAAACCCTTCAAACTTGCCAAAGGGAAGCACCAGTGGAAAGTAGAAACACACAACTCCAACCTCCACAGAAAGAGAAGCATGAAAGAAAAGTGGGAGCATTCATGGGCTTTCAGAACAGTTCACAATCACCCACTTTTATTCTCACCATGAACACCAGGAAAAGGAGCAGAAAGGATGCAGGGGCTGGTTGAGCTCTGCTGGAAGGACAGCACTGGAGCTTCATCTGAAATCCAAACCACCTCACTTCATCTCCATCACAACAATGACATCACACAATGGCACATTTTGGTCTTTAAACCTAAGTACCTATTAATCTTTTCTTATTTGGGGGTGGAAAAAAGCATGCAGGCAGCTTCCCAGAATAATTGATCTGGCTTACAGTAAGAGAGGAGGCTAGATGTTTTAAATCGGCTTATTTTGACATAATTTATACAAAATCACTCTAGAGTTTAGCTTTTGAAAAGTACTGCATTTAATTAAATTTACATCTATTAGTCAGTTGATCAACTAGATGGTCAACTAAATCAACTAAAATGCTCAACTAAACATGAAGTTAGCAAGGCCAGAAAGTCTTTAATTTTATATTAAAATTTGCATATTGGTTTACATAAAGAATCAAGACCCTCAATTTTATTTACCAAAAATAAAACATTCTAACTGTCTCACACCTGACAATCTCTTTGATTACTGCTAGCAGAGAAGGAAAGTATCACTGAATCTTCATCAGCACATCCATGACAACTCCAATCCAGGACCCAGCAAGAACCAGTTTTACTTGAGAGATCCAAGTGAATTTCAAGATAAAGAGATCTTGATATAGTTTTTCCCTTTCCTACCAAAGGACATCTCATTTTCACCAGACATTTTTACCTCCAAACTTCCAGCTTTCTTGCCATCTATATTATTTATGTAGAAATCTACAATAGTTCGGCAGCAGTTTGGGGCGGGCAGGACTGTGAAAGCACCACAACAGTGCTGGTAACACCTCTGCAATGTCTGACCCCCCAGACACTATCTCAGCATGTAATAGTTCCTTTTACATTAGGAAAAAAAATGGAATTTATGTTGAAAGCATTGGACAGAACAATATTGTTACAAACTTTTCCAATACAAAATACTTGCATCTGCTATTTACTTTTATCAGTCCATGACTGGACACCAACATCTCCACTAACTCTGCTATTTCTAAGAGGATTTTCCATTGCTTCCCAGCATTAGATCATAGTCTAGATATGGCAAGGAATCTTTGGAGAACCTTGTTTTCTAGTTAGTATAAGCGTGAGAAGAAACAGAAGCATATCCCCAGAACTGATAACATTAAATAGAACAATTTATTATCAGTTAATGAGACACTCTTAGCACACAGTTCCTAAATATTTGTCCATATTTCCACAATGTTCCATTTCATTGCTGACTCATTTCAATGACTTAAACCAATTTCCTCCAAGATGACCCAGCTGTGCACTTAGTAAGACATGATAAGGACACACCCATGATCTTGAAGACATGGCAGCTACCAAAAGAAGGATCACCCAACACTGCCCTGGCCCCAAAAGCAGAAGTTAACCAACCAAAGACAAAAAGAACTACCCTGATACCAGCCTGTGGTTAGTCCCACACTCCCATTGAAGTCAGACTAGGTTAAACACAACAAGAAAGTTTAAAAAAGCATGTTCCTGCTCATCCCAACTAGAGATTTAATGAATTAGTGTCCAACCATGAGGCAGCCCAAAGAATCACCTCACAGATCTGTAAATTCAAGTTGGCCCTTGACTCCTGGCAGAGCTGACAAAGCAAATTTTAAAAACCATCAAATTTGGTCTTTTAGCAAATGAATACTCTCCAAGAGCTGCCAGGAAGTTCTATCTGCAACTTTATGAGGCACTATGGATGCTGATGTGTAACAGGGTGTATTAATAGTCTCAATACTAAAGTTCAGCCAACACAAACTCTGCCTTGTTTTGGAAAGACATCTGGGACATAAAAAATCCACAATCCTACATAGCCACTGAACAAATCATCTCAGGTACTTTTGTGAATCTGTCTCTGCACAGCTTTGATGAGCTGGGGGGACACAGCTCCTGGCTGGGAGCTCTGGACAGGCACAGACCTACTGTTGGCACTGTTGTACCAGGCAAATGCCCCTTTCATTCTCCAAAGTCAAATAAACTCTCCCAGCAGAAGATGCTTTGCCAGTACAAACTGCATTAACATCAGGGTGGTTTTGCTAGGATCCCTGTGCCTGCCCCTTTCATATACTTGAACAGGCAATTTCAAAGCTATTTGATATTTTCTGCAGCTCAAAGAAACCTCTAGAATAATTCCTTCTCAAATTTTAAAAGCCAAAATGCATTTGTTAGATTGTTTTGAATTTCTAATACACCAGTGACATCCAGTAGATGCCATATGATAGAAGTGACTAAGTCAAAAATCTCCAAGCACTTAAATGACTACTACAATATCCGGGATCAAATTACCACACACAGGCAAAAACAACAGGCAAAACCAACAAACACCATTGAAGTGATCTCAAATGTGAGTTATGTCAACAAAAACATTGGTCACAGGCAGGCCAGAAGTAACAAACTATTTATGTTTTGCAAAATATTTTGCGGATTTAAGAGATTAAATGCCCCACTAATAGTAACAGCCAAATCCTTTTTTGTTCTATTTAGTTTTAACAGGAAAAACACAAAGACAGCTGTTGGTATAGTTGCTCAAGGAAGGAGTTCTGTACTGGGAACAAAAAGACACTCCTTGCATCTACCTCTGTGCTAGAGCCCCAATAATACACACACAGGAGCAAACCCCATCCACCACTCACTGAAAGCACAGCTCTGCTCCAACCTGTTAGGAACAGTCATGCTTCTGTGGTGGTGCTTCCACATTTCTCTAAATATGAAGTAAAAGAGTTCTTGGACAGTCTTGGAACAGAACCACCTCCATGCATTTTACAGTGTCTTGAAGCCAAGAGGTTAAATAAAGTAGATGGCTCAAGATTAAAGACAAAGCAATAGAGACAAATGAGGATGTCATGGGAAAGAATTCATTAGGGATGTAGGAGTGGAAAGGCAAGACTTGGAGATATGTTATCAGTTCAGTGATGTTTCATTGCAACAGAGACCTGCAGGAGAAAAACATGGTAGGCAATATTTCAGACGCTCAATCTGGAATCCAAAAGAAAATCTGAGATTGTGTTCTCCTTATCACAAGCAAATAAAAGAAGATCCTTCTCTCATGAAATGTAAATTCAAAGAATCTTAAACTGGAGGCTCTGCAGCACATTCCTCTGCTTGGTCCAAGCCAGACCATAAAGCTAAGAGAGTTCCTACAACGTTGCTGTGAGTCGTCCTCAAAAGCAGCCAAGGAAGTGAGCAATTTAAAATTATCTTAATCATTGAAAAGTAGAGAAAACTTCCGGGAAAGGGAATATCTTGGTGGAACTGGAAAAGAATGGTGATATAACAGCAGTGTAGGGATTTAGGCAGATGGCAGATTACATAATTAAGTTTAAAGTTAATTAAACAGTCATTCGAAGAAGAGAAACAATGCAAACCTACATTTATATGCACAGGCTCAGCCAAAATGCAAATTCTATGCAAATGTCCTGAACTGACTGGATGCTGTCTTGAAATCCAGCTGTCAGAAGTAGCTCCCAGGCCCCTCAGCCTCACTAACTGACCCATTATGATGGGCCACCAGGGTCCAGCCACAGCACAAATCTAAATGTAACTTTCCACTGTCAAGACAAATCAAAATAAAATGAGAAGACATCATGTTAAGTGAAGGCCTGTCCACACAGCTCTAAAATGTGAGTTCAGCAGTAATTCAAAGGACTGGAAAAGCCCAACTGGTTACCAGCAACTCTCTACAACATATTACAGTTCTGCCTGTGCCAGCCAGCAGGTTGTCTACAGGCATGGCTGTGTTTGTGCGCCAGCACACTGTGAGCCATCAGTGCAGCCATCCAGGAACAAATGTATAGATCTTTCTCACCCTGCTTCTTTGGAGAAGGTGATTCCTCAAACAGCTTTGGCAGAAAGGCTGCCAAAATCTGCTCAGAATAGTCCAACAAAAAAAGAACAAAGGGAATCCTTACCACATGGGGAACAAGCTGGCTGCAGACAGGCAGCCAGTGACTCCAGGTGGGGAAATACAGGCTGTCATGGTTTGAGAGGGAGTTCTCAGGGCCATAAGCTGCCTTTAGAAGTGACTGCCACTGCAGCTGATCATAAAATATTCAGACATCCAACATTCTTAGAATGAAACACTGAGGAAGAAACACTCCTACTTAGGAATGAAGATAGCAAAAAAGTGGCAGGTCCATGGATATTAAGGAAAGCCAGGAGTAGAAAAATATGCTCATTTCCAGACTCATGAAAATGAGGTGAGAAGCACGCATTTGGTAGAAGGCACATGTTGCCACTGCTCTTTTGCTTTAAGCTGCATATACTTATTAAAAACTCTTGTGCTGCATGTCCCCAGATTTCAATATGGAACTAGGGAAAATGTTCTTGCTGACTTTGGCTTTCAGAAAGGGCCTAGGCTTTGAAAAACTGAAATGAAGAAAAATGCACAATGGATTCTTTCTGCTGCTGAAAACAATGCTGTGGAAACTGCTCCTGACCGCCAAGATCATGTGCTCATGACACCACGCTTCCACTTCCAAAACACTTCCAAGCATCCTCATGCTTGCAGGCTTTTGACTTCAGTAACTCAGACAGTAATTGCAGTTTTATTCAATTCCTCAGCAGGGTTTGTGTTGTAGGAATACTACAGGAGTGCAAGAGCCAAAGATACCATTCCAGGCTCTGAACGAAGGGCTGGTGACGAAACCCATTTAGTAGCAATAGACTAAAAGTTTATCAAAATAGTTACTGTGCTCCAGCTGCGTGCGGCAGCGCAGTGGTGTTGTCAGGGAGGGGGTACATCTCTTTTGGTTTTCAGGACTCTCTGTGAACCTGCTCCACCCTGCTCGTGACCTCCTCACTACCTACTCCGCCTGATGACTGCACTCCTCCAAAGCTTCCACTCCTGCCTCAGGATGTGGGTCAGGACTGCTTCCACTCACCCTCATCCTTCCATCTTCTCTAAACATCTTCCACAATACCTTTTGCTCTTTGTTTTATCCAGCAACTACACTGTGAAAAGGCTTCTTCAAGACTTCAAGAAAAACACTTTAAAAACACAATATTGTGGAAGTTCTGTCTTTGATTTTTCTGGGCTTCAGTAGTTTGAGAGAAGCAAGTTGCTCAAAGAACAGAAGAAGCTAAGAGGCTTTGAAAAGCAAAATACCTGACAGGAGGTGCTAAAATACTAGAAGACATTAACAGCTGAAGAAATCAAAGAACTGCCTTCAGATTCCTACATATCCTGAGGTAACCCAAGGTGCTGCTGGAATGTGTTCTTCTGCTGATGAACCATTCCCCATATTATCCACTCAGCGCAGTAGGTACATAAATCACAATCCCTAGTAGTGTTGGGGGAAATGCCTAAGAACATACAAACTGAACAAAACCACATTTTGGCCGCTGGCTTTTATTTACAAAGAGCATGGAATATTCTCCAAGGCAAGACATGCCCCATACATCTGTGGGCTGCAGCTGCTAGTGCTGACATTTTCCTTCAGCCCCCTGGATTTTTTTTTTTTTTTTGTCACAGAAGACATTATTTTATGCAATAGATCACAACATTTTGTTTTCCACTCTGCCCCAGCCAAGTCTCAATTCTCCATAGCTTGGCTTTCCCCACAAGAGGGAGTTCAGACATGCAGCCCACAACATTCCATGGTGCCAGTTAGCAGGGTATCGGGGTGGGAGAGCAAAAGATGGGCAACAGCATTTGGGACAGGACAGACAGGAGTGGAGTTGTAGAGGAAGGAAGCAGAGAAAGTCCACAGCAGCCATAGGGTAGAGAGGAACCACAAGAGCCACTGAAATCAGCTGCAAAGAACCTGTCCCACCTACTTGGATATCTGTGGTGAAGGAGACATTTGGACATTACCTGAGTAACAGACCTGACCAGGGTGTGTGGGCTGGCTGACCTCATGGACAGCAGAAGACAGAGGGCTTTTACAAATTAATTCCTCTTTGAATGACAGCGCTTTTCAGGGGTGGAAATTGTTATCAGGGCTTCTAAATGTGCTGGTGACAGCCCACATACCACAAGCCTTGGTAAAACTGTTCCAATGGTCATTCACCCTCACTGCTATATTGTGCTGTATTTCAAGCCTGGATTTGTTTAGCCTCAAATGCATTATATCATAATCTGCTCAACAGAGTAGCCTATTATTGAACATCTGTTCCCCATGTAGGCAATTTACTGAAAACTCCCCTCCCCCAAGCATCTCTGTGATAACTAAAGCAGGGTTCCTCAAATCACTCACTCACAATCCCAGCATTTTCATCTTCCCTATGGCTGTCCTCTGAGTATCCATCAGTTCATCACCCTCCACCTCAAAGTGCAGGCATCACCACAGGATACAACACTCCAGAAGCTGCGGCTGCCGTGCCAAAGACGCACAGAGTCCATACTCCATCTCCCAATTCCCGTGCTCATACATTACCCTTTTGGCCGCAATTCACAGGAGGAGGATGTTCAGCTGATTAATCCATCAAGAGCTTAAAACTTTTTTCCAAGCTGTTGCTTCCCACACTGAGTTCCTCGCACTGCTATCATGGCTCTGTGCTGGCAATCCAATAAATGGATTTTGTTCTGCCTGCTCCCAGTCCACCAAGTGATCCAGATGGCTGCCAGTAACTACCCTCATTAGTCAATACTCTGCAAGTCATCAAAAAAACCCTTTTCAATCCTACTGATACATTTTCTTCCTGATGATTGACAGATGTATTAAACAGTACAGGGTCAGGACATGACACTGCAAGAACCAGACACACCTGTTGGTAACCATTCTAAATTTATTGCTGCATTTAATTAGTTTGACTAAGCAGGTTTCAAACCATTGCACACGAGCTGTGATTTAATGAAGTTCATACACTAACATACACACTCACACCTTTGGCATCAAAACCCTATTCTCATAAGAAACTGACACTGAAGAGCTCAACATGACCTTTGTTAAATAAATTGAAGACAAGTCACACGAAAGAAAAGATTTAAAATTCATTAAAAATCAATTCAATTCTTCTATGAGCCTATTATTTTCCTAGGAGCAACACCACACTGACAGGCAGAGTTACCTGCGCTACATAACGGATGCTAGCGAGTAGGAAAAAAAAAAAATAGCAGGTTAACAGCAACAAGTATTTCCACCGAGGAACATTTTCACCTGAGCATTAGGAGATGAAGGAAGCTCCTTCATTCACAGAGGTGAGAGCTTTGCTGCCAAATGCAAGGGCTCCTGCTGGAGCATGGTGTGCTCAGGGCTTTGGTAAAGGGCACAGAAGACAGTTATTAGATCACATACAAAAAACACAGTCCCTGCAAGGGCAAGATCTCATCTCCCCAAGAGAGGATACATCAGATATTAACTCACATACTATAGCTGATGTTTGCCAAAAACATTAGTTGCACAAGATTCAGGAATGCAACATTTTTTTCTATCAAAAGCAAGAGAAATTTATGTTTGTGATGACGTTCCTAAATCATCAGAGAAAGGAGCATTCTGTTTTTCATGTGTTTCTCAGATGGGGCCATACAGTAAATCCAGTTTTCCCTTCTCTCCCATATCTTATTACTATGATTAACGTCATCTAAGGAACGTTACATTGAACCTGGCAAGATTAGCTACATTTTAAAGATTTCCACAGCAACCAACATTCTCCATTTATTGAGCTGATTCTGTTGCCTTTAGTAGATTGCTGGCTCATGTTTACTGGTGCCAGATAGGGAGATAACAGCATTCTTCAGAACTGAATTTCACCACAAAAGAATGGGAAGACTCGCCACTAAAATGTATCATTATCCCAAATTAGCATTACAAGAAAGGAAAAGCAGAAGCTGTGGTTCTTCCTCCAAAGTTCCCTCAGAGAAACAAAGGCAAACACACAATTATACTGCAGTGTACGATGGGAAGAGAAAATACCAGAGATTTTGCCATCTTATTAGGGCTTATATTTCTTGAGCAGCTGTACCCATCGAACACAGGGGAAAGCCAATCCAGGATATTTCCTTTACCTATTCTGAACCTTTTAAATGTCAGGATTGCAGCCACAAGCACAACACCACCATCCAACAGCAACAATTGTTTTTAAAGCTCTGATGCTAAACACCTGCCTGCTTGCCAGCACCACTCCTGCATGGAAGCTGCCCAAGTTGGTTAAGTACCACAGGCTGGGCAAACAAATGCCAAGTGTCAGACAGATGATAAATCAGAAAGGGCTGTGGAAATCTTCCACTGTTTCAGATGAGGCATGTTGTTACCCAGGAATTGTCTGCTTCTACTCAGGGGGCACGCTGACCCTAACAGATGGGCAAGATACCTCCATCACATCATAAACTTATGAAGCTTTTAGTGAGAGGAGCCTCAGGAGGATACTTAGGGAAGCTGACAGTGTTCCTCCCAAGGAAGCTGTCTGCAGATACAGACTGAACAGTATATCCAGCCTGCCAAATCTGAGCCTATCTCAGAGCAATCAGCCTTGACCAGCACCCTCCTGCTCCAGCCAAGCTTCAACACCAACAAAGCCACCTCATTCCCAAGTACTCTAGCTCCCAAGATTCTCTGAAATCAAGTGTGGTTGAAGGACAGTCCTTTTCTGAAGATGTCTGATTTCTACGCTTGCCAGATACCTGCTTGGGGCTCCATAAACCATTCTGCTTTCCTCTAAGGCCAGAGTAATCACTCTGCCACTGGAAGGACATTAACAGGGATCAGTCCCCAGCTGCCCACAGCCTGTCCCAGCACACTCAAAGGGATTTCACAAATCATTCTATTTGCCTTCACTATTAGTTCTGTCAGTTTTGGGGTCATTGCAAACCTGACCATGGCTAAGCCTGAGCTGAAGAGCTGTTAAGAAGAGGACAATGAAATGAAATGGTATAAAGAGAGATGCTTTCCTCTGAGATTAGCTCAAAGAGCCTTTTGGAAAGCCTACAACAGTCTGAAGAGAGCTAATTTGTGAGGAAATGTCACTCTTGAAAAGATGATACGCCTTGCTGCTATGGCAGAAGCAATTCTTGCCATCACAGCTTCACAAACCTTGATTTAAACTGATCAAACCAGACACCTGCCTATGCAAAATAATGTGACTTATATCAGCATCAAGAGAGAAATACAAGCTTTGAAGTGACAAAATATTAATCTGATATTGTGATGTGTGAGTTCTTATACCTAAACACTTGCCTAGTGCAAAATCTTCATTTCACTTAAACAAGAACCCTAAAATACAGTCAGACTGAACAGCAGGAAAGACATTTCTCTGAAACAAGTGACATATTTATTTTTTCCCTATTTGTTTCCTCCCCAATAAACTCTTTTCACATCCCTGAAAACATTCTGGAGGGTAACCAGTTGCAGCTACACAGGAGGGTGGCTAGGGAGGCATGCAGGGGGAAGAAGAGGAAAGGTGTCACTGCTGAGCAAATAACTTCCCAAAAATCTTTCCACAGTGTGAGTTTTCCACCTGGGAAGTCAAACACAAGGGTCAACATATTCTGCTTTAGGCGTTTACACTAAACAAACAACCAGTTTTTAAAGGGTTCATGCAAGCCCACTTCCAGCCAGAGCAAGAGGCCACTGGGGGTGTTTGCTTTTGAAAGCCAGGCTATTTTTATTTTATCCAGGTAGGCACCTGTAATTTTCCTGGCTATAAACTGTATGACTTTGAGATTCTTCATCTGTCATCTGCTCTTCCTACACTTCAAAAGCTGAGGGAAGCAAAGTCTATTATGACAGGCTAGCACAACAAATAGTGTTACAATGAACCATGTAAAAAAAGCCCTCCCAAAAATCAAGCTCATCAACAAATTTTACCATAATCTGCATTAAATCTCTATCTATGATCAGTCTTGCAAGAACTCACAGAAGTTTACAAACTTTAGCATGCTAGGTATTGCCACAATCTCAAAAATAACCCAGAAAAAAGCATATTACTTGCCCCTCTTGAGTCTTACGGCTTAGTTTTTAAGACTGATTTAACTAAGCAGTTATTTGATTTTCAATTCAAGAGCTGTGATAGGCCTCAGGCTGATCTTACCCAGCTGAGAAATCGATCTCTTTACTACTTGTTACAGAGAATTTAACATGGTGACATTTATGAGTTCCTTCAGCAGTAGCTCTTAAGATCAGGCTATTGAAGTATTCCAGCATAAATAACATTCAGAGAAAGTTTTAACCCATTACACTGAGAAATTAAATTTAAACTGTCTGGTTTTGGTTCCTTGTTCACACTGTGTTCTGGGGTTCTTTTAATAAGAATTTTACTTATGTCCCTAGGTAGGCTTTCTGCCTTAAACATCACATTTAAGAGGCACATTCACTTTAGTACTGCAAAATGTGGTCTCCTTGTTACTAACAGCAAAATTTCCTGGAATCAACACTCTCTATCAGGATTTAGCTATTACACAGACAGCCCTTGAGTATTGGATTTACCTGGACCAAAAGCAAACCAGCACTCCAGATTCAAAGAAGCAATGCAAAGAAAAGCATGACTGTGCCCTGAGTCAGCTCAGATCCAGTGGTCTTATTAATTTGGACCCTACACCACAGAAATTGGGCTCTTCTAGACCTGAGCTGATCCTGGAAGCAGCACAGCCACAGTCACAGGGTTTAGGCCAGAGAATTAGGTCCTGCCAGCACCGAGCTGGCTCCACATGAAGGCATCTGCACATGCCACATGGCTTACTTGTAAACCAGGACAGAGCCACCCACAGGTAACCAAGGGCTGACTAACTTGGACAAAGCAGGACTGGCTACTGTTAACTCATTCATGACTAACATATTGCATTTAATTCCACAGTAATTGTAGCAGATGGACCAAACAACTCATTAGAGTGAACTCACCTTGGATTCGACCTGGAGACAAGTGACTGTTTTTTCTGGCATTCATTGCCAGCACATCCTCACCAAACTGTTCAGTCAACAAGTGTCCAGCTGCTGTATCAGTGTTGGCAGGACATCTGCCTCGTTTCTTATGCTTCTTCCTCCACATGTCCTCCTCCTCCCTCTCATCAGAACCAGAAGATTTCTGCAGAGCCCCTCGGTGTCTCAGGCTGTTTGATGCTCTCCCACCAGGGGTGTCACTCACATTTAACAAACCAGATGCAGCTCCACGCTGATACACATAGTAGTCTTCCTCTATGTCCAAGTCTCCCTCTGGACTAACAATGGCATTTTTTTTAAGAGGATATCTGTTCAGAGCACTTTGGGGTTTATCATTCTCAAACCCAGGCAGGGGCTGCTCCACGTGAGATGTTCTGACTGGTGAATAGCTGTGCATGTTTATCCCATTCCTGGCTGGATTATCCTTCCCCAGGCCTCTCCTCAGAGGCAGGTCCAGGTCCAAGCTGGGGTCATTGGAGAAGCCCTCTTCCAGCTGCATCTTCTGTGCAATGTGGTTCAGGTAGGACTGGAAGCGGCCGCTGTGGTGCTTTTGCACGAGCCTGGCGTACGCGTTCTTCTGGGGGGCAGCCGCCCTGCTCAGCCCCTCCTTGGCACCTTGGGCAGAAGCTGGACTTCTCACACGCCCCAGCTGATCCATAGTGCAGTAAAAGGCCCAGACTTCAGAGGGTTATAAACATACACAGAGGAAAAAAGGTTTATTTACCTGAAACAAAGTGTCAAATAATTGATTACACCGAAAGACACAAAGGTATAAAATTTTTGCAGGAAAGGAATTCTGGGTTTGTAAATCACTCCAATGTGGGGAAGGGGTTTCACAATGTACTTACTCAACATCTGCCCTGCACCAAAACCCTGTCCATAACCTGGGAGTGACCACAGCCCATAAGCTGTACTTCCCAATATACTACATAAAACAGGGATTTTGTCCCACCCCAAACACACAGGATTCCTTTAATCTGCTCTTCCTTGCCTTTGAAAAAGCCATGAAAATTAAAGCAGCAACTGACAGACTGTACCACAGGCATCAGTTTTAGTGGTTATCAGAAGCAAAATCTTGTCACGTCTAGCCTGGAGTCCTCAAAAATAACTATGCCCTTACTGAAGTGCTTCACTGTTGTTGTCAAAAGCGAACACTGCCTGTCACCTCCCTCCCACAGTGACTGACACTTCTCCATCGTACAGGACAGTTCCTTCAAACACCAAGACTACCCATTTCAGCTTGTCTTTTTTGCCATTAACTCCCTCCCAGTGCAACAGAAGTAAAATAATAATTATCTTCCAAGAGCTCCTAATTCTTACTGATTGAGACACACTGCCTGCTGCTCCATCCAGCACCAGTTTCTGTAAATGGCATCACATCTCCACCTTTGCTGGATGAGTATGAAACTTAAGCAGATCAAGCACCTTTCAAGCCTTTTTCAGGCACTTTAGCTTTCAAGCTTTTGCAGCAAAACAATCTGCTAAATTATGCTCAGCTACTTTGAGGTAAATTATAGGTATAGACAGGACATAGCAATGATTTTTGCCATATGTAAAATCAAAGAAGAATATAAGAATTTCTTGATAATGGAGCCCAGTGCAGCTGCTGGCTTCTGGCTTTCATAAAAATGCCTCTTTTTCACTTCAGGACAAGTTTGAAGCTGAACAACTGAATATCACCCCAGCTGGTACACGAAGAATTTCGGGGCTCTCTGTCATCTCTGCTATCCCAGAACCATGGGGCATTGGACTCTAAGGTTAAATAAAGGATAATGCCTGTTAAACCTCTCCAATCCCTTCTCCAAGCACAGGGGTGTTGGCAGGACAGAATACAGAGATCAGCAAAAGCAAAATTTATATTCGCTTCACTACTCCCACCATGCTTGGAATTTTTCTTTACCCTTACTCAGCCCTCTTTTCCCTTTCACTACTGTTGCACAGAGGATAAGCACCCAGGCAGTCTCCTCCATGCACATCCTGCCTGGGAATGGGACATTATCCAGCAGGGACCAAGGGCTGCAGAGCCAGCTCCTCCTCAGCGTGCCTGCTCCAGCCCTTTCAGAGAAACAACGCGCATTGCACCGGGATTTACTTAAGTAATTGAGCACGGATGTGAATAGGCCTCACAATGCAAAGCAAAAATTAAAAATCCCTGAACAAATAGGAAAAATTCTTTATGTGGTTTGCAATTCTTGTTCCTAAGATTTTCCATTGACGCTGGCCAATAGCTAAACTCTTCTAATAGACTGACCTGCTACCGAGCTATTACAAAACACACACGGGTAGGTCTACACGAGCTTTCTTTATACATCACCTTCTCCTGTTGCCAATGCAACAGAAGCAGATAACATTTATAAAAGCCAGTGAGACTACTCTCCAAACAATGGTTTGGTTCCAGGAGACAGGAATTTGTCATCTTTATTTACCAGTAAAGAACAAATATTTACAGCTTGCCTTCACTACAATTTCTACAGCTTTAACCACGTTAGCAGTCAGCAACTGCAGCACTGAAAAAGATACAAGCCCCTACGCGTTACAGTTTCAATATAAGTCTTCTGCGGGCAACCAGGAATTGAAATATCCCCAAGAGGGCAGAGGAAGGCAAAGGTGGGTAATGCCACGATGGACGCGCAGAGGGAGGACAATCGCTGAGCTGGGCCCAAGATGAAAACTGCCCCTTGTTATTGTCCCCCGGCTGGCTCTGAGGATCACCACTAGCCTCCATCACACGCCCCCCGGGTGTCCAGCTCCCTAGCCATCACTCCAGCTTCAGCAGCACAGAACCCGCGCACCCTGGGCACCAGGAGCAGGCCCTGGCCCGCCGCCTCTCCTGCCAGGCGCCCCNTGCGGCGGCGCTGCCACCGGGGTGACCGGGGCTGAGCGCCGCCGGGCCAGGTTCCGCTGTCCGCCGTCCCCTACCCGGTCCTGAGCCCTGTCCCGGCCCCGCTCCCGACCCCTGCCCCGCTCACCAGCGCCGCGGCCGCTCCGCTCCGTTTGAATGTCCCAGCGCCCCGTCCGCTTCCGGGGCAGCGGCGCCTACGGGCCGCGGCGAGGCCCAGAAGTGCGAAGAGCGAAGCGCTCGCTCTGCGCCCGCCGCGCCAGGGCTGGCGGAGGGAGGCCAGTCGGGGGCTCGGGAGTCCCAGCCCCGCTCCCTGCCCTGGAGGGAGATCCCCGGGGTCTCCGGGGAGAAGGGGAGCCTCCAGACAGCCTTGGGCTCCTCTCGCCAAGGCACAGTGTGTGAGGGTGGGAGCCCACCGCGGGCTGAGCTGGGGCATCGCGGGGACGGGGGAGGCAGGAGGTGCTGCCACGCGACCCGGACGGTCCCCAGCCTGCCAGGTTTGCAGCCACCGCGATCCCTGGAGTTTTTTGGCAGCCACCTGCTTCCAGCCGAGGCCAGCGGAGCCTCCTGGGATGGGCTGCTCCAGCTTAAGGCCGGCGCTCCAGCTTCAGCCAAATCTGTAGCCTGATCGGTGAAAAAATGCACGGGTTAGCTGATCTGATATTGTAAAGATCTGAGTCTGGTGTTGTCCCCGAGGAAACTCACAGCTTTGCAAGCACCTGTAATTCCAAAAGCAATGGGGAAACCTTCAACACCTGTGTGGCCTCACCTGCACTACAGAGAAGAGCAGGCTCCAGGATCCTGTTCCCTGAGCCCTTTGGGATCCTGTTCCCTGAGCTCTTCCTGCTCCCCTGGCACTGGAAGTTGGGCAGCAGGCAAACTGCTGATCCCCTGCTCACCCATGCGACAGCACCCAAGGAGTGACCAGCCCTTGGTGCTGAGCATCAGCAGCCTGACCTCCTCCAGGATAAGTCAGAGCCTATGGATCAGAGAGTGACATTAAGGCATGAAACCAGAGTCAAGAGCTGGCACTTTATTACCTCCTCTTTGTGTGACCACAGACCTCTCTCACAAGGCTTTATGGCAGTCAGACCCAGGCTATGGCTGACTGGGAGAGTGTGTGGTTTGGTCACCCTGGTGTTACAAATTCAGGCTGTGTTTGCCAAAGAATTTCAACCAGAAGAAAATCTGGAGAGTAATAAACTGTCCTCATGGCACCCCCAGTCAATCCCATTTGAGCTCTCTGCCTGGAGAATCCCCTCAATAGATGGAGAAAGGATCCAAAGGGACCTGGACTGCTGTCTCCATGCAGGGTTCTGATGGGGAAAGGCTCTGTTTAGTCTTCATTTTGGCAGGAACATCTGAGCATGCTGCCCCTTCACTTAGGATGGGGAAGATGCCAGCCCCATGGTCCTTATTCTTCATCCTACCTACATCCTGCAGATCAGTGTGCACGTTGCCTGGTATCAGTCACCTCTAAAGACCATGAGGCTACATCTGCTCAGGGTGCAGCATCACCTGTGGCTCCCAAACACAACCTGGCCCCTCAGCTATTCCCACAACCAGCACTGCTGAGTTTCCACGAAGCCATGGCAAGCCCAGACCACTCCAGCTCCAGCCCTCGGGTGGGTCGAGGGACCTGCCCTGAGAAAGTACCAGGCTTTTGCTGTGGACCAAGGGCAGCAAGCACAGACCTGCCTGCACAAGGACAGTCACATCCGCCCCAGTGCCAGGATGCCACTAGCACAGGCAGTATCTCGTTTGCACGAACCATGCAGAGCCAGCAGCCTCTGCCCACGATCTGCTGGCACTGATGCCAGCTCATCTGCTGCCCCACCCTGGCAGCTCTGGCCACCTCAAGGAGGAGAGTGAGGACTCAGCTCTGCCCTGGTGTGGCTGGGAGGCAGCGAGTTGCCCCATGCTGGCCAAGAGGAAGCCTGTTCAATCCTCTGTTTGAACAGAGCCACCAGTCACACAGCAGCTGCTCCCACAGGACCCAAAGACAGAGGGGAGAAACCATTTCTGCTGGAGCTGGCCCCATGGGTAGCATGGCCACAGGGGATCACCCTGTCAGAGGGAAGGATGTGTGCTTCCCTGCTTCCTCTTGCTCTCCTGGCTGCTGATAAAGCAGGGCAGGGTGGTGGCACATCCCTAGCTATTCAGGGCTGACCCATGCCATCCATTCAGGCTGCCCTTGCTGCATGGAGGAGAGCAGGGATGGTGGGGGGACCCAGGGCCTCCAGCCCCACTGTCCCCCTCCCTGTGCCAGCCAGGTGGGAACAGCAGCTCCTCTCCCTGTTGCTGACTCACGCTGTGTCTCTGCTCTTCTTCACTCCAGTGGGGATGAAGCCAAACTGGGATCTTGGCCAGGCTGCCCCTGCACCAGGTGGTGCCACCAGCAGCAGTGACTTCAGGGTGCCCTGGTCCTTCCACAGACAGGAGAGGTAGCAGGGAGGATTTGGTGTTTGGTGGTGCCACTGCGGGCACTGGGGCCTGTGGCTTGCAGTGACATCAGTTATGGTGAGAAGCATACAGCTCCATGGCTGGATGCCTCTGTCACCCTCACCTCCTGCCTCCAGCTGGGGCCCTGCTGCACAAGGGCCCACCATCTCCAGCAAGTCAGCAGAGCATTTCTCAGCCTTGCTCTCCTGGTAGCAGCCAGGGATTTGGGAATCTGGTCTGCTCCATGGGACGGGGCCTGTGCTGTACCCCATCACTGGTCCAGACAAATGAGAGTTACAGGAAATCTGTGTCTCCCTCCCAGTGCCCCATGGGCACACAGAAGATTCTGAATGGCTGGGATCAGCTGCATGCCCATCCTTCACACCCTTTGGAAGAGGTCAGGTGCAAACATCACAGCAAGCTGGTGCCTCATGCAGGATCTCAAGCGCAATCCCTCCCAGGGAAGGCTGGACTGGTTCAGTCTCGCCTTTGGCTCCATCTTCCATCCACAATATCCTCATGGCTGCTGAACAGAAGGGAGCCATTGCCTCACTGCTGCTTCCATGGCCCTCCATGGTATCTCATGGGCTTTCTAAAAGGGAAAGGTCCCTGAGCAGATTTTTTCCCTGCACTCTCATTTCCTGGGGTCCTGTAGCAGCAAGCCCAGCCCGGTGCCCTGGCTTGCCTTCCCACAGCACAGGATTATCTCACCATCTTCCCCCGGGCAGTAACTGGTAGCTGCTTCCCGACTTGGAGGCTGGAACGTGTTGTGGCACCTCAGCCGAGGTGAGAGCACCACATGGCTCCTTGGCCAGGAGCTCCCCGCTTACGAAGGCTTTGGCTGCTCTGCCTGTGCTTTCAGTGAGCACTGAGGGCCCGCCCGGCATTCGTTTACATCAGTGTTAATCAGGAGTGACTGGCCAAGGGGCTGGAGCCACCCTGAGATGACTCAACAAGGGGAATCCTGGATGGGAGCAGAACAGTTCCTCTGACACTTCCATCCGCTTCCCGCACACGGAAATGCCACCCCTGCCCACCCAAATGTTGCCTCTCAACATTTCAGGTTGCAGGCCATGGCAGAGGGGTGGGGAGCACGGGGTGCTCTGCCTCTGCCTCCCTGCTGTTGTCTGCAGGAGAGATCCACGTGGCACAAAGATGTGCTCAAAGGCAAAGCGGGGCTGCAAGTTTGCTCTGGAGCTTTTGAGCACCCTTGGAAATGTCTTGATTGCAGCAGCAGCACCCAGCATTAAGCCTGAGCCTGTCTCCTTTTGACATCTCTCAGGCACTGGGAGTCATCTGGGCACTAGGCCGGAGGACATAAGCCACGCTCAGGGAGGATAAAGGGGAGCGCAACAGATTTATTACCATAAATAAGTAAAAACCATCTCTCTCCACAGCAGATACCATCTGCTGTGTCACAACACATGTGGTCTTGCCCCACCCGTCCTTCAGCTTCTCCAGTCTTCTCCTGAGCCCTCCATACCTCTGGTTGGGAAACATGCCACCCAAGATCAGGACTGGTGGGTTCCCATCTCCTTCATTGCCTGGAGGAACATCTGCAACTCACCCCAGGCAGGGGGCAAGGTCTGGCTTGGCTTTGTTTGTGCAGTCAAGGAAGAAAGAGCTAGACCCCAGCAAAGAGGGACAGGCAGACAAGAAGCAGGTGAAGAAGGCAGTGGAGGAAAGGAGGTGAGAAGCCAGGGTAGGAGCAGGGTTAGTGCCTTGCAACTGATTTAATTGAGGTCACCTGGATTTGTCTTTTGGATACCTTTAAGTCTCTTCCTCAATAGTTCTGCCTGTTGTAATCAAATCTCTTTTATAACATATCCCTCAGTTTTCACTGTGGAAGGCCTTCCAGTGGCAGGACTGAGCCTCCCAAAGGTGCTCAGACTGGCTGTGGAGGACACCAAAGCTCCACAGGTCACATCAGGACTGTGGGAAAGGAGCTGCCCTGCCCTGCACTTACTGAGCTTGTGGGCAGCAGGGCCAGGGGACAGAGGGGGTCAGGGCACATGGGGCAAGGGAGGTGCAGTGAGTTCAAACCCCTTCCAATGCTCCCAGGAGCTGGAAAAGGTACTTTCCAGAGGGGCAGGAACTAAGGAACCACACTGCTATGCAGTCCCAGGGGTAGGAACTCACCCCACAAGCCCTCATCTGCGCCCCTGCATCTCCCACTCCACATAGCAGGGTGAGATTGAAACAGCACCCATGGGGACCACTTTGGAGATGGGTGATGAGTGGGGACAGCACTTCGAGGGCAAGGGCGGGCAATGCTGCAGGGGGGACCATGGGCCAAGGGGTCAGTGGGCACATCCCAGCAGCTCAGTGAAGGCAGGCAGGGGCTGCTGCCGGCCCCGCTGCGTCTGGCAGGCGGGGCACTGAATGAGAGCGTAACTTATCAGTATTACCTCATGTGAAAGCTCGGTGCCTTTGTATCTCAAGCAAACACCGGCCATTATGCCTCAGCAGGCCGGCATTGTTATTCTGTCTGGTTGCTAAAGGTTAGGGCTGTGGAGCCCTGCACGTCCACAGCGGCTGCTGTGGGGTGGCAGCAGGGCCACCGTGACCCCCTGCAGCCGGCAGCGCTCCCCGGCCACAGGAGCAGCCACCTCAGCTGTTCCCAGGCATGGCCAAAACCCAGCCAGACCCTTATGGTCTCCACAAGGCTGCCCCACCATTCGTGGTGCTGAAATCTTCCTCTTGCCCCAGCCAGGGTCATTCGGTGCTCCTCAACTGGCACCTGCACAAGCTCCCTCCCAAAAAGAACAAAAAAGAAGAAAAAAGCCCAAACTTGACTTCAGTGGGACCACAGCGGGATCACCTCCTTTTAGGAAGTCAAAGGTTTGACCACCAGCACCGCCAAGGCCAATGCATATTTGGCTCTCTGCATCCCAGCACTCCCCTGGGGTTTCCCACACCCAGGGGTTCCAGGGAGACACTCGGGAAGCCCAGAAGTTTTTTCCCTGAGGAACCGATGCCAAAAGGGACTTCCCACCACCTGGAGTAGGTTCCCAGGAAGCCATTTCAGACGAGCTGGAGGGTGTTTCTGTCTGTCAGGGGGGCTGCAGGGGAGCTGCTGCTGGTGGCTTTTTCGAGAATGGCAGGGGTTTGCACAGCCAAACCAGGTGGAAGAGGCTCCTGCCAAGCAGGGCTGTGCACTGCCGCCAGAGCCGTGGGGCTGGGGAGGTTATGCTCACCAGGCCTGGGGGTGCACGTAGCACAGGAGGGCACAGACACCCACATCCCCCAGGCAGGTGGCACCTGGCTCCACCACTGTGATGGAGATTCCCTGGATACCGGCTGGGGGACCATACCCACAGGCCTGTTGGATCCTCTCTCAGGATCTGCACATGGCATGGCTCCCTGCAGGGATGAATGTGATATCAGTAACTCCTCTTGTGGCCTTTCTGGGCCGTCACCCATTCAGGCAGCTCCTATTCCCAAAGGGATGCTCAGTGCCAAAACCAACAAGCCTGGGATGATGTTGGGATCCTGAAGCTGTGGGTGAAACACTGCCAGACACCCATTTCTGGGGAAAAGGCATCTGAAAAAAGGAGGATGACTGTGGCATTTAGCTTGGAAAATCCCAACAACCTGCCCCTACATCAGCTGCAGAGCTGAGGCTGCCAGGAGCTGGAGGCAGTGCAATTCTTATCCTCTGAGGACTGATGCAGAGGGAGGTTCATGGTGTGGAGTCACCCGTGCGTTAGAATTGCTTAATTTTATTGACATTCAACAAAGCCCTGAGACACTGTGTTCCTGCTCCCACCAGAGCAGTGAGACATCCCAGCTCTGGAGCACAGATATCCCATTGTAGCCCTGGGAAAAACACCCAGAATATCAAGAGGAGACTGTAGCATCCTGGGAAACCCTGGAGAAATGGCAAATCCCAAAAGATAAATCCCTGGGAGAAAAATTCACTGTGCCTGTCAGGATATCAGCACTTCACTAGCAAAGATCTGTGAGTCTCTGCCTGGGGCTTGTCCTCTTCCCCTCAGCTTTGCCACTCTGGGAGGTTTTGGGAGGGGACAGAGAAGCCCTCTTGGTCTCTAATCTTTGCAGCACGTGCAGCCTCATTCTTGCCTGTCCCATCAGGGCAGCTCTGTGGTGTGTCTGCCCATGGCCGTCCCAGTTTGGGAAGAGGGGATATTGGCCATGCTTGTGTCCTCAGCCAGAGCCTTCTTCCAGACTCAGAGGAGAAAGGGGAAAGTGCAAAATCATGGAGTGTTTCCTGTAATGCCTCATTGAGCAGCAGCATCCAAAACAAACAGCAGGGGTGTTCAAACAGGCCAAAATCTCCATCAGTGTTTCAGACAGCATCCCAGGAGCATCACACCCTGTGTGTGGATTCACCCCATCCCCATGACAACCTGGTGGCTGCTGGGGCTGGGGGGTAGTAGTGGCCAGGTCTGAGCTGCTGGACAGTGCTTCTGCCACAGAGTTATTCCCCAGGAAAGCTTTCTTCAAAGCATCCTCAGGAGGCACATCACCACAGAGGTGGGGCCAGATAGTCCCCTGCATGCACCAGAAGCTGCTCATCAATCCCAATAATCAAAATTGAAATCTCTCTTCAAACTGCTTCTTACTGAGCTGGCTGTTATTAGACCCCTAGAGAGGTACTCTAAAACCTGTAAAAAAAAAAAGAAGAAAACCAACTTTAAAAAACTCCTGTTGCAGCACATCAAACCCTTGGTGACATACTCCTGGTGAACACAGCACACATCATATTCCTGGGCACTGGTAGTTGGTGGCTGTGCTGGAGGGCAAGTAGCTCCCTTATCCTAATAGCTGCTCCATCTTTGTACCTCCTCCCATCCCACAACCTGGGATGGTTCTTAACCATGAGCTCCTTGGCTTGGCCACTGGTTGTGGGAAAACGTCAGCCACTCTTCATCACCATCACATGCACTCAGCCTTCTGATGTCTCTTTTTGCAAAGGGATGATTGGCTTTCACATGGCATCAGCTGAAAATCCTCATCCTAGGGTTATCCATCTCTTGGTCAGGAAATGCTCTCCTGGCCCAAGGCAGCAGAAGAGACATAAATCAGGCCAGTGATTTCCCAAATCAATAAGAAACATGCTCCCTTAAGGATTAAGTGAGATGAAGAAAAATGAGGTGGATCACTGCCTGTTCACTGCTACAGTAGCAGCTTACTTCAGACTTGAGTCCACATTTCTATCCTGTGCACCTTCTTGACATCATCTTCCAGAAGGTGCCTGGAACCTGGCTCTTAATTTCAGCCAGGAGAGCCAGGGCCCCACTGCTGCCCAGCAGGACACACCTTCACGCTCAAGCATCGCTCAGCCCTTCCTTGTGATGGGGCCACAGCACTCTGTGCTGCTGTCACACATATCCCCATGACCCATCTCCTCCCACTCTCCAAATCCTGCTGGCAGTGGTCATACTTTGATGAATCCCTCTCTCTCCTCAGACAGGGGACATCTGTGCCCTCTCACACACACAACACGGTCTCTGCTCCCTTCCCCACTTCCTACACAACAAAAGTCCCCGTACTCAGGGCTCACCCCACTGCCAAGATTCAGCAGCATCTCCCCATTTTTATCCCCACAGCAGCCCATTCCCCATAATGCAGTATTTATGGTATTTCTCAGGGACAGGGCAGCCTTGGTGCCCCTCTCTCCTCCTGGCTCTCCTTGGGCCTCTGGATGCAATGGGGAGGGGTGTCAGCCCGTCCAGCCCACCCCACAGGTCTCCATCCCTCATTGTGCAGCTGTGCAGGATCCTCTTTGCTCTCCAGTGCCTGGGAAAGACCCCTGTGAGCTCAGCCCTATCTCTCCACTTCTCATTTTCCCCACATGCCCTGAGTCTGCCAGTTCTTATCCTGGGTGATCATCCCACAGGGCTGTGCACTAATGAAGGCCTATCCCTTTAAGGGTTAAAAGCTTTTAGGCCCCCACCCCACCAAGCAAAAGTGTTTCACACTCTTAACCCCTTCCTGCACACCTCTGCTCCCTGCGTTGAGCTTTTGCCACCCCAACGGATCCGATCTGGTTTGAGTTAAGGCTTTGTGTGCGCCCGGCTCTGACTTCGGCAGAGTAATTTGAATAACAAGACTAATTGGATTTATAAAGCACAGCTCCCCCCTCTCCCCCCCTCAAACCCGAGGCTCTGCACAGTGTGACAAAGAAAACACACTAATGAAAACCACGCTAGTGAGAGCCGAGGGCAGGGACGAGCCTCCTGCGGGCAGGCACTGGCTGAGACCTGACCGCGTTGCGGCATTTGTGGCGATGTTCTAATCCTCCAGGGCCAGGGGCTGCTGGAGCAGCTCCGGTACCGACCCCACGAACTGCAGCGTGCGAGGAGGGCTGGTGGCAAACGAGGCGGCTCTCCCTGCCCACACTGTGACATTTCTCCGCAGCCATCTGCATCGTCGTTTTCCCCATGCGGGGTCCAGGGGGCAGGCTGCCCCAGCATCGGGGCAGGAGCCAGCGCCAGCAGGACGGTGATGGCAGGATTCTGTGGGGGCTACTGAGCTGCTGGTGGCCTCGGGCACCCCGACATCCCCAGGCTGTGGAGACTCAGGGCTCAGCTGCTGCTCCCCTTCCCCGTGCAGAAGCCTTGCTGATGGGGGTAGTGGTGCAGAGCCCCCCATTCCTTGCACCCTGGACTGGCTAGCTGTCACATTCCAGCTACACTTCGTGTGGGACAAGGACTGAACCCCGAGAGAAGGGGCCTCTCTCTGCTCCTTGCCTGCACCCACGGCTCTCTGGCACCCGGGGTCGGCTCTAATCCCGACTCCATCGCTTCACTCTGCCTGCACGCAGACAAGTGCCCAAGCACAGCTTCACACTCAAAAAAGTCCAAGTTGTCTCCACCTGGCAGGCACAATGGAAAAAACACCGAGACCTTCTCCTTCCAGCTCCCATTCACATGAAGCTAAAAAGCCAATCTCGTTTGAAGTGTCCCGTGCCCAGTAGCCCGGGCTGTGCAGGAGGAAACATCTCCCTGCTCCTGAGCAGGCATACTATGGACCCCCAAAGAGCCATGGTCCCTCAGCAGGGGCAGCTCCCCAGAAATCTGTGGAGCAGCAGAGCCCAGAAAGACTAAGATACAGAGCAGGAGGAAAGGACCAGACTGGAACAGACCCCAGGGACAGGGGGAAGAGTAGAGAATGTTTCCCTGGTCTCAGGGAAGGAATTTGGGGTGCAAATCCAGTTTAATGCAATCCAGCCCTGGATGCTTCTGCAAAGAAAGGGGTGTCTTTCCTCTGGCCTCATGCCAATAAGAGCATTCCTCCCGGACAGAGGGCCAGGGACGGTGCCCAGCTCCATCAGCAAAAAGCCAGCAGAGCTCCAGAGCTGCCCAGTGCCAGCAGTAGCAGCAGCAGAGGGACAAATCCTGCCCTGCCAGTCAGGAAAAGGGGAAAGCTGAGAGCAAGGGGTCTCCTCAGAGGCCCTGTGATCCACTGGGGTTAATCCTGGGGTCGCATCTTTCTCCTGTCCCCTCCAGCTCCAGGAGCAGGTCAGAGGGAGGCCAGGCTACATAACCCTGAGGTGGGTCAGCCTCTGCCCCCAGAAGGGACCCTGTGACACTGACTGTGCCCTGCAGGGACATCCCCAGGGTGCTTGAAAAGCCCCATCTCCAGGGCCAGGAACATCATCCAGATGCTCACAAATGCAGAGAGAGCAAGTCAGCCCCCTGAGCCGAGAGACCCACTTAGAAGCACCACTGCCCCCTCCATCCGTTTGGGTCCCCAGCGTCCCTTGTCACAGAGGGCAATGGCCCTGCTCCTGCCAAGCAAGGACCTGGGAGGCAGTTTCTGATTTAATCCTGGATGGGGAGGGGGGTGGTGGTGGGGTGGTGGTAAAAAGATGTATATATATATGTGTGTGTGTGTGCTTTTTGGCTCATTCCTGTCTTTTGGGATGAATCCCGCACCGGCACCACCCCTCCGCCCGACCCGTGTTCTTCCGCGGGAGGTCAGCAGGGCAGTGCGGGGCGCGGAGGGGCCGTGGGGCAGCCGGCAAGGGCAGGGCAGACAGTTCGCACCGGGGTCCGGGGGCGTTTAGGGGAGGGCGGGGGCATGAAGCCAAATGCCCCCCGCTTTCCCTTTCGGGACTCCAGCTCCCCGAGCTGGTTGTCTTGTGTCATTTGTTACTGTCAGGGGAGAGGGGACACCACCACCCCCTACTTTGAATTCCTGCTATTGTGGAGTGCAGACCGGGTTGGACCTGGGTATTTAGATGACATCACCGAGCAGGTTGGGTTATAAAATGAATGAAGCAGAAAGCAGCCCAAGTTCACTAGCTCGGCACTCCGCAGGCGGCAGGAGGGACCTCGGGGCTCCGCTCTGAACTTTGACTCCCGTCGGTCCCGTCCTCTTCCTGGGGCTGCCCTCGGCTCCCCGCTGCCCCCCCGACCCCCCTCCTGTTCGGCCCCGCAGGATGCAGATCTCACCCTTGCTGGCTGGTGGACTTTTACTCGCGCTGCTCTCCGTCAGGCTGGAGGCGAAGCCGGCGTCTCAGCTCCCACAGAAGGTACGGCTGGAGCTTTCTCCGGCTCTTCCTCCTCTCCCGGTCCCGCTCAGACTCCGAACGGCACAGGGGGAGACGTGGGGTGCCTGTGGGGTGCCAGATTCAGTGCAAAGAGGGGTCGTTCTCTCCGCGTGGGCTGTTTGACTGCAAGGGGGACTCTCTGCTTCTGCAGGCTGTCCCGAACCTCCGGGGACATCAGCCCCGAGCCAGAGGCTGGAGTTGTTCGCGGAGTGTGTGTCCCGCAGCCCGCGGGATCGGGGCAGGGGAGAGTGGCACTCTGCTCCCCGGAGTCACTCTGCGGACCCCTCTGTGCCGGGCACGGGGGAGGGGAGCAGAGCCGGAGCGGGGCAGGCAGCAGGTGCACGGTGGGGACAGAGCGCGAGACCAGAGCCCTCCAGGCACTCCTGGCCGCACAGGCCGGGCAGGGGCACAGAGGTGTGTGCCCCTTCCCCGCCTGTCCCATGGGGAAGGGGCGCCCCAAATTAGAGTGTACCAGGGACTTGCTTGTGCCGAGATGCTGAGGAGGAGGGTTGCTCCCGAAGCCACCGACACTGGGTGGCACTGCCCCAAGGTCTGGGCACAGAGATGGGGACACGGTCTGAGGAGTGCCCCAGGACAGCAGTGGGATAGGAGTGGTGGTGTCCCTGTGAGGCACTGGGGTGCAGGCTGAAGAAAAACTGTTGATACAGGGGGATGTAGGGAAAATGAATGAGGATGAACATTTCCAGGGCTTGGTGGGCAGCAGCTCTGAGAGGGGGGAGAGATGGAACGCCTGGGAGATGGGGGGACAGTAAGGAAGGAGGTGTGTCCCTCTAATTGTGGGTCAGAATTGGAGGATTGGGAGGACACTGAGAGCATGAACTAGGGAAGGGAGCAACAGGGAGGAGGAATCCTGATCTCCTCACCACTGTTGGGAACACTCTGCAAGGGAGGGGTGCAGGGGGAGCTGTGGGGCAGGACCCTCCCCATAATCTGTAAACTGGTGAGGGATGCAGTGACCGAAGGGGTCTGAAAGAAAAGGACCTACCAGCTTTCAGGCCTCTTGAGATTGTGNCGAGGCGCGGCCCCGGGCGGGCTGGGCGCGGCTGCTGCAGGACCCGCCGGGCCGCCGCCACAAGGGCCTCCACAAGAAGGGCCTGGGCAAGGGCTGCTTCGGGCTCAAGCTGGATCGCATCGGCGCCATGAGCGGCCTCGGATGCTGAGGGACCTCTGGCGGTGAGTGCGCGGCCNTAGTGACAGCAGCACAGCTGAGGGGTACAGCACCACCAGCCCTTCGGAGGAGCGGTGTGGATATGCAGTGACCGGGGCAGGAGGACACCGCTATGGTGTGGGTCAGGGGGATGCTCTGACCCCAGGGAAGGGAGCATATATTTAAGGAGGGGAGAAGATGCCCTGGGCACAACCGCGGCGTGATGGACTGCACTGCCGGGCACAGACCCAATCTCGAGTTTGCATCGCTGAGGGGACACATCGACCCCTCTGCGCGTCCCTTGCGGGGGGTCNGCGTCCCTTACGGGGGTCCCGAACACTGAAGGGGATCTCTGGGGACGGCGGCGCTCTGACCCTCCCCTCTCCACAGGCCTCCCGCGGGTCNGGGGCCGGGATGGGGCCGCGCTCCGGTACCGCGGGGGGTGCGCTGCCCTGCGAACGCGAGATGCCAGCGGACCGGACTGCAGGTGTTCATCTCGCTGAGCCTCCCAACCCCCGGCTTTGCTGGCGGGCAAAGAGGAGGACCCCAAAGCTGACTTTATTACATACCCGTGTGGAATCCACCGGCCCTCCTGCTGCTTTGGCCTGCAGAAGGGTCAGAGACCCCAGCTGCTCCCGCAGCAGGTCAAACTGGATTCCCCCTAAGTTGAGCTAGACCCGTAGGCTCCGGGGAGGACGCAGGAGGAGCTCCGGTGCAGCCACATGTTCCCAGTTGCTCCCTGTGCTTGACACACTTAGGTGACCTATGGATAGGTGTTAGGAGAGCAGGGTACCCCGTGTGCCTGAGAGTTAGTGAGGCTCCCGTCTCAGCCATGCACCAGTGCTTTTAATTTAAGGAAAAGCAATACATAAGTTCCCCAGGTGTCTTCTAGGTGTGGTGACAGCCCCAAGCAGCACTTTGCTAACTGCAGCTTTGTGTCTGACCAAGTTATGGGAAGCTGGGAGAAGTTCTTCCCACGGTGCTTCACAGCCACTTCATAGCAACCAATGGGCGAAGGAGTGTCTCTTCCCCACAGTGATGAGTTTGGGAAAAACATGGCAGTGCCTCTGCTGCCAAGTCTCCTTGCAGGTGCTGGGGACAGTGAGGCACCGTTCTGGCCTGGCCCTGCCAGCAGGACACACAGAGATGAACTCACACTTCGGGAAGAACTTCCACTGCAGCCCGGGCCACTTGTTCTTCTTCCCATGGCACAGCACTGCCCCACTGACAGGGACATCCCCAGCCCTGCAGTAACATAACTGGGCACAGAGGGGACTGGATCCAGCATCCTGCTGCTCTGCACAGCAATGGGAATAGCACAACCCAAAGGTGCCTACAGGACGCCAGTGCTGGTCTATGGCCTGTCCTGGAGGAATGGGTGCTGTTTTTCTCCTCCCTCATTTAGAGACTCCTCACTATTGCCAAGTATTGCCACCTCAGGGCTCCAAGAGGAACACACATACCCCATGTAGGCAGGTCACACCCATTCTCTCTCACTAAACCCATCAGAAGGAAATAACCTCTAATAGACACAAGGGCAGGAGGAACAGCAGCTTCCCTCAGCCTCTCACCTGAACACCAGCCAGAAAGCAAAGGGTGCACTTCTTCTTTGCTTTAGCACAAGCAAAAAGCTCAGGGATGGCTTCTGCTGAGTCCAGCATCCCCCAGCCCCAGGCTACAGTTACTTTGGCAGGGGGTTTGGCTGGGGATGGGTAAGGGGTGCTGCGTGGCAAGTACTAATGGGCACTTTGTTCTTGTTCCTTGCAGGGCTTTGAATCCGCAGTCCAGTTTTTCCTACCACGCACGGCCATCCCCCAGGCAACACCTAGAGAAGCAGAGACCCTCTTGGAATGGACAAAAGATGTGGCTGTGTTTTTCATTTTGGTACGAGGAGTCATGGCACCAACTGTTTTGGTTTTGTTATTTTTTTAACAAGTGCTCTCTATCTTATATATATTATATATACAAACACTCACCGAGACAAGGGACAGTGCTTTTCCAAGAGACTGATGAAGCCAGCTGTATAACGTTGCTGTTTGTAAATTCATGTCATGCATAAATGTATTTATGTTGTAAAGCTATTTATATATTGTTTATAAAGAGATATTTATAAAAAAATTATTTATGTAACTAAATGAAAAGTCAAGCATTGTAACTTTTTTTTGTCTTAAGTAGTTGAAAAACTTTAAAAAAAATCATTCAGTGTGGCATTTTGTAATCTGTCTTTATTTATCAAATTCACATACAATTTAAATGTTGGGTTGATTGATTTTAACATAGCTAAAGAAGAAATTGTTCAGATACTTTAGAAAAGTCAGGAGTGAGAGAAAGGCCAGCTGATATTTTAAGCTTTGATCCCATATGCAAAAGTAAACTTGTGCCCAATCCTGTGATGCTGTGATGGACTGAATCCTGCCCAGCGCTGCAAGACTCTACAGACCCCAGCTGAGCTCCCTGCGAGAGCACATGGCCTCTGGCAGCACATCCATGCCCAGATTCCAAATGGCACCCGTGGAAATGAGCCCACCATGGTCAACAGCCGAGCCCTGGATCGAGAGCAGTGTGACAAGGGCAGCATCTGTCCTACACGTGCTTTAACCGCTTCTAGTCCAAGCTTCAGCCCAGAACTACGGCTCCATCTCTGGTGCTGGAGGGAGACGTCATCCCTGCTGACAGCAAAAAAACGCGGGCGCTAGATCTGGCCCCTGGCTGCGCTGGTGGGAGCAGAGCTTTGTGCCGGAGCCACTGCTGTTCCAGGATTCAGAGGCTCACTAAGTGTCTTGTTGATATTCCACTTTGCCAGCCCTTTGCCACTAAGCTGTAAAGTCCCTTCCTCCAGCAGAGATTTATTTAACTGAGCCAGGGACAATATGTAGACAGACCAAAATATACCGAGAGCTGCCTGGTAAGGATTCATGGACACAGCTGTTGCTACAGCTTCTTGCTATGTAAAGCGCATGAAATAAATTGTTAAAATGATTCGGAGCTCTAAAGGAAACAGCAAGCGAGGGGGTGGGGAGTGCAGTAAACAGCAAACTCCTGCTTGAAGGCTCTTTGGTCTCCTTCTTCAAAGAGGCCTTAGAAAAAAGGAGAGTGGCAGGCGCCCAGCCTAGCCGTGACAGGAGTCACAAATTATGCCCTGGCCATTGTAGTGGGCTGGGAAACAACGAGCATTATGTTCTGCTGGGCTCCGGTGCCTAGGACAGGGCAGAAAGAAAGTCACCAAGACCCAGAGGCAAAGCGATCCTTTTCCTTAGCAACCACCAGGAAACCATAGAAACCTCCAGCCAGACTCACCCCAGCTCTGACAGAACACTGGGTGCACAGAACAAGAGGATTCATCCAGACACCCGACAGCTCAATCATCAGGTTAGGAGCGCGTAGGGGACGTTTCTGACCTTGCATGAGCGTGGCGTCCATCAGACACAGGTACCCACCTCACAGTGCCCACAGGGTCCAGCTGGACGGGGAGCAGCAGCTGATGGACCACGTAAGATGTTGCCTATGAGGAACAAAATCAAGACCCTGGCAGGAGGGAGGGAGGCAGGATGGGCAAGTGGCAGCTCCCTTAGGGAATGACAACCTGCTGCCAGGGCTCTGTAAGGCAAATACACCTGTGAAGGTCACCCTTCCAGCTCCACACATTTTCAGAGGGAAGGAGGCGCTATATCAGGAGCTCCTAAAGAGATGCCCATTAGAGGGGATTGTCCACTGTCACCCAGGAAATCTAAAGGACAATAAGAATTGCTTACTGTGCAGACCTTGCACAGCCAGGTCTGAACAGAGGTGTAAGAAGGTCTTGCTGCTGGTCCCATTCAGGGTCCTGGTCCTTGAGCACAAAGCCAGAGTAGTGACCATGACAGAGTGACAAGTTGGGACCAAGGTGGGGACAATTTCCCTTCCAGTTTGGGCTTTTTGCTGCAAGCCAGAGCTGAAATAAAACCACCTGCCTTGTGACAGAGGGGTTGTCCTCAACACAGCACCAGTGACAGTCTCAGGAATTCAATCCACACAATTTGATCACCTAAGTAAGGCAGAACCTGAGATAAAGTTGGGAGATAGAAGATCACAGCCTGGGGTCATGTACAGTCTGGATTCCCATTTCTCCTTGGCAGCATTGTCCAAGAGAAAAAGCACTGCCCACAGCACGGGTCCCTACCATCCACTGGGCTTCCTGGGAAAGAGCAAGCCCAAGGAAAAGGGCAAAGCTGTATGACAAAAGGCCATTACTTTGGCAGAGAAGTGCAATCAGAGCTAGATTGCACTATCCTCTCCCTCTGCATCAGCCTCCTGGTGCAGAGGGAGAGGATAACAGCCTGTTTTCTCCCTTTGTTGCTTCTGGTCTGATCAAGGATAAGCCACCCTGTCCCTCAGGATGTGGATTCCCACCAGCAGGACAGGGACATCGTGCCTATGCGTGGTGGAGCTGATGTGCAAGAGAGAAGGCAGCATTCAGGGATGAAAGAACACTTGGGAAAGCTCAGATCCACTCAACCTCAGCCCCTCTGTGGCACAGCCAGACCAGTAGGTCTAACAGGCAGAGAATGGCACTGCCAGCAGAGGTCAGTTCTCAGAGCACTGATGAGCACTTTCCTCCTTCACTGGACAAGCAAGAATGGGAATCAGAAGTGGCTCATCAGAACACAGCAATCACCCGAAATGGCCACAACTGGGTCTCCCTGACAGGGGCTCAGTAGAAAACAAGGACAGCAAGGAAGAGGAGCCACAGGAATCTAATTAAGAGGCAAGGAGGCATCTTGTGCAGCAAAACCAAATTCATCTCGCATCACTGCCTCCCCTGCGGGCCAGCTAGGTCAGATCCTCACAACATCCCATGAAAGAATCCATGGCCAGCCCTGAAAAATTCCCCTGCTACATCCCAGCCCAGACAGCATAAGTGAACAACAGTTGTTCTGGATGCAAGGGGCAGCCTCAGGAGGTGGCATCTGGTATCTCAACCACAGTCTCAAAAAATGGCCTTTAGCAGAGGTGTGTACAGACACCTGGAAGTGAGGGGAACAAGGTCCCAGGGTCCCCTGCCCATACTCAGGTCAAATTAGCACTCATGGGACCTACACACTTCCTGCAGCACCAGCTGAATAAGCAGTAGCTGATTCAGCTTCCAAACGGGAACAGTTGTGACATGAGGTAGGAACAGCCATGATTTCTCCTCTCCAGGAGCAATTAGCAGGAGTTGAGCCATAGGCTCCCAGCCTGAAAAAGCACAGAGCTGTCTAGTGGAAAAGGACAAAGAGCTTCTTCCAGTGCAGTAGTATAAGTGCCTGACAAAGCCTAAACAGGCTGGAGCAGACCTTGGAGCACTCACAACAGGGACACTGTTGCCTTCGAATATGTGGGAAACCAGTTCTGTTCCCCCAGTCCATATTGCATGTTTTTCCCTGGTACCATTCATGCAACTTTTCCCAGGTATTTATTGCTGAAGGGTTACAAAGCCCAGCTCAGGTGACAGCAAATCCCAAAGCAATGAAGAAAAAGAGAAGCCCAGAATCCCAGAGCAGAAGAGCAAAGGAATTTTCCATCTGGAAAGGGACTTGAGGCATGGAGCAGGGACTGCCAGGGGCAGCAACACACATGCCCCTGCCACTTGCTCCAGGACTTCTCCAAGCATGGGCTGCTTCCCTCAGAATGCAGAAAAACAAAGGGAAGGGATCACAGGGCAACTTCCAAGGGGAGCCTGCACCTGACACAAACGTGAGTTAAGAACTAGAAGGGAATTGAATTCAGCCACTTCCTGTCAGTCAGCAACTTACCTTGTCAAGAGGGATGGCAGCACTAACTGAACCAGGCAATTCATTAGGTTGGGGCACGCAGCAAAAGCCCACGCTCTCTGGAGCAGAACTACAGTGAAAATCCAGGGTAATGAGTTGCAAACTACCTTTGAAAATGACACTTCTGCAGCAACTCTGGCAGGATGGGAAAAGAGCTAATAGGAAAATCATTAGGTAGCATCCCTCTGATATTGTTGAAAACTGCACAGGCTATTTTTCCTGCCCCCTCCATAATTAACCTGGTATATTACCCATAATACTCCAGGCTGATAGTCCCACAATGGACCACCTTATCTGCATCAGGAGAAAAGAAGGGTATGCTGCTTAAAAGGAAGATGACTTCTGGAAAAGCTTAAAAGGTGTTAAGACGTCCCTGCTACAGCACAGGTGCATCTTCTTCAACTCCATCAGCAACCAACCTCTCCCCAGCCAGGAGACCAAAACCCTGTGACAACCAGCAGGCAGCAGCAAGGCTGGGAAATGCAGCTGCAGAGGAACTGATCTGCCCAAGGTTGCTCTCTGCAGCTGCAGCAGAGCTGGAAGAAGACAGAGCTCTGTGCTTTGCCCCTTATTTACAACACTGTCCTTGTCCTTGATTTCCTTTATGCTGAACCAGGCTACATCCTGCGCCTCCTGAGATGCAGAACAGCTCTGAGGAGCAATGCCTACCCACCTGGCTTGTCTGCCAGCAAGGAGAGGTGTCATCTCAGATGTGAAAGGTACAGCATCACAGCTGGCTGGTGATCCTGAAGGAAATGGTGCTCTCTAACAGCTGTGAAGGTGACAATGAGACATTACTTACTGCATCAGCACAGAGCAGTCTTAGGACTGTGCTAATCATGAGACAGTGAGTGAAACATGAGGGCTGGTGAGATAAACAGCTTCCTTGGGAAGAGTCTGGAGGGCGAGAGAGCACTGCTTCCAAACCTCATACCCATGAAAATGCAGCCTATGGTCAGACAAGCTCTAAATACTCACAAAGAGGCCAATCCCTGATGGAGCGAGGCTTTGCTTACCCACCACAATCAGCTCCTCTGGAAACACAAAGGTATCATGTGTGATATGGGCATTTCAAAAACACCCTAATGATACAGGTGTTCCAAAGGCTCTTTGGAGATCTGGAGATGTGGAAGTGTGTTCCATCTTCTACTAGAATTACAGCAAGCAAGGACTACTGGCACAAATTCTTTTGTGCTCTGTGTGGAAATAGATATTTCAGGACTGTTAAATGACCTTATGGCATCCCATTACTGCCTGGAATTTCCAGTGTGTATGTATGCACATTCACTGGAGCAGGGACATCTTCTCTTATCAACGAGAAAAAACTGTGGTCACAGTTACCACACTCAGGCAATTTGCACTGGGGCATGTAATGAGATGTACACACTGCACGAAGAAACATCTGTGCCTGTGGATTCACAGACAGGGAGCAAAGTGGTGCTCTGCCCATTCCTTTGCCTGGCTGACCAATTGGAGAGGGGAGTAGCACCACAGGGACACTGAGAGGCAGGGTCAGCTCAGGCTAGGGGGTAAACACACACTCTCTTTACAGAGTACAATCGCTTACCTCTGGGAGCTCTCTGGGAGGGCCAAACTTGAGGAACTATCAGCAAAATGTCAACAGTCCCTGAGAGACACGGACCTTCGTCATGGAGCACAATGAAACAATGACATATTCCTAAAAACTCTGCTGAGAAATTCAGTCAGACTGTCAGACTAAAATTCTGTATTAAGAATACAAGGTTGAGGTATTGAGGAACTGAGATCTCTTTAAACTTTAATTTACCTTTCTTGATGCCCCTGGGTTACTCTCTCTCAGATTACTCAAAAATATGCTATGCAGACTTAGGTTTTGGTTCCCCTGCATTAGGTCAGGTGTTATAGAGAACGTAGTGGGGTGGAAAAAAAACAACAGGAAACTCTGTGACCAGATGCCTGAGACTGGGGCTATCTGGGTCTACTGTATTTATGGGGCAGACTCTTAGATTTCTCAATTTCCCCATTATTTAGAATAATAAAGAGCAAGGTCGTTTTTCTATATTGCAGTTTGCAACAGGCTCAGAGCAAAAATAACAATTCCCAGCATCAACAGCCCCACAAATGCAAAAGTTTGGACTGTTTTACCATGCAGGGGTGGGCTTTGGGTGGTTTCTAGCTTAGCTGAACTCATATAAACCTGTACAGAACTGGAAGTTTAGGAAAAGCCTGGTTTACCCATGTGATTTATGTTCTCATACAGCTATCAAAAATAAGGGCACTGTTTCTTCTGTCTTCCCTGCAATGAGTAAGCACAAGTCTGCTTTGCACACGTGGACCAATGCATTTTGCCCTCATAGGGTAAGAACACTAAAACCAAAAACACCCTCTGGGGTCTGCATCCTTTTACATTCTTTCAGAAACTGAAAGATGTTCAGCAAAATTCACTTTGTAGGGCTGATGGGAAAATGGCCATTTCTTTTCACCACTGTCTTCTGTAAGGAATAAAAGCTTCACTTTCCCCAGTTTCACTCTGGAGAGCAGCTCTGCAGGTCCTACTCCTGTACACAATCTACAGAGGGAGACCTGCAAGGCTGAGAGCAGCACCACAAGCATCCATGGGATTTCCTAGGTCTGACTGCAGGACAGGTCTCAAATCTGAAGACAGAAGGATCTGTCAGTATCACTGATTTTCGCTCCTGCTCTCAACACAAGAGTAAGTTAGCATTCAACTTAGCTAAGGTGAGGAGGGAAGTAAAAGAAAAGATTTCAATCCAGAACTTTTTTTTTTTTTTTTTTCTGTTAAAGACTGACATCAGCACTGCTTTATCATGTTCCAGAATTGCCTGATGTTAGCTGGTAGCAACTGAGCCTCGGCAGGGATGCCAGGGACATTTGTTAGCATGAGGCACAGCTTTAGGGCTAGGGCAGTCTACCAGCACTGCAATCAGCTGAGATCCTCTCTTCCATTTTCCAGCTCAGTGCTCAATTCCATATTAAACAAGCACTAGTACAAGTGGAGCTGCAGAACACAAAGCTAGACAATAAAGTCCTGAAGAGCAGAGGGAAGGCAGTTTCCACCCACTTTCTCTCCCTCTGGGTGGAGAAGGCAAACAGAAGTTCAATAGCACAAAGTCTGTCCTGCTGCAATCTTGGAGCAAGCTGCAGCTGGAGCATCCCAGTGCTGCCATAAACCAAAGCAGGGCAGGATGTTTGCCTTGCACCACGGAGCAGTGTCCAGCAGTGCTCAGACAAGCTGTGTTAGCTGCCTCCAGCAGGCACAGGCAATCCATGGGAGTTTGCATCAAATCTGCCTCTGCTCCCACCTCCCTCTCATTCCCATAGCAGTTCAGCTCCCTGGGCATACCCCACTCGAAACTGCCCACAATTCAGCCCCTAATTCACCCAACTCTGCTCTGAGTTGCTGTTCTTCCTGTAGTCACAGGGCATCGATGCAGTCTTTATCTGTTGTCCTTCTCGAACAGCACAGCACCTCCTGCATCCTTGCCCGTTAACAACTCTGCCTTCTGCTTCATTCCTGGAATAGCTTCTAACTTTCCTTCAAGCCAGATTCATTAACCAGCTGCTGCAGAGCTGTTTGCCTCCCCCAGGTACTCTGTGCATGTCATTTGTTAATGACTCATCTCAGCCTGGGCTCATTGCAGACGTCCCCCTCCTTATGCAGCACCAAGCCCTTCACTGGCACACCAGGAAAGCCAAACATGCAAACAGCTCCATCTCCTCCAATACCCCAGTCCTTTCTCTGTTCTCTGTCACCATCAGACATAGGACAGCTTTTTATTCAAAGTGCTATTTCCTCCCTTGCTGCTTTGCTGATCAAAGGCAATGCAAACCAAAGCGTAAATAAGATCCTCACCCCCAGCCAGGCTTTGAGAACAGCAAAAACATAAGAACGAACTCAAGAACTTCCAACCACTTAAGAAGCTTCAGCAAACTAATGTGACTCCTGTAACTGGCAGGGAATAAACACCAAGGATGCCAAATTTACATCTACTTCCCCAACAAACTGTGGCTTGATGAGGAGCTAAAATGATTCCCAAAGGTATTTGTATTCCTGACACTTTGCAGGACTAATATTAAAAATGGAAAGGAAAAAGGATCATAGAGCCTCTCCTCACTAGTCAAATCTAGTGAGGAACTGGATGACCAGCACATTGCAGCTGTCCATTCAGCAAGCCAGAAACAGACCCAGTCCATCTCCATCACACAGACCTGGGGACACAAGGTGCACCTGCACCTCCTGAGAAGCTGTCAGCTGAACACTGGGAGAAGCTGAAACAGGAGTTAATACTGCCACTGCTTAGGAAACAGTCCCCTTGAGTTACTGGTGAAGGCTTCGTGCTCTGGGCTTATCCACTTAACATCCTTGTTGCATTTCTAGGGGGAGAGAAAGCTGGTAAAGAATCAGAAGCCTGACCAGAATCAGAAGTTTCTGGGACTTGGCCCACAGGAAGCTGGAGGGAGGGTATTTAGATCTTCCTCTCCAGATTAAAAGCTGATGTGCCTGCACTGCAGGAGAAGGAGAGGGATTTACTTTCACAAGTAAGCAAGTCCTGTGACTGAGGACTGCAAACACGCAGATGGCAAAGAGTCCTGGTAGCAATAAGAGGAAGGCACGTGCATCGCACAAGCAAATGCAGGTGACAGCTGGCTGCAGGACTGGAGCATTGTCACAGTCCTCTGCTTAAACAGCTCCCCTGCCTGCTCAGGGAAAGAGCTTCTCTTTACAGAAGTGAAATGCAGGGGCCAAACTACAAAGCAGCACTCTGCTAGACACAAAAGATGGAACTGACTGGCCTAAGAGCACAACCTTCCACAATCAGGTATCAAAGCTGTTTGGGCTCAGGACATGGGGATCAGCTACCAGCTTTGCCACAGATCCTTCTCCACAAATCTGGAAAAAGATGAACTACTGACAAAACATGAAGAAGCTTCCCTGCCTCCCAGATGCATCAGAGAGATCAGTCAGACCTTCGGTCAACATACAACAAGAATCAAGTAAATGCTCAAGTGAACAAGTGCCATTGCACAACAAGCCTAAAACAGCCTCAAAGTCAAGACTCCAGACTCTGACATTAAATCAGCATTTTTAATTTTTTTTTAAAATGTGCTTTTTTATGAATTGCTGTTCCAATGCTTCCCCCTTAAAAAAAACCCACACCTCACCAAACTAGGTGCAAATCACCTGAAGTTAGTTTGTAACAAATAAAAAAAAAAAAAAAACCCAAAAAAAAAAAAAAAAAAAAAGTGGAGGAAAATACAACCTGAAAGTGTTCAAAATTCAGAAAGACTAGTCAAGTCCATTGCTTCAGCAAGGGGATGCTGCTGCGACCCCTGCCAGTGGGTCCTGGGCCACCAGCCTGCCTTGATGCCAAACAGGCTCCTCTCCCACTGTCGCCAGCATCCAAGGAAGAGTGAATGCATTACCCTTTGAAGGTATCAATGGGGGAAACAATTCACAAGCAGCTCTGGGAGGTCACATCACATTCAGGAGGAATAGTCTCTAGCATGCCCCTAACCACCTGCAAGGTCTGTGTGAAAGAGCAGCCTGCTTCCTCCTTATTGTACTGATGCCTCAGAGATGCAGAACAGTGCTTTAAAGCTGTGAGAGATTAAAGGGCTTAGAAAGGGCAGTAAACAGACAGTTAAGTAAACAGCCCAGCACTGGAACTCATCTTCACAGAGCGAGGTAGTGTGAATTTCACCCCAGTTTAAAATAGACAGGGGTAGCAGAAAGGCTGAAGACTTCCATGTAAAGCAGTTCCTGGCCTAGAAACCTTCCTGCGCTCCCTTTGGGAATGAAAAGATCTGTGTTGATGGCTTCCTCGCTCCCAGCCTGGCTTTGGTAGCCACACTTCAACCCTGGGATTCAGAAACTTGCTGTAGAAGTTCTCCCATGATCTGATTTAGTACAGCAGCTTCCTCAAGGTTAAGCAGCAATGAACTAGCTGGGAGGGAGCAAAACGGTCCACAGATATTTTGGTTTTTTCCTGCTCCTTTCGGTTAGTCCCTTTCTTTAAAAGTCCCTCTTGACAAGACCAGAACAAGGACACCCTGAAAACTCATAGGAGCTGCACAGTGTAACTTAGCCAGGTGCTGCTAACTGGGAGCTGTTCAAACAGGGCTTTACTTGCCAGCCAGGAAAGGACTGGCCCAGAACCCACTGAAAAAGGAGACGCAGGCCCTTTTTGCTCCTCCTGTTGTCATTCCTAACCGACTGACATTTAGATGGTATGTTCTAGTGACGGCTGGAGACCAGCCCTTTGACTTTGGACATCTTCTTTGTGGGCTGCCTTTGTTCTGTGTGTGGAGGGCACTCTCGCTCTACCAGCTGCTGTTCCATCTCTTGTGCCGATGACGAGGCTGTAGCTTTTAATGTTTTCTTTATGTTTGTGACCTGGCCAAGAAGAGACAGTGAATCAGCACCTGCTTCTTCCTCCCCTCGCTGCAGACACTCTGTTCATAAACATATTGAAAAACCCCTGGAGTATAAGAGTGAAGATCATAAAAGAGACTCTCCCAGCAGTAACACACTCTGCATTTGAATTAAATAAAGATAATGTTTTATCCTCATTTACAGACAGAGCTGATAGTATTTCCAGTCTGGAACAACTAGGGATTACTTTTTTTTTCCTAAGAGACAATGGTACAATATTGTATCACCCTTCCGTCTGGCTGAAGGGAACTACTACTGCCTTGGTGCAGAAGGGCCATCCTACCATTCTGTTGGCCAGAAGCAGGAAGGGGAAAGGAGACCATGAAAGAAAAATTTACTCTCAAGACAGAGCTCAAAAAGGAAGTATGCCATTTGGCCTAGCTGACTACCTGAGACACAGGTATTTGCTAAGAAGCAGGAACTGAAATTGGTTTTGTGGGAAGCAGCAATAGTGTTTCTGCTACTCCGGCTGAAAACAAGAGATACAGCACTAAGCAGTATCCTCTGTCCCCTGGAACTCTGTAGGGCTCACCACAAATACAGTGAGCAAACCTTCAAAAAACCCCCAAGGTCTGGGAGTCAGCTGTACCAACTCCAAGCCAAAGGCATCTGGTAAACCAAATGTACTATGGATGCCGATCAAGCTGCCAAGCAGATGCAAACATCAGCCTGCAGGGATGGTAACCCCTGATGCAGTGTCTCGGGAGGCCCATCCCCACCTTCCCAGCGGCCGGAGCCGAGGTTTGGGAGCAGGGCCGGGCTGGAGCGCGGGCTCGTGCTGCCACCTAACGGCGGGAGCGCGCCAGGGCCCGGCCCGACTCCGGGGAGCTGCCGCGGGCACTTTTTGCAAAGGCAATGGAGACTCCAGAGGTTTTTAACTACACTTCCAGGTTTAACAAAAAGTATTTTTGACTTCCTGACTGCCTTGTAAGAAGGGAACAGAGTTGCAATTAAGATCTGTGGTAAAAGCACAGTTTTCCTAACGAATCAATACAGAAACCCAAAAAAAGTGCAGTCACCTAGCACTAGCACCTAAATTTAGTCACCTGAATTTTTAAAAATTTGTCAAGAAAAGTTCCACTCTGCTGGATGTTTGCTATTTGTGGTCTTACTAGCACTCAGAAGCAGATGTGTTTTCTTTCTACCCCACGCCTGATTTGCATGATTGCTAGCCTTCTGAGAGCTGTGACCATCAACCAGGCATTATCAGACTATTTCCTTCAGCAAACAAACATTTATGCAACAGCATAGAGGCCTGAGATGACTCTACTCACCTCCATCTCTACCTGCTGCTGAGTTCGGTGGTGGTTCTCTTTGTACTGGTTGGCCCTAAGTACTTGCTGCTCAATTCCTAAAAGAACTGCTTCACAGCCATCGCACCTGCAAGATACAAACAATGTCAAACGGTGTTTACAAGTTCTCTCTGGAGCAGCTCAATCAGGCAATCTGAAAAGTCACACTCATCTAAAAGTTTAAGAGATTATTAAATTTATACTTCCTGCTTAGAGTTGTAAAAAGTTGGCAAAAAAAAGCTTTGCTGTGTACTTGATGCATTTCTCAGCATTCTCTAGAGAGTCTGTGTTACTCTTACCATCAGAGAGTAAGTGCAGGTTCAATGCACTTTCATCTTCCTTTTCAGCCAGAATTACAGCTTAAACAGGATGCAACATAGTATTCAAATGTAAAATTTTAAAATTAATGAAAAATGTAATATTGAGATAATTCTCCTGCCTGTTAAGTGTTCAAATGACAAGAGCACTCAGCATGGAACTCAGAACTGGAGAAGACAAAAAGGGAATTGGCAGTGGGTTCACTGTTACCTTCCAAACAATGCTGCAAGGTCCTGGAAGCTGCCAGAGCCCTCCCACCGTGATGGGACTGAGTGAGTCAGAGCAGAGAAGTAAAAAACCTGCCCCCACCACAGGACAGCATATTTGCCCAGCAGTTTAATTAGTTTTCATGCACTCATTACCATAGCAACTAGGAAGCAATTCCCAGTCAGCTCAGGACCTGCCATAAGCTCCATAAGCTATGGGGGAATTTCTTTAGGTGAGAAGGGAATCCTACAAAAAGATGAGAAATAGCTTCCTGGCAAAGGTACAAAGAGGTAATACCACAGTACCACTATAGTTGCTGACAGGCTACATTTGCAGGAACAAAGAGAAGACAAAGCTCCCTGAAATTTCAAACTTTTTAGTCACCTGCCTCCAAAGAGCTGCCATTCTCAAGAATTTGTCCACAAAATTCTCAACACAGTGAAAAAAGCTGAAAAGTAACAGTTGTGTCTTCATTATCAAGTGTTGCAGCATGAAGGGAAGCAGTTCCCACCACAGAACCATGAGTCCAGTTTGGCACCTCTTTCTGCAAAGCCCTCGACTCCTCACTGGGGTTCTGCCATGTAGAAACTACAGTGGGAGCAGAAGCTCACAATGTGGTGCAGTTTGGCTCGATACATAATACAAATTGAATCCCAGATGGGATCTTGGAAAACTTGCCCAATAGACTCCTCCTCCAAGTACCTACTTATAGCATAAGACTCCTGATTAATGGAACATGGCAAAATTGAGCCGGCGCTTGAAACTCTGAGGGGAAAACCAGGACAAGCTATGTACAAGGAACAAGGAGGGCGGAGAGGCTGCCTCACCATTCCTGGAGTGTTTTGACAATGTTACTGATGTCCTTCTTCTGAATGTCTCTGCCGATACAAAAATCCACCTCTAACACCTGGTTTCGTTGATCCAGCTTCCCTTGGATAATGTCTGTGTAAACTGCTTCAATAATCAGATCTTCCAGCTCCCTCAGATTCCTCATATCCAGGTCATTCAGCAACACAGAATAGGGAATGCACTAAAAACAGCAAGACCAAGAGTAAGTTAACAGTCCTAGAACCAAAATGAATGGCTAAGTCTCAGAAGGTCGAGACTCAAATGTTTATTTTATCCTACACTTTGACTTGCAGGTGCAGCAGTGACTGATCATGGCAGAACAAATGTTTGCCAGGCTATGAAACATTCTGACACAACTTTGGTAATTCTTGAAGCTTTGGTATAGCACATTCTAGAAGAAAAAAGGTAAATGGGATTGCAGAAGAATTCAAGAGTGTTGCTCAATTTTCTCTAAAACAAAACACCCCCGTGTTTTTAGGAATGATTCTCCATCTCCAGCAGTAAAAAAAAGCCATATAAAGTTTCCCAGACCTTCCTGGCCAATCTGCACATCACTTCAGACACCCCTGCACTTCACCCACAGTTGTTCACCAAGTTAATATCCCAAACACACCAGGAGAGAATACTGTACCCTACAGGTACTTTTCCAGTTTTGTGAGTACTCATGCAGTCTGACACAACTTCATTGCTCTGGAATGGATACCATTTTCTAAAAACCAAGAGACAACAGCTGTCACACCCCATGCACTTTACCTTCATTCGGGAAGCCAGGCTTACGATCGTCAAGTGTTTCAGCTTGTTCTTCTGAGTCACTGTTAATTCAGGCAGGTTATCTTTGTTTGCTGTTAATGTCAAAAAGACAGGATTCAGGACCTTACTTTGAAAATTACATAATCCAGGCTGCAGAACTTCAGGCTAATTATGCTACACTATGCCCTGAAAGACTGAACACTTCCAGCTAATGTAGGTTCTGGCTGGTGAACAGAGTGCGCTGCTACTGCTGTAGAAAAATTGGCACACCCAGGGAAAGAAGGGGAAAAGTTAAGAACAACTTGGCAATTCCATTCTTCTCTGCTTCTTTAGTAATTCTGGTTCTGTAATTAGAAGGTAATTCACAACTGGTGCCCTGACAAAACAGTCAGTCAATGGCTTTGTCTCTACCAAGTAATTTTTATTTCATTAACAAGCTGACAGAAAAAAATCTTCCCCCTTTGCTGATCTGGTTGTAAATACAGCTGGTTTTATTTCTCTGAAGAGCTGCAGAATTTAAAGTGTAAAGTACCAGGCTGAGGAAGAGAGGAGAAATTATTAATCTAGATGGCCACACTGTCACTGTATTATATCCATGTGCCTCATGAATATTTAAAAAGAGAAAGGACACTGGCAGCTCTCCAAAGCTAAGAAACTCTTTAAAATACCTACTTTAATGGAAATTAGTGAACCACTCAAGTTCTCCCATCCATCCCAGCTCATCCAATGCTCTACATTTTTCCCCTTTTCTCTTTCTTCACTAGAAAAGGAAGAATGAGCTGTACTGTCACACACTGTGACACAAGAGCCATGGACAGCAAATACATCCTCTAATCAGTCACAGAATTCATGAGGCTCATGTTGCTCCACAGACACTGGAATTTCCAGTCCTTGCACTTACAGATGTCACTTCTCCTTATAGGAACTAGATAACTCATCCACCACCCTGAGAACCAGCACTATGACAGAATTATTTGTCACACTCTGTAATGGTCTGAATGAGGCTGCTACCCACAAATGAAGCATTAAATTGCAGCAGAATGAAAGCATAAGCACCAGAGATAAAAGCACATTTCAACAGATACAAAGATGATTCACACATATTCTTTCCAAAGCTGTATAAAAGTCATTATTTTGACTGGTATTCTAGCTAAGAAATTATTCATTTTGTTTCAGCAATGCCATCATGGAATAAAAGGTTATCTTACAAACCATATAGGTTTTTATAAATAATGCAGAACAATTTTGTCTAAGTTTTCTGCAGTTGCCATAACTGGTGTCATCTATATTTCCAGGGAGATGTCTGAAATTTCCCTCTACAGAGGTAAATGGCCTGTGAACGTCAATGAATTCTGCTGCAGACCAGTTCAACCCAGTGCTGCAGTCCCATCCAAACCAGCAGCACAGAATAGTCTCTAACCTTTCCTTTTATTTTTAGGAAATAAAAAGCACACATGACCCAGGCCCCCTATGGACAATTCTCCTCCTAAGCAGGTTCTGTTCCTGGATGCTTTCACCCAGCCACACTACACCAGGCATCTATGAAAGCAAGGAACTGCCTGACAATCCTAAAGGTCATCCCAGTCCCACACTCTGCAAACAGGCAGCAGTTTCTTACCTACATAGTCCCGGTACGTTCCGTATGCAAACAGATTCAGCAGCTGGAAATAAGCAGCATTAGACCCCTCAGCAAGCTGGATGGGGAGAAAAGAAATGTCACATAACAGGGGCAACACAACCCTGATAGGCACCTTCTCCAGAGAATGGTTTAGTTCTGCACAGGACAAGCAGTACCCAGAAAAGCAATTACACCCCAAGCTGGACCCTTTCAAAGGCCTCAGGAGCAGGAAATTTCAGCAGTTTTAGAATCAATATGTTACAGCCATTTCTATGCACTGGTACCTAACTCCAGTTTGGACTGTCAACTGCTTTGTGTGGCATCTTGGGAGGCAAAAGAAAAAAGCAAATCTTAACTTCAGCTGAAAACCTACAAGACCAGCTCCTCTCATCAGGTGATCAGCAAGCAGGTAATGGTGAGGGCTGGTGAGGATCCTGTGAAAGCTAGGACAGACCTGCAGAGCCACCAGTGCTTCAAAGCAAGCTGGGACACTGTAACTGGAGTGCATTTGAAGCTAACACCTCTTCTCTTGCCTGCAAACTCCACTGGAACAACAGCAGCACCAAGCAGTGATTTTTATTGATTTTTAATACCATTAGCTGCACACAAATGCAGGAAAAAACCCAGTACGTGTGATTTGATGCTGAATAACCATCGAGGTGCTCTTATGCTCTTAAATAGAGCCTGTTTGGAAAGCCAAATTTGTTGTATACTGTATTACTCCAGCTGCAGAGATACTCAACTTAGATTCCTTCATTGTAGTAGAGGCAGGGGCTGGCAAAGCATTCTCAGCAAAGGCTTTGGAACTTACTTTCCACTTTGGTTTGAAATGGTTTGGATTTGGTTACCACCCAGGCCTGATACACTAGACATCTGTTCACAAAGACTTTTGGAGAGCACTGAAGTTCTGCTTTCCAGGACAGCAAAGAACTAGAAAGGGATTTTTTCCTTGTTGGCTGACAATGTGCCCTCTTAAACTGCTACTGTGCTGCTGCCAGGTTTTTGCTGTGTTAGCAACTGCCTTAAGGTAGCAAAGCTTTATATAGGTATTCTTTAACACCTAACATATACAGGCAAAAGCAAGGTCAGTCTCTTATTCAAGAACATCTCTCAACCCAGGTAAGTTGCACCAGGTCCTCTGGCACAGAAATTCACCCACAGGCTGCCTGTGGGAACTTCTGGGGATCCTTTACACCGGCAGAAGGGACATCAGAATAAAAACTCAACTCTTACCTCTTTCACATTTGTTAACTCCAACAGCTCCCCGAAGACATAAACCCCAGGAGCTTCCAGCACTTGATTTATAAGAGCAGTCAGAGCTGAGCCACTTGTTCCTTTGGCTAATAAAATGAACTGCTCTAGGAGATTGCAGGACGGCTTCTGTTCTCCTGCCATTCTAGGTTTTCAATCTGTCAGTAAAAGAACATAATATTAACACACCCCTTCTCCTCTGCCGAGTTCTGCCTGGCAGGGGACCAGAAGGTGCTCAGCATAGCAACATTTCAGTGTCAGCAGAGCCAGACTTTTCTTCAGCATTCAGGGGGCAGGCCAGAAACCCAGCAGGTTCAACTGCTGATTTAGCTGGGGACCAAGAATGACTCCCACAATTTCTTAGCAAAATTTCTGTCTGATCAGTTCCCTAAAAGCTCTTGCAGATCCCTTCTTATTGGACAGGAGTTCAGATTTCATGCTGTTTTCAGACTCTTCCTTCTAGTGATGCTGCCAAATAATGCCAACTGTAAAGATGCTTATTGATACACTCGATTGACTTCCTCCTTACACAGCTCCAAAACAGCAACTAATGTAATTCCCTGTGAAGGACTGATGCACACTGCATGCCCACACATCCCACCTCTTCCTCTGGCTATTGATACAGTGTGTATCCCTAATTCCCATTGCTTTCTGAGCCCAAAAGGCAAAAAACCCCCTGTGGCCTGTAAGCAGCTCCCTGGTCTGGACTGTACAGTTCAAGTGTTTTGGGTTAACTGGAAAACTTAAGTGATAAAAATACCCTTTCTACAAAGGCTCTATTTAAATCCCTGTAAAGAGAGGTCTTTGTCTTTGGCTGCTGCCTGACATTTCTGGTGTGCATGTTGTCTCCCAGCACCAACACACTGCTTTTGAAATGGAAACCACTATTTATTAACAAATTCCACAAAATGAGCTGTTTGTTTACAAACAACTAAGACAAAACTTCCCAAGCATGTTATTCAGAAACCAAACAAAAAACTTAGCAGATAAGGGAAGTTTTGTGTTGTGTTTGTCTGGGATAATTATCCAGCAGAGGGTATAACCTTGATGAAAACCAAACACCAGAGAACCTGTCTGGTTCTATGTGACCCACATGGGCTGGGCCCACAACCACCCTTGTAGGGGGAGCACAGTCATACAGAGGTTTCACCAGGCCTAACCAAATTAAGGCTTGTGAAGGCATCACAGACAGCTTCCTGTATTAGTCAACTTCTAAAAATACACTTTATTCTATTACACCTGCAGGTACAAATGGTCTCAACTGGAGTGGGCAATCTTTCACACTCTCCACACAGAGATGTCTCAGCCCCCAAAGTCTCTTTGGGGTTCTTTCCATCAGAGGCACACGTGCAGCCTGGCTGAACAGCACCTCAGCTCTGACCGAGAAATCCCTGCACTACAGAGCATTCAGCGGGGCTGCCCAACACATCAGCGCTGCCCTCTCTGCTCACAGAGAAGGAACACACAGAGAGGACAATTTCCTCAGGAGAGAAAATAGGTTGACTGTGCTGGTAATGAGATTCAGATTTCACAGTTCTATTGTCCTCCCTCACAGGTAATCAAACCACACGCTGGTGTATGAGGTTACAAAAGACTGGCTGGCTGCATCCATGCCCTGGTGGGAAAGGAATGCCAATTCTCTGCCCCTTTCCAAGTAAACGTTGGGACAACTGCGGTGCTATTGCAAGCCGTGTGCATACCCGTATCACCGGGAATACCTCGCTGCTTCCACAATCCACTTACCCCGGTGAGAAGTGACTGAAATACAGCAGACACACCAACGTAGCTTATCCAAAGGCTACAAAGAGCCAAGCAGGGGGACAAGCCAGGCTTCTCTCGCGGTCAGGCCTTTCTGAGGTAGCTCAGGGAGTTTCAGGGCGGGAAGCGGCCCGCAGACCCTGCAGCAGGAAGGCGGGGGTTTCCCGGCCCTGCCGATCCCCCCAGACCCCCGGCAGAGCCCTCGCACCCCACCGAGCCCTGCCGCAGGGGGTAATTTCCTGGGGGTCCCTCACCGCCGCCCCTGCTGCCCGGAGGCATCTCCCTGCCCCGGCATTACCTCTCCGCTCCCGGCCTCCCGTCCCGCCGCTCCCGGCGCCGAATCCGCCGCGCCTCAGGCCGCCATGATGGCGGCGCCGCTGTCCGCTCGCGGCTCCTTCCCCCGGAACGCGCGGGCCGCGCCGAACGTTCCGCCGGATCCCGGGCGGCCGCAAGAACCGGGAACAGCGTCCCGGCATCCCTGGGATACCGGGATGGGGACGGCGGGCTGGGTGTGCTGGCGCCCGTAGAGCCATGGTCCAGCAGCCCATGGAGCAAACTGCACTTGCTTATGCTGGAACAGCTGCTCGGGACCCAGCGGAGCAGCTGTTTCAGCATAAGCAAGTAAAATTCCTGCCTCTCTTTTTGGGGATACGAGGTCCTGTGGCAGCATCGCAGGGGTCTACACTCCAAAATAACCTGTGCAAAGGGCTGCTGTTGTAAGGCCACTTCTTTATTAGAAGTGGGGCCCTTATTAGATTGAATGGTAACACGGCACGCTGGAACAGACTCCCCAGGAAAGTGATCACGGCGCCAAGCCTGGCAGAGCTCAAGGAGTGTTTGGACAACACTGGCACACAGTGGGATTCTTGGGGCTGTCCTGTGCAAGGACAGGAGTTAGGGAGATGCTCCTTGTGAGTACGTTCGCACTCAGGATATTCTATGATTCTACCAGCTGAGCCTCTGGGGCCAATCCTCCTGGGAAATACCAAGAGATGGAGTGAAGATAGAGCTGATTCTAAACTTCACAGAAAAACAGTCCATACAAATGAGAAACCAAAGGGCAGAGCTCTGTCTGTGACACGGGGGAGCAGGGAGGGAACTGGAAGGGTTAAGGTCCTCCCCAGAGAGAATCAGGAGCCAAAAGCTGCTTGAAGGGGTATCAGAAACAAGAGGGACTTGGGGTTTGTTAACCTACCCAGGGTTTGTAGTCTCATCCATGCCATGCTGTGAATAAAATGTGCCTCTGTTAAAAACCCTTCAGCTGAGAGTAAAGTGTTTCTGACTTTCAGTCAGCAGGTCCCTGAAGATCAAATCATGGACCAGCATGGTCAGGAGGGGGAAGCTTTCAAGTAATGAACATCAGAAACTATTAGGGAAACTGATGGGGCTTGGCCTGCGTCCCAGAGCCACCTACAGCATGTCCCCACGGTCCCATCATCCATCAGACAAGGAGAGTCAGACAAGTGCAGAGATGCAGGTGTTGGAATGCTGTTGTGACACTCTGGGCTTCAAAGCAAATTGGATGTAAAAAACCAGGCCCTGTGCAACGAGGGAACTCAGCCAGGGCTATAACAAGCCAGTCAGTAATTTACTTAAGCCACACTTAGCTCTCATCTTCAGGGAGGAAGAATTACCTCTTTAATCACATCCTAACCAGGCCCTTCCCCACAGTTCTTGTTGTCCTGCAGATACACTGAACAGTTGCCTTGGACAAGCAGTGTGTTGTCTCCTTTTTCCCAACACTTGCTAAAGCTCAAATTCCAGGCTGAAGTAGAAATGGAAATATATGATTGTGAGCTATTTTCCATGGACTGGTTTTGCAACTTTTTGCTAGAGTCTGTGGGTAAAAATAATCTGTTATCCCCGTGTAAGTCAGCCAGGAGTCCCTGTCCTGATACCTCCCAGCTGTTGCCAGCCAGCCTGCCTGGGTGACCTGGACTTTGGAGGACAATGTCAGCTAAGCTCAGCTTTTGGGATGGATTTTTATTTTAAGAGGAAAAATATGTGGATGTCCAGCTGTCTCATTCCCTTTTAAACAGCTATTGCAACCTCTTGCTCCACCCACGCAGCTCTCTGTGTGCCAGGAGATGTTAATCCATTTTATCTTTTAATGTTGGCATTATCTCTTGACTCACCCCACCTCTTCCCCTTGTGATTCTGTAGTCCCGGTCCCTTTTAGGCAGCACATAATTCACCTTATTTCCCCTTATTTCCCTGCTTTGCCACAGTAATGTCCCCAAGCAGTGGGGTCCTGGACCTCCAGACTTTGAGGACACCTGACCTCACCAAGGAGAGGGCAAACAGGGAAAATACTTTTGTGTTTCTTATATTTTTTCTTATCTTTCATGACTCACCTGTGAATGCCTCCATGACCTTTCATCCATTCATTCTCATTCCCTGCAGCTGCCAGCACACACCTCCAGAGCATGGTGGAGGGGAGCTTCCAGGGCCTACTGAAAAGTTTCCAAACTCTCTGTATTTCCCAGGATCCAGGGACTAAGCTGCTTGCTGGACTCTCATCTCAGCCAGGCAAGGAGTGATGTCTGGGTGGCTGTAGATGTGAAGTTGTACAACCTCTTCCATCAAGTGTGGGATGGGATGAAGCCTCAGTTTACTAAACTATCTCCCAGTTATGCTGCTCTGCAGAAACACCAGCTCCTTTACCTGCACCTTGAGAGAACAGCTGCTGGAGAAGCAGAAAGCAGGCTGGAAGCATCTTCTCACCTGCAGTGGTAGCTCAGAAGCTGCCACACCTGCCAGAGATGTGAAGGAAGAGATTTCAGTTTCAAAGTGGCACCAAGGGACAGAAGGATTTGCAGCAACTTTCTTGCAAACAAATTTTTAAGATGATGTGCTCAAGAGTGCTGTTTGTGTTAATGCAGCCCAAGGACTTTGGGAGATCCCAGGGTTTTTGTCACTCTGAGTTGTTCTGTCACATGTTCCACTGCTGCTTGGCCCTGCATTAGTCACACAAGCTTGACACTTCAGCAATGTACTCTTCTGTGATTTTCAGAAGTTCATGAATGAAAGGCCTGTGCCTCCCTGCACAGCAAGGCAAATTTGGGAATTCTGAGACTCGGCCAGGAAATGCAAAGGCTCCAACCTGAAACTCCACAAACATCCCTACCCCCTGTGCTAGAGAAGCCCTTCAAAGCTGCAAGACTTCCTTTCCATGAGATCCATTTGGTCTCTGGCTCCTTCATCTCTGAGGAGCCTGAATGGAGACACAATTGAGTTCCTCATGACTTCTGTAAACCAGCATGTCCTGCTTCCACATGGAAGGCTCATCCTTACATACAACCATTTGTTTCTGCCCTTTTCAGGTCTGCTTTTGTCTTGCTCACCTTCTCTCCTCATCAGTCTTTTTTCCTTGGTGATCTTTAGTCCCTCCTCCCTAGACAGCATGCAATTCCACAGCCTAGTTAAAATCCAGGATGGGCTCTTAATAAAACACAGATATATATATATACACAGCTCACCTCTGGCACTCTGCCCAGACTCAAAATGACCCCTTCATACACTTAAACTGATGGTGGGAAATTAAGCATGGATCACATACATCAGGGAAATAAACTCTGCCTATTTTTATTATTAAGATCTCTTACTGGTGATACAGGCAGTGGCCTTGTCCTTATGCATTAAATGCAGCCTTTATTAATGCTTACATTCTCCACTTTTGTACAGTGGCTGATTTGAAGCCAAGTGGAGCCATGAGTTAGTATGTTGATGGCACCCTGATTGTTCACTGGTCCTCTTTTGAGGACTTGGTTACAACTGCTGGCTTTATTTTTACCACGACTTAATACTTTTATCAGTTGCACTCAGATTGTTAACACAGGGGTTAATTTACTCATGTTAAAGAGCAGCCGGGCTCCTGGGATGTGCTAACAAACCTGAGACTTTCCCCCCACAACTGACTCTGCTACACAAACATAAAGTCCATTAAGATGATTAGAGAGCTAGAACACCTCTCTTATGAGGAAAGGCTGAAAGAATTTGCATTGTTCAGCCTGAAGAAAATAAGGTTCCAGCATGACCTTATTCAGGCCTTTCTGTACCTGAAGGGGTCCTACAAGAAAGCTGGAGAGGGACTTTTTACAAGGAGATAAGAGTCCTAGTGGTAGAACAAGGAAAATGGCTTCAAAATGACAGAAGGCAGATTTAGATTAGATAGAAGGATGAAATTATTTACTGTGAGGGTGCTGAGGCACTGACACAGGTTGCCCAGCAAAGCTGTGGATGCCTCATCCCTGGATGTGTTCAAGGCCAGTCTGGATGGTCTTTAAGAACCTTTCTGTGATTCTGTGTTCTGAAACTGTTCTGTGATTCAAATTTCTGCAGCACAAAGAAGGTTGTCTTTGTTCCAGGGGGTAGCACGCTATTTATTTTAAACCTTCCCCACAGTGCTGGTCCTGTTGGCTGCGGCCTCGGTACGCGCAGAATCACAGAACTGTTAGGTTTGGGAGGGACCTCTGGCGATCATCCAGTCCAACCCCCTGCCAAGACAGGGTCACCTGGAGCAGATGACACAGAACTCGTCCAGGTGGGTTTTGAAGGTCTCCAGCAGAAGCTGCTCTAGGTCTGAGCACCCGGGTCCCCAGCACCACCCGAGTCCCAGGCTGGAGCTCCACCGAGCAGCCCCAAAGACAAAACCTTGGGACCCCACTGCCTGGGGAGAGAAGCGCCAGCCGAGCTCCAGCGGCTGGGGCCGTTCGGCCGCCGCCCGGTGGGTGCTGACCAGGCCCGGGGCGGCTGCTCGCCCCCTGAACTGCTCCCCCTGAGGCCCCCCGGGCCCGGGGCCCGCCCGCTCCCCCTGCCCGGTCATCCTGCGGCGCCTCCATCGCGTCCACGTCAGGCCCAACCGAAGAATCTCAGCGACCGCTGCGCACCCACCCTTGAATGAAGGAGAGCGCTGTCTGATTGGCCAGTAGCGCTGTCATTCCTGCGCCAAAAGGCGGGGCGAGGGGGAAACATCAGGGATTGATTGGTCAGCGCTGCGGCGGGCGGCCACTGGGGTTGGTTGCGCCGGGCAGTGGCGGGTGCGCGGGAGGGAGGGGCGGGGGGTCCTGAGGCTCCGCTGTCACTGCCGCGCTCCCGCCAGGCCCGGCCCA
>VWYP01010028.1:28362-72746 GCA_013400435.1 Pycnonotus jocosus | reverse complement strand
TGGGGGGGTTCCCCGCGGCCAAAGTCCCGGGCAGGGTCGCGGCGGCCACCGCCCCTCCGGCCCCTGCCCGGCGCTGACAGGGGCTGTGCCGGGGGCGGCGGCCCCGGGCAGCAGGAGCCCCCCACCCGCAGCGAGGACAGCTTACAGAGGGCAGGCGAAGTAGCTCTGCGCCAGGAGGATCTGATCCCTTTCCCTCCGGCCTGCGCTTAAGCACCTCTGCTTGGAAAGGAAATACCTGGTCGTCAGGTCTAGGAGCAGCTAAACACCTTGTTCCTTGTCATACCGTGAGGTACTGGCACATGTGTTGGTCGTGCAGTGTCTTTTATTGCTGACGTATTCTGCGTGTAAATGCCTTTCTGTACAGCTCGTTTAAAAACTTTTCATGTTGAGGCTTTCAAGAAGCGTTCTGATTTTATGCCTGTGGTACCTGGATGTGAATTTAAAGCTGATGAAATGAGATAGATCTGAGCTCGGAAGAGAGGAAAGAGCCTTTGTGCGCCTTCCGACCCAGGATTTCAGCGGAGAAAGGCTCAACCAAAAGGCCCATATTCAAACTAAGGGTGTGAGAGTAGTTTTATTTTACATGTAGTATATTGTACTGAAGTAAATTCTTCTAATGCAAGCTTGCTGTCTTGACCTTTAGACATCAGAATATTGCTGTGAGTTGGTCTATATTTAGTTTTTTACAATAAAAAGGACAGAAGTGAAGGAAATATCCTCTTCATCAAAACCTATTATTTCTAAACAGGGTGGTAGGGGTTTTTTGTTTTGTGAGATGTTCATAATCTCTATGCCAGCTGTAGCGGGATCTGATTTTCTAGGTTGGATTTAGACAGATAGCTTTTATCAAACTATAAGCAGATGCTTTTCTTAACTTTTTATAGAATCATTGCAGTCTCCCCCAGCTGTTAATGCTGCATCTGGTTCCTTTGCTTCTGCGCTGGCGCTATTGACAGTTCTTTGTATTTATGAAGATGTAGTATTTTAGCTGTCAAAACCTAAATTAAAAACCTTTTGTTCTGACAATTAGAAGAAGAATAAGCTTCTGACAAGACCAGACTAAGCTGTTGGTAGAAGTGAGGAGTGTCTTAAAAGTTAAGCCTAGGGAGCAAACTTTTAAGTGCTTTTTGCATGTGTTTGTACACAGCAGAATTTACATAAAGGCCTTTGTCCAACTTTGAATGAAATAATACTTTTTGTTGTTTGCTGTCTTAAAGAGAAAATGCTTTTTGCTGTTTGAGAGGAAGGATGTCAGACAACAAACTGATCTCAAGCAGCCTTAGCATGGACAAGAAACTTTATTAGAAGCACTCTGCAGTCTGTGTTGACATGTTTCAAGTCTAGTCTTCCTTTGTTTGTCCTTGCAAAAAAACCCCCATTACTTCTGACAGGACAGTTTAAGTCAAAATCTGGACTGCACTTCTCCAAAAACATGATCGAGTGCATTGATAATTGCCATAGGAGCCATGTAGTACAAAGTCTGACAAACAGGAAAGTCTGGAGAAGCATTTCATAACTGAAACTTTTAGCAAGTTGAAATAGTTGAAAAACATCTATGTTGCCTTTAGTCAACCAGAGGAGAGGCTGAGCAGACATTCCTCATTTGTGAGGAAGCCGTGAGACGCCACTCCATCCCCACAGGAAACAGCTCATGCCCAGCTGTGACCACGCTGCCTGCAAGGGAGGCATCAGCTCAGACTTCCCATCCCTTGTCCAAGGGCTGGCATCTGTTCCAGAGGCAATTGCAGTTTAGAGATGCTTTATCTTCCACCCACCCTATTGCTGCATGTGCTCGTTTAATTAATAGACAGAAAGAGAGAAACATGTTCTGAAAAGCTGTTCAGTTTATACTTTGAGTATCTGAAAACTTTTCTCCCCTGCTCCCACAAGGGAGGGACTTCAACACCACCAACTTAAGCACGTCATGCAACCTTGGCACTTCAAACTGAACTTGCTTTTAGCACAAGAGAGGCGCATGGCATTGCACCCAGGGGCGCTGTGCAAGGGATTCCTGGGAAGGAAAGAAACAGTTGCTAGGGCCAGAAGCATCACTGAGGAAGCAGGATTCCAAAATAATCCCTAATTTTTACACAACAGCAGACACTCTAGCTGGAAGTCCAGTTCATATTGAGTAATCAGAGTTTCCTCAAATAATTCTGTGTACTTGTGGTTCCTGGGAAGGGGTTAATTACAAGCTTTCCTACTCATTAGGGCATGCTGCATGATTGGGGCATGTGGAAGTTAAATTATAGCCTAAATCCACCCTCTAATTTCAATGCAAAGATAGGTTTTCCTTCCTCTATGACACCAGTGCAGAAACATGCTGTGACTAATGTCCCAAAATTCAAGCCAGGAACATTTATTCCTTCCTCTCATGGATTTTGCTATTTTAAAAATATTAAAACCAAGGGAAATATATTTGATACTTGCAGGAAAATGAGAATATTATACTTTATTACACTTGTCCTAAGAATTTTTATGGCACCAGATAGAACTGAACACTAATAGTCCAGTAAATATGGTGCAGAAAAATTTTGAAAGCAGACAACACTTAGAGCTTGTCACTTGTTCAAGGACAATATTTGCTAACAGAGCTTGTAAATGTGTTCATCAACAAACTGTTCTGAAGGCACCTACCTGAACAACAGTTGTTACACCCAACATAATATCTACAGGTAGTTTAGTGCTATGTAAATGCACTTATTTGGCTATGAGCAGCATCAGTCCAGCTGATAACTGAATATCCATTAGTGTGAAGTATTAGCCAAGCCTTATTTCTGGAAGTATTTATGCACATCTGGTCCTGTGATCTCAAATGCATGAAATTAGATTATGCCTTTGTTTCTTTTCTCTGGAAGATGCAGCAGTTACTCTGTCAAGCTACAGAAGGGCATTTTACTTGCCTCTTGCCCTTTCAACACATTCTTCAGGTCTTGTTCTGTCATTTTATCTTTAATGTGTACTATTAAATGTGTATATTTAGCATCCTTTATCAAAAGAAAGTAGCACCAGTGATGTACTTCCCCAACAGTCAAAGTTCAGGGTTGCTTTATTTTGATGGCTCCCCCTCAACAACTCCCTTTAAAATTTGTTGGTTGCCTCTTTGTTCTGAGATCAACTAGCTCAGAATTATTTTTTCAAAATGTGTTAGGATGAGGACCCTGTACATAGTTACCCTGTTTAGTTTGGTGTGCCAGCATTTGGAAAGCATCTGTGCTGTCGATTGGAAATATCCAGTCATAGTTTGCAACAGCAGATTCACATCTGTCTCTTGAGGGACCACAGTCCAGCTTCTTTAAGCAGTTCTTTCTGTGAGGTTTCAGTCAGAACAGCAAGGAGGAGAAAACCCAAATGTTGGTTAATTCTCATAGGATGGTTAAAGTGCCATGTCCTGCCTCTCATCACAGGAGTAAGGACGTTTGCTTTCTATTTTATATCTTACAAGTCAAACAAGGTATCACCTATTTATTTGCTTCTGTACCAAGGAGTCTTATAAAAATCTGTGTATAGTAATTGTCCTGTAGCTGTTTATCAGTTTAGGATAAGTTCTTTTCATGAACTTCATTTTAAGGCTGTGCAGTAGCCTATTCTTCAGAAGTCTCCTGAAACAAGGTAATACAGAGAACATGAGCAGGAAGAGACAATATTAACTGGCAGTATTAACTCCAGAACACTTACAGAATTATGAAACTCGTGTTTGTGGTCAGTGCAAACATACACCTGTAGCTACAGCGCTCCAACACTTGCAGGCAAAACTTCTCATGTCAAAGGCTGGCCTACTTTTCTACAGTCCTCAAAGCTCCCTATGCAATATCTTCCTAGCTCTGAAAGCTTTTTCCAGCTTTATTCTCACCATTGTTTTTCTGCCTCTCTTTTCTAGCAGAGCATTATCCTCTTTGAAAGATGGGTAGAGCTGAAGTGAAAATAGTTATACCAGAATCACTGGGAGTATCTATGAACTTTATATTGCTCTGCAGACAGGGAAACTGCCAGCTTCAGCCTGGTCTGCTGTACACACAGGAGATGAAGTCAATGACAGTCTTGTCCATCAACTCCTAGAATAGCCACTGAAGTTTTGAACTAGATTGATGCAGAAAAGTTGAGAAATCTAATTGGAAGCAACATTGAAGTAAGTTTCCAATCTCATTGTTAGGCTGGTAGGTGTTTGGCAGCTTATTAATTTGAAATGCTTACCTGCTGCAGTGTTTACAAAACTAACAAGGTAGCAGCTTTGATTGGCTTAAAGATTTGCTTTATTTTTGAGGTTTCCTCTCTGCACTTCCTCAGATCTCACTCTGTTAGACTCCTTACAATGGAATAGAAAGACGAACCATCAAATTCATGGGTTAAAAGGAGACACTGGCCAGCCAGAAGAAGGAACAGGACTTCCCAGAAGCTGGAACATCTAGAGATCCAAAGCAGAACTTGCATGTAGCTTGCTCTATTGCAGTTTTAAAACACCCTAGAAAACATGAGTTTGTTCTCCCTCATCCATATTTCTGGATTTTGAACCCTCTTACTTTGTACAAAACTTAAAATACTTCATAAGCAGGAGCTGTCCATATTCCCCAGTTAGTCTGACTGGAACAAGTTCCCACCCTGGCAGCATTGAGGCATCTTTGTTTCAGAGACCAGAGTTTCCCACAGAAGCTTTAGGCAGGTTGTAGCTGGTCGTTGAATGTCATGGCAATCAAGGTACCTTTACCATATCAGAATTATTGCCAGGATTGACAGTTTTGCACTATGCAATGATCTCTAGTTGTGGGATGCTAAACACAGTTTCATCATGTTTCTTATGACTGAGTCATGAGGCACACATCTGCAAATAAAGCAAGAGCAATTTTACCAGGTTTGGTTTTACCTGCCTGATTCCTGAGTGAACACCAAAAATTTCATGTCCTCCCCTTGCTAACTTTCATTGACAAAAGTGTAAATATTTAATTATGCTTAACCTGTGATTTGCATTAACTTGGTGTCTGGGCTACAGCCAGTTGTCTGCTTGTCAATTTAATGCAATCCCTGTGTAGTGGGGGAAGTGGGGGTTTGTGCCAATGGCAGTGGAAGGGGCATCACAGGATACAAATGAGTTGCCAGGTGCCACAGAGAATACGTCTGACATCAACTTAAAAGTGGAAGTTGACATTGGAGTTTGGCTTTTTCTTTTTAATCTGCAATACTGCTTTAGCACTTTGTAGTTACAAATTTATATCTAAGATTTATCCTTTGATCTCTCCAAAGCCTACCCATCCAGCATTTTACTGGAATTACTGTTTCAGTATTTTTAATTGCTTGCTTAGTGCCAGCCTAATGAAGCACTTGAAATAATGCAGTTGTCATTAGCAAAATTATTTCTCCTTGTTTCCTTTGTATCATATTAAGATATCAGTTACTCTTTGCATCCTTGGAAGTCACTGGTGCCATATGCTTCAGCTGTTGTTACAGTATTTGAATTTCACAAAGCAGAAGATAGTAATTTAATCCATTAAGTGAGAACTGGTAGAGCTTCGTCCCCCCACCACCCCCTGCATCTTCACAGCCAACATATAGGATAAAGGCCAAGCTTACACAGATATAAAGAGGCAGGGGAGGTATCCAAAAATCCTCAAATTAAACAGATACTGTTCAGAGGAGGGTTTTTTAAGTATAGATATCTGATGTGGTTCTTGTGTCTCTAAAAATGTTTTCTGTTAGCTGAAGCAGCCTTAGTATGGAAGCTGATTTGACTTGTTCTTACACATTTATCTCTGAATTTAGGCTGATCTCAGAAAGAAGAGTCAAAATTTTTACTTGAAATACGTAAGATAGCAGGCTATTGTATATTTTACGTTTATGTAAGATAAGCTTTTCTATTTTTGTAAGTTGGGAAATTAAAGCAACTTCAAATTTGAGCTCAGAGTCTCCATTAAAGATAAATCAGTGTTTTGCTTACATCTAGCAGTCAATGTTTGTATAGAAATAGGAGGTATGTTACATTCCCAAGTACAGGGAACAAGCAGAAAACATTATGATCTGTTAAGGTCTACATGGCAACATTGAATTTTATCCTTTTTTTCTGCATATTGGTATTGCAGACTTTATGAAATTTAGTTATTTAAGCACATGAAAGGTCATTTTTGCACATCTGTTGCTCTCACATCTTAAGGAGCACATCATATGCTTATTCTAGATATGCAGTAAGCTGCAGTAGCAAGTACAGAATAATAAAAGCTTTTCTCAAGTGCTGCCTTTTTGTCCTGAGACTACATAAGGAGCACTCACAGAAGCAGGTTTGTCATTTGTGTAGCATCACTCCCCAAGCAGTTTGAGGGAGTATCCCTGTACACTCCTTGGGCATGACTGTGAGGTTTCCAAAGCCATTTGGCCTCATGCCCAAGCAGACACAGTAGGACTGTTGGGAGGCTCCGTCCAGAAGACACCTGACAGCAGCCAAGCTCTTGGGAACCAGATCTCAACTGCACATTGCTGAATTCTAGTTGACAGCCAGGATTTTCAGTTGTGATTATGAACTTGAGATTCCATTGTCATATTTCTCCTGAACAGAGTTCTCACTGTGACAGAAATATTATGTATAGAAGAGACTTAAGGGAAACAGTATCAGATTAGTTCAGTCATGAGTGAGCCTTGCAGTTGATTATGTTCATGACTAGAATTTTAGACAACATTCTTCTAGAAGAAGAAAAGGAGGAAGGAAAATAATTTTTTTTTTATTTTCAGTCAGCATTTGGGATAGCAGTGCACAAAATAATAGTGTTATTAAATTTATCCTGTACTGAAAGGATTGTAACTAACTAGGAGCAATAGTCTTCCATTAGAGATTGAGAGTGCAGGGCATTATACTTTGTAATTCTACAGAGAACTATTTATATGGGTTGGCCTGCATGCTACACTGTACATAATCTTCATCTACTCTGTAGCAAGTCAGAAGCTTATTTGGTCCTTGGGACAGCTAATTATATCCATCTTTTCATTTATCAAGAAAGAAGGGAAGATCATATACTTTACTCATCAATGAAAGCAGATTGCCTGCATGCCTCTTTACTCCTCTTCACATGACCTAATTTAAGCTTTTTGAAAAGGAAGGCTACACATGCTTGGAATCAAGAGTTCATCTGATGTTTTAAGTGTTGAAACTTCTCATCAGGGGCAGCCTGCTGAGGAAACAGACAGTTAATGTCAAGTCACTTTGGTTTAGAAGGTCAAAGGAAATTTTATTTTAGAATGCAATGGAAAAGCTGGCTATTTGCATGGTGTTAAATAAAAATTTTGTGTATGGGAAAATTCTTATAGAAACCCTCACTAAGGGTTTTGATTTGAGTGTTGGCATGAACTGTTGCTAACTCTGTTTAAGGGAGTTCTGCAACACCCTGAACTGCTCTTGAAGGAAGAGCTTGCAGAGAGAGAAGGTAGAGGAACAACCATTGTCCCCATTAATGTACTGCCATGTAGTGAAATAGACCAACCCATCTGGAAATTGGACACCAAGAAATACATACCAGCCTTTAACACAGCTGGATCTTCTGAAGGTGCTTTAGACATCTCACTTCCAGTTTAACTCTTTAGAGGAGATTTTAGTGCATTACAATACTGGCCTGTCAGTTATAGTAAAACTTAGGATTTCACTGTTTCTCCAGTAAAGTTACTTCCATTTCCAGAAGCTGAAATAAAGAGGAGAAGAGTCCTTCTGTTTGTTATTTTGCTTGAACCTTAGTAGCCTTAAAGTGAAATTTAAAAACAGCTCAGTCCAGGAAGTGGCATCCTGCTTCTGAGCAAAGAGGACATCCAAAAATACCTGCTCTTGCATTCTTCCTGCTCCATGCTTCTGTCACAGCAGCTGTACAGAGCATGGGTTACCATCCCCAGCTGCTTGTTGCCTCATCTTCACAGTCGATAGCCAATCTGCTCAGATGAGCCCTGCAGCCTCCTGCATGCCAGCTTAAACAACTTCAGCAACAGGCTGAGGAGCAGGATCTGTGCTGGCTGGCAGTTTTACCAACAGCTCAGCTGTTCAGTTTGAGGGAGAAAGTAAGAAGCAGCTGGGGAGGGCTGTAAGCAGAGTCCTCTCCAGCCTCTGCTGCTGTTGGATGTTATGCCCACAGCGTCAGATCAGATGAGCTCAGTGCAGCCTTGTGCTGTGTTCTCCAACTCTCAGCACCACCTTACCTGAGAAGGCTTCTCACATACCATGTTTAGTTATCCAGCACCAATTCTAAAAATCTAGCTTACCATTCTTAGTTGAGCATTTTAGCTTCAAATTGGTAAGTCTGTGGTCACATAATTTCTTTTAAGAGAAATACATTTGAGATGACCTCAGTAAGGTAGTAATTTTCTCTTGTCCTTGGCCTGTGCAAGAAATCTTTAGCATTACTGTGCTGTGTGAAGAGTTACTGGCTGGTCACCAGGCGAAGTCACAAACAGAGTCTGGAACCATGCAGCAAGTGCCATTAAAGGCTCTATTCTCTGCAGCTCTCAATGAACCAGACAGAGGAAATCATTGGCTAAAAACCCCATGCAGCCTTGGAGAGCAAATGCATGTTGTTTTTAAATACTCTTTCCAGAAAGAGACAGAGAAGCCAGTAAATTTCTCAATCCAGTTTGGGCTGTTCATTTATGGAACCCTCATGTATCCACAAGGCATCATTACAGTTGTATTGTTGCCATAAAAATGCAGTATTTAAACAGCTCCAGAAAGGAATTATTTTATGTGTTTCCCACTGTAATTCCTTCAAAGGGAACTGCATTATATTGCTACCACACTGACCTTAAGGGTTAGTTTCATAGGAAGCAAGAAACACAGGTTCCCTGGTTTTTCAAGTATCTTCCATTCTACCACTAGAACAAGTTCCTTTCCTCTCACCACCGGCTATCCCTCCATTACCACCTTCTCCCCATCTACAAAAATTAGAGGGAAGGCATTAACCAGGCAGCTGTAGTACAAACCTCTACTGCTGATCCCCCAGCCATACCGCTCTCGTGAAGGTTCTCTTTCTCATATAACTACAGCCGTGCCAGTGGCCAGCTGAAAATGTTGCACAGTTCATGATGGTCTCCTTCATTTGTTTGCAGTGATAAAACAGTACCTTGTTTTCCTGCTTAGTAACATTGTCTACATCATTCCTAGTGTTGCCAGTTCTGAAATAGTAAATGCAGTGAATGAGGCAGAGAATGTTTGGAAAGGTGAAAATTCAAATAAAAAGGACTATATTTCAATGTAGGCACACCTATAAAGAGTGGAGATAGTGGCAGCTTTTCAGCTTTTTGTGTCTAACTTCTCCACATTAGCATTCACCTTAACATGAACACTTATGAAATACACACTTTGAAACATCAAAATAATATTTTATAAACATATCTGCATCCTCTGTAAGTTTAGCTTTCCAATAAGTAAATTTTTATTTTCTTATTGTTAATACTTATATTGAAAGAATCAACTTGTGAATTACAGCTAATTGTATTTATACATTCTGTCCTCTTTCACAGCAGAAATAAGATATTCCGTTGCTCAAGCTGAAAAAAAATTAATAGATTTTTATTGAAATTGCAAAAATCTGATTTAATATATTCCGAAGATTTACATACAGCTACAAGGATGTTAAAGTAATAAAATTTGAACCTTAGTATAAACATAACTGTAGGTTTTATTGACAGTGAAAGCTATAAGAGCTGCTTGGAAGCAGAGTAGAGTAATAGAGGTCATTACTTTTTTTTGTCATTTCAATGCAGGTTTCATTACTCTGGCCCTACAATAATGTTGGGGTTTTTTTTCTGAATTCCAATGCATGCTGAAGCAGAGAGATGCTGATTGGGGCACAGACACTCTGTCTTCCAGATCATGGTGATCCTAGTGACATGCTCAGAAGTCACATTAGAGTAGGTCAGGTTACTGGAGCTGTAGAGATCGATCAAAATACAGCATTCAGAACAAAGTAATTTTGGAGAGGAGGCATTTTACCTCCTCTCAAGTGGTTTGGAACTGAATTGTTTCCTTGTACTTTCTGTGTTTTGCTGTAGAGCTTTTCCAAACAACTCTCTCTCTTTTCAGATTGCCATACTATTGAACACTGTGTAAAATGTTGGGATGGTTACATTGTCAAATCACTAGTCCACACTGCCAATTGAAGCACTTCTCATATTCTGGAGATTCAATAAAAAGCACAGTATTTCTGATATGGAGTCCTTGATTTTTGAGAGTTCTGCTTCAATCTGCATAAATCCCCCTTTATTCCTCCTCTCTGCATCCACTTTGATCAGCCTCTGGTCCATTTACAAGATTGGTTTCCTCCTGCAACTGCCAATCATTCCCTCCTGACTGTATTTTCATTTTGCTTTCATTCTCCACTTGGTCTGTACGCTCTAAATTTTCCTCCCTTCCTCAGAAAAGACAAGATAATGAACTTGTTTTCCTTGAATAATTGTAGTCCTGTCAGTTTTAAGTGGAAAACCAAAAATGGTTTGATCTGTATTGCAGCATGTGATCCTGCCTGCATAGTACTCCAGAGATAAAACCACTTCAGTGTCTCAGATCCATGACTTCTCTTACCCATTAAATAATTATATCTGATTCTCACTCTGGTCTTGTCCTCTGAGTCTAGAGGGCCACTGACATCCACCCAAGTATTGACATCTTTACTGACTCCCTCAGCTTGGCATTGAGGGTGGTGCTAATAATTTTCTACCCTTTTGTGCCTGGAGAAACAGGGTAACTGACAGTGAGGATGCTCTTGTTTAGCCAGCGCTTCTGGCTCTGAGGGTTGTACAGTTTGCAAGGCTAAACCGTGCACACTCCTCATGCAGATATAGCCCAAGTTAATAAAACAACAAGCAAAACTGAAGTACTTGTAGCTCCAGTGACATTCAAGAGATTGTATATCCAAGGAACCATTTAAGCTAATGCCAGAAAAAGTGTGGCTTGTTCCTCTGCTGTGCTGTGTCAGCAAATAGGAGATTGGCATTTGTCATTGTGGACTTTATGAAAGTGCTTGTTGTAGCTGTTTCTCTGGCTGATTTGAATTTTTATTTTGTTTATTAGTTGTAGAGTGTGAGTGCCAGGGCTAAATGCTGTTTTATATAAAATCTCAATAAGATTAAATCCCCTTGCCATTCTCTAATTAATTTCAAGGATATTGTGTTGTTTTCCAGAGAACTTGTGGTGATCTCTAGATGCATTCCTGCTTACAAAACAACTCTGAATTGGAACAGTGAGGGACGTGCTGAGTGTGAGATACTCTGGGGCAGTTAAAGGTTGCAGAGTTTCGAAAAAAGCATCAAGTGCTTTGAGTGAACCACCTTTAGGAGAACTGAGTGACTTCTGCTCTACCAACTCCAGCATCACATTCCTGCCAGCACAGATCCACTGGGCACAGCTGGGAGACAGCAAAACAGCAGATCTGTGTTCAGCCAATATTGCTTCTGCTGCAATAGTTAGTTTTCACTCTTGTCATAAACAGAAACCCTTATTGACTAATTACCAGATGTGCTGCAGCAGTAGCACTTGTCCCCTGAAGGCTGCAACTGGCATTTGCTTTCAGAGCTGTGTAAAGAGGATCTTTTCAGGCTATCATTCATTTTTTTCTTTTTCCAGAATTACTTGTGAGAAAGGGCAAATGAGCCCACCTGGAAAGGGAAGTTCAATTGTCTGGCCTGTTTTTCTGAATAGCACACAGAGCTGTAATCTCACCTTGAGGGAATACACACCATGTATGCCAACTGGCTTGGGCAATATGGAATTTGTTGGTACCAGGAGTTCTTGAAAGCATGTAGCTCCACAGTGTAAATGTACTGCACTGGATAAGCACTGTCTGTGCTTTTCTTCCCAGTGTCAAAGAAGAGGTGGCTATGTTGTTGGAAAAAGCTCTAGTCTAGGGGAAACTACGTTGTTCATACGCTTAAAATTCACCCCAGTTTAACCATTTCTGCTTGATTTCCCCACTGTGAATACCTTTATCCCTGGGTGAATGTGCCCAGTTCCAAGTCACTTAAAAGTTTTGGAATGAGACTGTCTTGTGGAGAATAAAAAACATTCAGGCAGAGGTTAAATAAGGGATAGTCAGCTCAATTCTAAATTCACTTTGTGCATTAATCTGGATTGACTTGAGTGTAGTGACAAATTTGCAGTTAATTCAATTGCCAGAGAAAGGTACTGTTTAAAAATTAACGTTGCGTTGAAAAGGTGTTCAGTAAGGGGAGTTCAGACAGAATCAGTGTGTGAATGCAAGAGAGATCCAGTGCTTGACCTTTTACTCCCGCTTTCTCTTGAGACTGCCAACAAGAATCTCTTTAAGTGCTCCCTTTACAGCTGATTTTGGTGGTGTGAACACCTGCCTTTTAACAATTAGAATAAAACTCACAAGCTCATTTCCTGGAAGGCAGGAGCTATCAGACGTAATGACTGCAGGCTTTATTGATCTGATGGGGAGGATTTGGAGTGCTAACACACAGCCTGAAGTTTCCATGGTCGAATAAAAATCCCTGAGTCCCTGAAGTCCTTTGCACAAATGAATTCTTCCTCTTTTACAGACCTCTCTGAAATTAAGACGTGTCTATCTAAAGACTGAGCTACAGATTTTCCATAAATGTTTTTACAAAGTCTTTTTCAACAGTGATTTTTTTTGCTTTGTTCTGTATAAGTGGAAACCCCACTTGACAGCAACATTGAAATCTCCCCTGGCCTAGTTTCTGTTCTCAGCAGCACAAGTTAAAGTATCCTCTCGAACACAGTTTTATTTCTGCTCTTTCCTGATTCCCTGGAAGAGCAAGAGACCAAACAAAAGCAACTTGATATCAGAAATGTAAACAGTCAAGGTCGGAACTTTCTCTGTAGGGACAACCATCTGTCCTTCATGTGAAAGACACCGGTGAACAGCTCTTGATATGAAAGATGCCTCCTTTCATGTACCAAACATTCACCAGTTATATAAGACTGCTAGGGAACAACAAAGTGTCATCTGAATCCCTTAAAATGATGGCTCTTGAAGGCTTTTGTGGTAGCTGCAGTTGCTTGTATATCCAGAGTTAAGGATGTCTGCCCTCCTGTGCAAGGAGGGGTGTTTTAAGGACAGCTCAGAACAGGATCTCTCCCCAGTAATAGTGCAATGGGCTTGTAGCCTCTTCCAGTCTTTGAACAGTTAACCAGAAGTAAGAAGTCTTTCAAATGTACAAAATCTGTACTCCTTGATTCTGCCCTGGCCAGTCTTTGGCTGAAGAAGATTTTTAAAACTCACAGTTCTTCCTGATTGCTAAATTTGATGTTCAAGGACCTGTGTCAGAGTCCTTGCTAATACAGCTCTATCTGTTGAATTATCATGTCTTATGCACTAAATTTGGGCCTTGTTTGTTTGGGTTTTGGTTCATGAAGACAGAGAAAAAGAGTTCCATTAAAAGATGGAATACATATTTGTACTTAATGGAATATTTTTTGCCAACAGAAATGACAATAAAATCCTTGAGTAAACAGTATCCACCTGAGAGGTAACCAAGCTAGCAGGGCTGTTGGCTGCTAACACACTAATCACCTACTTACTGTTAATATATGGCAGTACAGGAATGATTAATAGGAGGCTTTACAAACATAGGTGTCTGGGTAATACATGCATCCTGTGTGTGTGAAGGACGTGGTGCTGATCTCTGACATGGGCAGCAGTCCAGAGGAACAGCAGGAAGAACCTGGTGTTGTTAAACTGCTGGACATGCAGTGGTGCCACTGCACTGTGATTTTTTAATCCTTGGAAATGAAACAAATAAAGACTCTCTCTCTACAGAGAGGAAGCCTGGTTGAGTTGCTTGGAATTCAGGCACAAAGAATCCAGAAGAATTTTTGCACTATTGTGAATGGTAAAATAGTGGGTTTTGAAATAGAGCTCTTTTGGATTAATAAGAGAAGCCTTTATGCAAAGTATTACTGTAATTGCAGGCTCATGTTCTGATTGCCTTATCAGGGGAGATGCATCCTCAATGGCATCTTTGTTTGCCTTACAATGGGAAGAGATAGAAAATAAGCAATTAAAGCAGACTTATTGAAATGCCACAAATCTGAGCATTCAGCTATGCACTTCTAGCTAAGATTGTTGGTTAGTTTTTGTATTTAAAAAAAAAATAAAAATTGCTGCAGTCTGTACTTGCTTTGTAATATGGCCAGACTACTGACAAAAGAAATTTTTTTTCCTTTTTGTTTCAACTATGATCTTCTTTTTTTTCTTCCTCCTTCTCACCCTAAAGCAGTCTTTTATGAATGTGCTCATAGAAATTAGAGGTTAATTACCTCTGTTGTATATTTGGGATCCTTGTTATTCCAATGAACCTTGTAAAGAAACGCTACAGAATCTGACACTGGTAATTTCAAAACTAGATGGACTTTGCTCTGATTTTGTATCAGCTGATATTTTAGTAGTGAATAGTGTATTTATTGAGCTTTATGAAAGTTAAAAACAAATCTCTTGCTCTCTGTTTTGTGGTCTATTGCCACCTAGGTATGGGCAAGTCCAACATTAAATTTGTATCTCCCAGGAACAGAAGATTGATTCCCAGAGGAAAATCAGCAGACATCTTTTATATAGTGATAAGGAAATATATTTTCCAAAGAAAATGGCTTGGGTTTATCCTGTAATACCTGATAAGAGCAGTCTAATATTAGTGGAAGATTAACATTATTCAGTCATTTAAATGTCAAATCTTTATGGCAAACCAGCATAGATTTTGAATTAAATCTCAAAGACTCTTGCTTTCTAGTTGTGTGTGTGTCTGTGTGTTGCTTAATCTCCCTGGCCAGAACAGGGGATGTTGTGATCTCCTCGTTGAAAGACGTCACACTGAGAAGATTGGAGTAGAGGAATAAATAGAACAAGTGCTAGAAAGCCAAGCAGCTCATCTTGGTTGAACTAAAATGCACTCCACACAAACTGCCTTCCCCACAGATTTGTTTCTTCTAGTTAAACTCAGTTCTCATTTTGCAGAGTATCTAACCAGCTCATTTGAGGCTCTGCTAAGTATGTTTGCATGGGTTTCCGAAATGTTGTTTTACTTCATTGTGCAACTCAGTAGCCAGTATTTTTAACATGTTACTCCTCTGGTGGAGAAAGCAGACAAGGGCAGTGACTCCCAGAGGGCAATGAGGCTCAAAATTTGGCTGATGAAGTTCAGTACAAAGCTTGAGCACCTAAAGTTCTGCTATATCTGAACTGGCTGTGTGCAGCCCTGTCTCATTATCATTAGCCTGTATTCCTCATCTGGGCAGGGGCTGCTGATTCTGTCCAGGTTGATTCTGTGTCTCCAAGTGCCAGGGGTACAGTCACGGTGTGTGGCTGTGAGACAGGTCTGCTGCTCCTTGCAACTGGCCTGTGTGGAGCAGTAGGACTGTCAGATGTTCAGACACCCTTCAAAAATGGAAGAGATCCAAAAAAACAAACACGTTTCCTCATGGCATTTTGTGAAAGGAAGAATGGAGCCCAGTGTTTAGGAGTTCAGTGACAGGTAGATAGCTAAAATATAAAAATAAAAAAATGTGCCCACTAAAATGTTTAATTGTTAGTAATAATAAATTGCATTAAAAGAATTGTGCATTGCACAAGAATGAGTAAAAAATGAGTCCTTGCCCATACTCAGCAGGATTTGGTGAGACTGGAACTACTGGAAAGTTTTTCAAGCAAAGTTAAGTTAGGAAAAGCTTGCTGCTGGAACTTACTGCTTTTTTCCAGAAGTTTTTTTTTTTTTTTATTCCAGCACTGTGATTAGTCTTTGTCCTCCTCTGATCCAAATAGATTCTGAAGGAATGTAATGAAAAAATGAAACAAGGCAGGATGCAACAGGGGGGACATTTCCCCACAGTGACTGCTTGCAATCCAACCCTGGGAAGTTTTAGTTGATTTTGAAATAACTAATCCCAAAGTAAGTTCCCTTACAGTGCAGTGCAAGGGAGTATCTCAGTGTCACAGGGCCATTTGTGGATCCTTGTAGAGCTGGTTGGGTGGCATTTGTTCTGAAAGCACAACTCTGCCTAGCATGGAGTTTATTTTTAGTATTTTAACCAAACAGATTCAAGAGTTAGAAATTTCTCTAAAATTTAATTACTCGACCACTGTCATCCTGTGTTCAAGGAGTCTGACTTGAGGCTGATGATGGAGTGAAGGTGGTACCAGGCTGTTTGGACTTACTTAAGCAAAATGTATTTATATTGGTTCATCTCTGAGAGTTCTTTAGACTTGTAGTCCTCTCTGAATGTCATTCTGTGCAAAATTGATGGTCTCTTTGTACAAAATGGAGCCTGCCTGTCCCTGCCAGCAGTGAACAGCCATAGCATTTGTCCCAAGACTTTGTCCTTTCAGATTTACTGCTGGCTGCCTTTTGCAAAATTATTGCTGCAGTTCCCAGAGCTGGCAGTTTTGAGACAATTTGAATACATGGAAAAGTGCTGTGTTTCCACTCATTCACTGGGCTCTTTTTTACACCTAATAAACTGAGGAAGGGAACCTTGTCTATTAAAGCACGTTAGAAACTTTATGTCAGGGAAATCATTAGGTTTTAGAGCAGTGGATTTTTTTAGCCTAGGTGGCTACTTGCCTTAAATCAGCAAAAACCAACCTGTGACATTGAGCATGCCCTAAACACTGAATTCATTGAAGCACTTTGAGCTCAAAATATACTTGAGTGTCCAGCCTTAGAACAGAAGAAGACAAGAAAATTTTCACAGGAGCTCTAGTTGAATTAATATGAACTAAGGCAGGAATAAATGCTATTTTTCTCCCCATGACTTTTCTATTTTGTATTCTGGTGAGGTTTTTTAAGTTGTCTTAAAGAACCAGAATATTATTGATAAGTTTTGGAGGCTTACACATTTTTCTAATTTAGAACCATTTTGTGTCTATTGTCAGAGGCAATACAGCCATTTTGCTGTCCTGATATATAGATGGCATTTTAGACACTAAAAAGTCCTTCTAATTCTGCAGGCAGTCCTTTCTTTCCTTCCTGCTCCCCACTTCCATTAGTAATATTTGGCAGTGATTCAGAACCACCCTGCATTTGAGATAAAGTGACTAAGAAACCAACAAAAGCAAGAGAAACTGAGTGAAGGAAACCACTGACACCCACCCCACAGCATGATTGCAGCAATCTGTGCTCCTGCAATCACTCCAAGTTACAGAAAGAGTTCCCATCAGCCAGGGAGCACAGTTCCTGGCTGCCTAAAGAGAGAGGCAGTATTGTCTGTTGAAACACAAGTCTTGAAGCCAAACACCTCCTGAGATGTCTTTCCTCTTGTCTTGCTGATTCATTGCGTGGCTGTGGGCAAGTCTTCATGCTTATTTCCCAGTCTCTACAGCAGGCAGTTATTAAAAAGCCACTTTGAGAACACGAGTTGAAGTTTTTGAAGCACAGTGTAGTACTAGGTATGGTTTAAGTTATTGATCACTGAGCTGTACTGTATTGCTTGTTCAGGGAGGCATCCTATCTCTCCAGTTAATTGATGAGGTTTGCCTCTTGTCTGGGATGGCCCTTGGTAGATGACAATGACAATGTGAAGCTGTGCAAACTGGTAGCATAGTTCACACCAAAGCCAAATCTCTTACCAATTTCTAGTCTGCATATCTGTTCTTAGAAGTACATGATATATTAATGCCTCCAGTAAATTACATAGTCTTCTAAAATACCTGAAACTGATAAATCTGTGGACTATCAGAAGCAGTCTTCGGAGCTCAGTAGGCTGGTGTGCTAGAGAGCTCTGTACAAAGAGACGTGAAATGAAGGAGAGAAAAAAGAAATTCAACACTAATGGGGAAAAAAGCACGTAGTCACTACATAAGCACAGGCAGTTGGAAGCCATGGGGGCTTTCTGTGTTGTCAGTTGGTTATTTTACCAGGGGGACACTTTCAGCCCGAGATATTGCTTGGAGTTGGATGGATAAACGGAACAGCGGGGGGACCTGCTGATGCTCAGCTTTGCCATTCTCAATAAACATCACTTTGCTCAATAGAGAAATTATTGCAGAGGCCTTCAAGGAACAAAGGCATCAACTGGCCACAAGCAGTGCTGATAAAAACTGCCTCTTTAGAGCCTTTTAGGTTTGCTTTTTCTCTACTTTTCACACAAGGCTACAGGTCATTCAAGTGAAGCTGTATGAAAATGCCAGCTAAGCAGCCATGTTTATCCCTTTTAAAAATTTGGTCAAAGAAGTCATTGTTCCTCTGCTCAGGTCTGTGCCCTTTCAATATGGAGAAGTGTGAAGATCCTTTTAGACATAAAAATCCAATCCTTCAGTGTTGCAAAAATGACATGAAATCAATCCAAGCTTTCTTTTATAAGCAAGCCAGTATAATGCATATTTTAAAACAGTTGAATAATTGTATAAAATAAAGAGGCATATTGAGGTTTAAAATGCCTCATTCCATTAAAGGTGATTTTATTGTATGACTGTAGTGACATCAGCTCTGTAAAGAACAATAGTTCACAACAATTTACAGGGTGATAAATTGCTGTGAGGGCTTCTAGCTGCAACCTTATCTATGAAAACGAAGTTATGCACCAGAACCATTTGATAGATTGTTTCCATGAAACTCCCTCTAGTTCACTTATTGCTGAGAACCTTGAAATGTTGCCATAATAGTTCAGCTGTGAAAAAATGATTGTTCTGAAGTACTTAAGACAAAATAAAGTTATTTCAATTGCAGAATCACTTTCAATGTTCACTTGCAGAGGGGAAAATTGATGTGCTAAAGTCAAAAAGCAGACAAACTGATTAAAATTGTTTTGGGGTTTAAGAACTTAATTTTAAACATTCTGGATGTGGCTCCTCAGGCTGTCCTGCAACCAGTCTTACCTTTTGATATGAGCCAGGCATCTTCTCTAAGGAAGTTCCAGTGTTTCAATTGTATTTTTAGTTTCTCTTGTATACATGGTGTCTCTGTTAGCTTTCTCTGTAGTTACATTCAGTTTCGTTCTGAGCTACAAGCAACCCACTTTAAAATTATATTCTGATAAAGCCCTATGGATTTTAAAGGTCACATTCTTTTCTCAGATGAATGCATCATTCCTATTAATTCACCTGCTGTTTCTACAAACTCAGACTATTACTGATGACATTAATTATGTTAATATTCAAAGGGTTCTTAGCACAAGCTCAGGCTTTTCTAACATGCTAGTTTTTGAGATGCATTTGAAATGCAGGGAAGATGGGAGGAGTTCGGTGTTACTGCACTTGAAAAGAGAAAATAATTTTCTTCGTGCAATTCCTGGTCCTGCAAGGAATGATGAGTTTTTCCAAGTTATTGATTGTTTTACTCCCTAAATTGTAAACAATCTCCAGATGTGATCACATGTTGTTTTTCCTGCTGAGGCATTGGTATAAAGGAACTCTGTCAAGGCTATTGAGATAAGCCAAAGAAAAGCCCCTGAAACCAGGCAGCAGAAAACTGCAGAAAACCACTACATTGCTTCAGCTTGCTTTTATTTTGGCACTGTTGTCTGGTTATAGGAACCATTTTAACATCTGTCTCTAGAGGAAACAAAGCACATTTTTACTAGTAGCAAACAGATCTCACACAGAAGGCAGCTTGCTCCCTCTGACAGGGGAATCTGCCCACTAAGCCAGTGATGTGTGTGTGGATTTCATTTGGAGCTTATTCCCACTTTGAACAACATTGTATTAGTTGTACCACAAGTACATTCTGGGTTTTACTTTAATTTTTTTTGTTAGGGATCTCAAATCTTAGGGTATGGGGTTTGGTTTGAGATTAGAAGTGGTTTCAGAAATGTGTATTCAGAAATTCAGGCAGGAAATTCTTGGTGTGAACATAGCTCACCTTCAAAATGGTCACACACGGTGCAGGGACACACAGCAGGGAGTACTGGAGCTTCCCTCCAGGACCACCCTACTGCCCAGTGGGAATGGTCGGACCACTGGCTACTTAACACTATAGAAGGGAGCAATATTAACTTCTGCCCTTTTAGCATAATCTATTACAGCTAAGGTAAGGTTGGCATGGTGTGCAGTAACTTGTGTAACTGTCTGTCCAAATGTGGGCCAAGAGCAACTTAATCCAGAGTTGTCTGATGGATGTTAGATGGAAATTCGTTGTGGTGATACCAGATCTGTGCAGGCACACACAAAGATGTAAGGCAGAAAGTATAAAGGGAAGTACAAAGTATACAGGTATATGATATTGTGTTGATCTTTTTGCTGTGATGCTGCAGCTGTTAAATATATCCCTCTGATTACATAATTTGCTGTGAAATTACTTTGTTGGTTGCTGAGGATTTTTGCTGCATTTTGTCATGTGGTTCACATTAATCTGTGGATCTCCCTGGCGTCTGTTGCACAGCAATTTGTTCTGTACAGGAGACTTTAAAAGCAGGCTCTTTTACAGCAAGTGAAGGAGTGCCAGGAGTGCTTTGAAGGGATAATTGGCTTCCTTCCATTTGAAGATTTAATAGAGCACCTTTCCAATCCCCAGCACCTCCCATCATTTGGGAGCACAGTAACCCATATCTTGTTCATCACTCCAGGAAAGCTGGTTTATAATAGATGAGTTTTTAAAAAGTTCTGCCCCTGTAAGAGCTGTCACAGCATGTTTTCTGTCTAATCAAGAGCTCAACAAAGTGTGCTGCTTTCTGAAAGCAGAAGTTGACAGTGCTATACCCCAAGGCTCCAGTAATGTTTGAGGACTAATTTCCAGTTTTTGTGTGTTGGTATTCCTGTACATAGAATGGATGGATGCTCATTCAGTAGATAGGATTTTGCACTGGAATTCATCCTTGGGCTAGGAGGAACACTGCCAGCATGTGTACTTGTGGTTTTTTAAACAGGAGACAACAGAATTTCTCTTGAGTGTGAACAGAATGAATTCAAGGACCTGAATCAGCAGAACGTCTGTGCATATGCTTAAATTTAAGCACACAATTAGGAGTTCTGTGGAAGAGAGATTTGGGAATTGTAATAAAAAGTGAGAGTAGAAATGGCAAAGATTACAGGATTAATGGCATGAGTGGAGGAGAAGCATAAGGCCATTTGGGTGGTCTGCTTTGTAGTCCTGTAGTTTGGTAGTTACTTTGCATAATTTATATTGATCCTTATTCCTCAGACTGGATTGAAACAACTGAGATGCAAATATTCTTCTGGGAAAATGTGTCTGATATAAATATAATCCTTAAAGTTTGATCTTTACTTCCCTGTAAGCTAGCATGCTTGCCTATGCCATGACTGCCTGGTTGTGTCTGCTTTTCACAACAGAACATGTAAAATCAGGAGTGAAGGTTGGTGAGTTCTGATCAGAAGCTTTTTTGGGTCTACAACAGAAAATGTTGTCTGAATTGTTCAGAGCTTTCAGCTCCACCTTCTCCCAGAGGACAGGTCTCATTAACATGTAATTGTTGTGATGCTGTTTACACCTGGCAGGTAGTGAACTGTTTTTAATGTTGCAATCCATGTGGGGAGGAAAAAAAAAGCTGGCAGGGATGATGAAAGACCTTCCTTCTAGGAGTGGTTATGAACATTAGCCTTGTTTTTATTATGAAATGTAAGAGTACAGCAGTTCCTGAGGTTTTAGAATGGTGTAGACATAGACAGCAAGGAATAAAATGAAAAATGGATCATTTTAACAAAAGAAATTATACCTACTATTTGCCACAGCCTTTGAGATATTCAAGAAGTGCTAAACATTACAACATTCAAATAATAGTCAGGGAGATTGAGGCAGAACTTCTTTTAACTCCATAATACTTTAATGATAAATTTGTTTGTACTTATTCTCTTCCTCAAGGCTACTCTTAATTACAAGTATGGGAATAAAGGCAATCTTTTGCAATGCTAATACACTGGAAGATAAGGATGTACATTCTGATTTGTTTGAACCAAGTGATCTCTATGACAGATACAAAAAAGAAAGAACTTCTGACATCAGAGGTATTCAAGAAAGCAAAATTTGGATTTAGAAATGCACAAACCATTTCCCTTCATCAGACTAAGCATAGTAGGTCTGTGAGGGAGCTAACTCATGTCATGTATATAAAGCAAGTCAAGTTCCAGCTACTACAAAGCTTTTATGTAAGACTTTGCTGACCCAGTAGGTGGTGGTATATTAATAGATCAACAGTACACGCTTCCTTCTGCTGTTCTACCTAATCCTTTCTTGCCTTCAGGATTGAAGAGTATTTGATCTATTGAGTCTTAAATCAGACGTCGTTTCCAAAAAAAACCCCAAGCCCCCAAAATACAAATGAACGAAAATGTAATGGTGTAAGAGTGAGAAACTGAATTAGGAATACACTACTGTTCTTCCTTTTTCCTCCCTCACATATACAAATTTCTCAAAGCTGGAACTGCCTGGCTTCCTACTTGCCCTTAGCAAGCCTTGTCAAATGGCTTAACATGAACCTCTTCAAAAAGAGTAATTGTATTAGACCAATATTAATTTACTTTCTCCTTTTCAATAATACTTAAAATGCCCTTGTCATTCTGCCTGCAGGTCTCCACTGCTGCTCAGGAGGTGGAGCACTCTTTATTTTTAGTAACAATATCTCTCATGCTGGGATGGAAGAATCTTAAACCAATTAAACACATTAGAAGCTAATAGTGTTTGTGGGTTTGGTTCAAGATCTCCATTTTCTTCACTCTGGGGTATGTCCTATTACCAGCCTTCCTATCCAAGATGACAGAAATAGTGTTGATAAGCTGCTAACTAGGTAAGCAGTACAACTGCAGCTTTGTCAGGTATTCCCGTGTCAAGAAATCACTTGTGATGGGGTTTGCCTCTCTTTTGTTCATTTGTTTTAATTTTATTAAAGTTTTGTACATTATCTCAGTTTTGACTAAAGTTTTTTCAGATGCCTGTTAGTTTTTAAACATTTTTTTAAAATAATGAACCTCTTGTAGAAGAAGAAAACTTTTTCCGATAGAGATTGTGTGAGTGTGTCTGTGCTTTAAAGATCTGATGATTTGTTCTTCCCTTTTAATAATGTTTAGTTACTGGGAAAAAACTTGTGAACTGGATAGTGTATTCTGATCCCTTCAAATATGTCTGGGTCCACATGTTTTTACTCTTTGTATACACTGTGACTACCTGGTTGGTTTTGTTTCTTCATTTGCAGAGGCTGGAAAAGCATACCCTGAACCACCACATAGACTTGTGAAGATCAGAAAGCTTTTGACTACACTGACATTAAACTTTTATTTATTTGATAAGGAATTTACACAGGCTAGCAATGTTCAGATTGTTTAAATACAAGATATTTTCTAGGAACTGTGGCATGCATTGGTGCATGCATGAAGCATGGTCTCATCAGCACCTTGAGCTTTTTATTTATTCTTCATCTTGAATTTAACAGTCATAATACAAAGCAATGGAGCAGGCTGTCCTGCATGGATTTACAAAATAAAGCTAGATAGCACTTTATACATGTCCAACATCCCAAATGTTAACATACATTTAAAATGTTAACATTGTTCAGCACAGCAACATAACTTGTATCATCTTTCTTGGACTGAACTGAGAGAAATCCTGATAGGGAGAAGTTACAGAGGTCAGTAGTGTTTTCTCTCACCAGAAACAGTAGGTCACTAACACTATAACTGTGTATTTCAAGTAAGGATAATAATTAAGCTATCAGGCAGCTTCTCTCTGAAGGGCACTTCTAATATAATACTTTTGAAAATGGTAAATGTGATTTTAGAGTGCTCCAAAAATTGACAAGGGAAGAGGGATGGGAAGGCAAGGCAAGTCATAGCAAGGAAAAAGAATGGTCCATTAGTTAGAGTACTGATACAGCAGTTGAGAGGCTGGATCAGTTCCTTTATGGTGCTGGATTTGCTGTCCTGGTCAATGTTTCATTTCCAGCTCAGAGGAACTTGGCTAGTGCCTGTGGCCAAACCTGGGAGCTCATAACTCTGACTGATATTGGTAGTGAACAAACAGCAAATAAATACTTGTGAGAGAACCATTTTTTAAAGGTAGTGCAGGTTTTTGATAATTAAGTGCCCAATTTACCAAATTACTGTTCAGCTAATAGTTAAGAGTGTTTGTGTGGCAGAGTGCTGGGAGATAAATGAGTTTGTCAATGAGATGCTCAGATTGTCTCATTTGTTATTTTCTCCTCGTACATGGCATTTGATAGATGGCACACTGCTTTCTATGCAAATAGCTTCACCCTGGCTAATTTTTATGTTTTTGTGTGGGAAGATGTATGGAAAAATGGTGGATTTTTTTTGCATTTTAAATGACAATTGGGGCAGTTCCATCCTGCAGGTTGTGTTGGCTGAGGACTTTGAGTTTTTCAGCCAGCGCCACATGAAATGCCCAGCCCTGCTGCAGGTTCTTCTTGCCATTCTGCTGTTCATTTTCTCTCTCTGACTTCCCTGCCAGCCCCTGTCTCCCTTGGGTTGCTGGCTGGGGAGAGAGCTCCACTTTGCAGCTTCCTGCAAGTATGTGGAGGTGCCAAATGGGGCCCTCAGAGGATGCTTTTCATCTTCTGCCCCTTTGTCTTTTGCCCTAGTCCCAGAACAAGTGGTAGATACAATGTGTTTGGAACAGGCCTAGAAGGACATGAGCAGGCTGCCCTATATTCCTTTTTCCATGCTCCAAGTCGTTGCTAAGTTTTATGTAAACAGACCCTGTACACACATTCTCTTTATCTTTTCAGTGGTGCATGGAAACTGACCAGCCTTCAGCAAGGGAAAGACTCTGCTGAAGCAGCCGTCTTCCCTTGCCCTCCTCCACACACATCAGTTTAAAACAAATGTTCTCCTGTGATGCAAAATTTGCTAAAGCATCTGTTTCTTCCTGGGAGCTCTGGAAAAATGTGATCAGTGTGATGAGTTTATGTGAGTCTGCCTGGAAACTGTGTGTGTTAGAGGATGAGTTCAATATGCAAATCTCCAACAGCTCCTATTTATACCCATGTCAAGGTCCATATTGTCCCTCTTCTGTCTCTCCACCTCCCCAGGCAGTTCCTTGAGCAGTTGTTGTAGGCAGTGCTGAGTATGAAGGGTGCACTGCCATAGAGCAGCCAAAGGGAGCTCCTGGAAAGGCTCTGGTTTGTGTGGGCTCATCCCACAGATCCTGCTCTGTTCAGTCTCTGGTGTTGACACTGGTGAATCCTAAGAGCCACCCTGAGGAGCTGCAGAGCAGGTGGGCCTGAGGCTTGTAGACAGCTATGTCCCTGTTCAGGATGGCATCATGTAGGTGTGCAGGCTCCTTGTTTTGAGCTGTTGGTGTCTGAGTTACCCTGTGAGAGAGATTTTTCAAAGGTGTACTTAAGATGATTATTAACTGTCCCTTTGGAAATATAAATATTTCCTACTTGCCCATAGATTTATTGACTGATTCACTGATCAGAGCATTTTGGAAGCAGGCACAGCCCCACTTGCTGAGAGTGAAAAGAGAAGATCTCTCTTTGCTTAGCACTCAACAGCTGAAGAATTCCCATGAGTGGCAGTTCAAGGTCAACAGCAATAGAACAACCCTTGATATTAATATTTTGTAAGCTAAGGGAAAAAAAAGCTCGATTGGATGTTATTCTTTTTCTCATGTTATGTAGCAAGGACTCCTAGTGTTTTTCAAATGCTCGAGGACAGCAATTGTTTGTATAGAATTATCTGTTAGCAATGTTCTTGCTTCTCCCCTGCACAGTGACACTGCCTTTATCCTTTAGAACCAATGGATAATGGTAAATGAGGTTAACAAGCTTCAGTCTGAAGTGAAAACTAAATCTGTGGCTGTACAACTCATGTTGCATTCATTCTGGTCAGAGGTTGGTTTGTTCATTTATTCTCAGGGAAATAGCATCTCTTTTCCTTGGCCTCCTGAGAACCAGAAACCACGACTGAAACTCATCCGGAGTAGCCTATTTTAGAGCTTAGCAAAGAATACTACACACAGCATTTAGGGATATAGATAGCTTGTTTTCCTTATTTGCCTCCCAATCAGAAATTGGATGAACCTTCGGGATGCAGAAACAGGGAAAATCCTCTGGCAAGGAACAGAAGATCTGTCTGTACCTGGAGTGGAGCATGAAGGTACTGTGTGACTTTATTGTGCATTTGGGGCTGGGTGGTGCTGCATGTCTGGGTCACCTGAGTTAAAACATAGCCCTGCTTTGAAGGATAGATGTCACCTTTGTCACTAGGACAAATCATATCACCTCACTGTGCCTCAGATTTTCCTTGCAAATAAAACAAGAACTGTCATCTCCATCAGAGGAACTTGGGGAATTAATTAAAACATGCTCTGGCCTCTGAGATTAATGCCCATTGTACAAGGAATAGTTAAGACCTTATCTGGTGCACAGTTCACTCATCCATCTAGAACATGGATGACTGCAAACTGTGGCAGATGCAGAGGAGAGCTATTAGGAGAAGCCACTGAAAAGATTACAGATGGGAGGATGGTCTTCCTTGGGAGAAGGAGACAAAAAAAATCTGTTCTTGTTTGTCTTAGCTGGAAAAGAAATCTGAGGTAGATAGGTTATGCTCAATAAATAGGCTGAGAAGAGGGGGGAGACATCCAACAAAGCAGGGTAATCTGATGGTGAATTAAAAGGTGTGGGAAAATGCAGTTCTGATGCAGTCCTGCAGCAGAAGCAGTGAGGGCAAACAGAATATTTGTTCCAAAATTAAATCCATATGTGTCTTAAAGTATATAGTACTTGTGTGTGTGTGTATGTTCTGTTGCTATTCAGGGCAAATCACAGTCTAGACATAGCAAATGAAGAACCAAATATATAGCAGAGTGAATAAAATACATTTTCTTTAAACTGGACTTCTATTTGCTTTTTCAACATGACTCCTATTTGATTTAAGTACAAGTTTCTTTATAAAATGAGCTCTTACATTTCAAATCATGATACTGTATTACTACCTTAATTTACTACTACCCCTTAGATGAAATAAAAACAATATTAATGTGGTATTGGATTGCTGCCAAAGTCTTAATATTAAACTGCCTTAAGTAGTAAAAATCACAGCCTGAGCACCTGAAACTGGAATTAATCATCCAAACCAGCTTTTGACAGCAGGAGCTTTTCCAGTCAGTTCTAGTCAGTGACAGGGCATTCGCAACTGGGAGGTAATTTGGAAGATGCAAATCTGTAAAGTTTGGTTTCTTCCAACATACAAGCAAATCTTGGAGTAAGATGCTGAGGTGTAGCACTTACAGAATCCCCATAGCCAGCTTTCATTCATGACATACAAATAATCCTTTCATTATCTGAGAAAAGGTGTAGTTTAAAACGTAAAAAAAAATTGGCTAAGATAACTTGCTTTCTTCAGTGTCTCAGATATTTAAGGTAGCTTTATTTAAATTAAATGAAAACATAATTACATGGATATTTCAATTGAATTTCAGTTTCTAACTAAACAGTTGGACAGTTACTTGTGAGGAAATAAGAAATGTGTCATTCAATACTCTCTAATCTAATCAGCATTAAGCATCTGACTAAATGTATGTTAATCGTGTAAGTGCTTAAATAAATGTGCAGGTATAGTACATCATCAAGTTAACAAAAAGCTGTAGTAAATTTAGGATTAAGTCTATGCCTATCTGCATCTCAGCATATTTTAAAAATGGACTTAACTGATGAGAGTCAAACTTCGTTCTTCTCTATTTTTAATAGAAAAAAGAGAAATAAAAGTAAAATGAGCTTAAAATAAGTAATTTCAAGTAAAATTTTATGTTGATGGTATAAATGTAAATTAAAATATCTTAAATCAGATTTTTAAAGACAATGCAGTCCTACTTTTATTAAAAGTAATTATTCGTTCAGTAGTTTTACAATGTTAAAGCAAACATTCTCAGGACTCTGTCTTGGGGATGAAAGAAATGAAATCACTAAATTGCAGAATAGTTTTAATGAGTCATTTTACACTTAACTGCAAAGGGATGTTTATCCACAATGGTGTAATCTGTACCAGTGAGGGCAGTAAAGGAAGGTGCCATGCAGGTTTCCATGGTGCAAAAAATCCCTTAAAAATAATTAGAGATCTTTTACATTTAAAACTCTTGCCTTACACTTTTAATTTTCTCTTTATCTTTTTAATCTTTTTTCTTTTTTTTAACCAAACTGTGTGCTGTGTACTTCTCCTTGAGGTGGGATGCTGGCTTACATTCCCTAAGCCTCCAGCTCTTGAGATTGGTCTCATATCAAGGTCCTATTCTATTAAACTGTTCTATGTTCAGTTTGCCTGGGGTTTGGGAGACTCTTCCTGTTATTAAACAGCAGCTTGCTCCACGCTCATGGATGTTTTGATATGCCTTCCATACTGGAACAGGTTGGCTCATCAAGCACATGCCAGCTGTCTTCCCTACCCTCTTTATTTCTAAAAAATTCACATGAAACATTCTCTAATATGCAGGAAGGATTATGCACAATCACAGCACTGAAGTAGGATGGGCTTGGGAGATTTCTATTGGTTTGACTCCCCCGCTCATATTCTCCTGATTAGGACTCTTAATCAGTGCTCTCAAACTGTCCCTTCTCTTACTCCTCCACCTCTTAAAAGAAAATCATCTTGTGAAGTATCTACCAGGTACAGTTTGCCACTTGATGTTGATGTCTCACCCACTGCAAGAGCCCAGAAATCTGGACTGTCAAATTGCCCTCTTAAACCTTCCAGTGTGGTTCTGGCTTTACAGCCTGGGTAGGTCTCAGTGTTAAGGGAACAGGCATTTACTTCTACAGGACACTTCCCAGAGCTCTGAGATGGCTGAGGAAGTGCTGCTGGGCTGAGAAACACTGGTGTGTTGTTTGCTCTGGGGGTGCACAGTCTGAAAGGGAAGGAAAAGTGAGAAGGGCTAAGAGGCTTGGTGTGCTAAGCAGCCCTTTGGCTGCTGGTGATCTTCAGCACAGTTCTTAAAGTAAAAATTTAAGTTGCACCTTGGGATTTAGTAAGAAACAACTAAGAACCAGGAGAGATCAGTGTTGTATCCCTGGTTCTGTCATAAATTTCATTCTTGGCTGTGGGCAAGGTACTTAAGGTATTTGCATTTTGGATTTCACTCTTGCAAATGTAAAAACAAATGTAAAAAGTCCTTTGTGTTTGCATTTTTCCTGCTGCTATGATCTTGTATTAGTCCTAATCATTCTTCCTAGTGTAGAATAATAGTACCTGCAGAAGCTGGATTTTATTGTCTCCAAATAATGCTTCTTTATCTGTTTCACAGCTCGAGTTCCTAAAAAAATCCTGAAATGCAAAGCAGTATCTCGGGAGTTAAACTTTTCCTCAGCAGAACAAATGGAAAAATTCCGTCTGGAACAGAAAGTTTATTTCAAAGGGCAGTGTCTAGAAGGTATGGATATGCTCTGTGTGCTGCAGCACAGGGACTGACCCCCAGCAGGGCAGGGATTAGAGTGACTAAAATGGGTTGAATGTGGTGATTTTAATTTTTCAGAGTAGCGCTGAAACACTCATCTTGTCAGGACTAATGGGCCACAGTATTAAGGATAGCATTTCATAAGTGTATTAACACTTTGTTATGTAAGCAAAAAAGCTGGGTAATCATGCCTGAGGGCATAAATCCACCACAGGCTGCCTGAGGCAAGGAAACAGCATATTTCAGAGTCAGCTATTACTGGAATTCCTGGGTCTTCCTCAGAATGCCAGGCTGGAGACTTGGGTTACCTGGGTTCCAGCAGTGCCAGTGACCCCACAACTGCACATCTGACCCCGCTCACTGCAGTGCTGCTCTTAATCTGGGCTGAAGGAGGGGCAGATAAAACATTCCACTCCGTGTCTTCTGGGCAACCAGTTGCACACTTAACCTCACCTGGATCCCAGGGATGTCTGCAAGAGGAGGAATGTAGTTTTCTCTGTTCCCAATTAGGTGTGTTGAAATCTTCACCGAATGCCAAGGAAGTGATGTGACCTTATCAGTACCATCAGCTATTCTAGAAAGGGAGTATCTCCTCTAAAAGGAGTGCAGGGTTCAGTGTACTTTAAGCTGTACAAAGTAATGTAAATGTAAAATGTTGGCAGCCCAGCAGGACAGTTTAGGGAGTTCCCCAGCCTGTCAGGTGAAAAGCAGAAGGACCATTTGTGAATTTTCTTCTTTTAAATACCTCTGGATTATTTTTTTTTTTACTTTGCAGAATGGTTCTTTGAATTTGGTTTTGTGATTCCTAACTCCACAAACACTTGGCAGTCCTTGATAGAAGCAGCACCTGAATCACAGATGATGCCAGCTAACGTTTTAACGTGAGTGCCTTGGGCTTGCAGAATCTGAGAGCAGGCAAAGCAAAAGCAGTGTGTGGCATTTCCTTGGGGGCAACTGTAGGAAGGAGAGGGAACTGCTACCAACTCTGAATCAACTCACTGCTGGTAGTTGATGAGAGATAAAAGGGGTTAAGCCAACCTCATTACCTTCCTTCCCATAGGTCTAATTTGCATTAATATAGCAGTAAAGGTTTGGAGAAAGTGAAACTGATATTTTAATAAAGTTGCTTAATTTTTTTGGAAGGTGAATCGTGAAAGAATTTTAAAATATTTTACAACTTAATATCCGTTACATCCAGGGGAAAAAAACCCCAGCAGATTTTTGGGCCGTTTTCAAATCAGCTATTGGTCATTGACTCTTGTCCAAGGTAGTTTAGTTCATGCAATATATCACCTGTAGTAGTTGCTCTAGTGTTTGTTTCATCACTGTAACATTTTGCTGAGCTTTGTGTCTTTAACATTGGCTTATACATATTTAGTGTGTGTGCATATATATACACATTTATATACACTATGCACGGAGTTGTATCTGGGGCTAAAATATCCTTAGCAGGTAGGAATCAGTCATTTTACAGTCCTCTGCAGGAAGATTCAGACACCCTCCTCACAAAGTCTGCTCCTGGCTCCGTGTGCACATGGGCTCCTGAGCAGGGCAGTGATGCCTTGGACATGTGACAGTAACAACTGCTGGGCATTGCTCAGTGTGGGCAGCCAGGCTCCAGCTTTGGGAGATGATGGAAAAGGCTCCTGGAGGGAGGCACTTGGGAAGGGTAACCATCCTCCCTGCAGTGCTGGATGGGTGCTGGCAAGCACACAAGGAGTGCACTGCCAGAAACAGAAGGGTTTGGGAACCCTGCTGCCAGCAAGAGGCAGACAGGGAGCAGCCAGTCTCACTGCAAGGTCACTGTGTCCTCTGGAAGACCTCCCTCTCCAGCATTTTCCCTCTCATTCCCTGTCTGGAGCAAAGCCAGTCGCATAGAGAAGGCACCAGGATGGGAGCTACCATCACTGATTCCCATTCGCAGCACATTTCAAAGAGAGAGCACCAGTGTTCCAATAGTGCTCCTGGCACAGCCTGCTCAGAACCTTGGAGGTGCTGCACACACCCTCGGCTCCCAGAGCTGGGCACTGTCAGTCAGTACAGGAGGAGCCAGATTTGGGAACCAGAGTAAAGAAACAAAGACATCTGACAAGTTGGTTTTGATCATCTCAGGAATTCAAGACCTTTTCAGGACTGGGAGTCAAGAGAAGCTAGTTTTTAAATGACCTGGAGGATTTTCCAATGTCCCATTTGTTCCCTGAGTGTGTCCACTTGTAGTGGGGAGCCCAGATCTCTCTTCCATTCATAGAGGTATCCTAAAGTCATTCTTGAGACTTTTCAGTACAACCTGCCAGCACAAAGAAATCCAAAGGGAAATTTGTGGCCCAAAGAAGTAATTTTACAGCTGCCAAGATTTGGAGGTCCTCTCATTTTCTGATCTTCCCAAAGACCTCATGTTTGTCTTGGTGTTTACAAACCAGGAGAGAATGGAGATGTGCTACATGGTGCTAACCGAGGCACTCTGCATGAAGAGTTCCCAGGATGGCCGAGTATCAGATTGAGAACATTCCCTGACATTTAAGTTCAAGCATTGTCCACACCACAGCAAAACCTTACACTCTTAGCAGGTCCAGTGTTACAGACACTGAGAGCCACAGTGGAGGTAGAATTGCTGCTTTAGTTTTCAAGAGACAGGTTGTTTAGACATGGTCAGATCACACTGCTCAGGTGTCCAGGTGTTGTAATGGTCCCAGAGTTCTTACTTTATGTACTAAAATCTCAAAAGTCAGCAAGTTGAATCCCCAGAGCTTCTGTCACACCCAAATCCACATTTTCCGTTGCAGTTTGTTTCAAATATGCTTGTGTCTTTGCATTTAAGCACTTCTTGAGGGAAATGACATGTTAAGTTGGTTGATGTAGCTTGCTCAGCACTAGAGGACAGAGAAGGAGAATAAAAAAAAGAATTCCCCTTGGTTTTCACAATTCCTGCAGGAAACAGGGGCCTGAAGGTGCTGGGACTGCTAGTTTATTTTTAGCAATAGGAGTGAGCAGGAGTTTGCTGTCCAAGCACTCTGCAGCCTGAGCAGTACCATGCTCAGACAGGGAAGGGATGGGGGGAACATTCCACACAGGAATGTGTTTGGGAGATTCCTCAGTCCTGACTGACCCTGACCAGGACAGTGTTCACTGTGTGCAGCTCCAAACCAGAGATCATGTTGTGGGGTGTCAGGGTGTGAGCCCAGGCTTGTGAGAGCATGGAGAGGAGCAATCACTGTCCGTTCATCCTTCTAATGCCTCTTCTTTCTTCTTTCCTCCTGCAGTGGTAATGTTATTATAGAAACCAAATTCTATGATGACGATCTTCTCGTAAGCACTTCCAGAGTGAGACTTTTCTACGTTTGAGATGGGGCTTTTTGGAGCTGTTTTAGTTTTCCTCCATACAGTTCTTGGTGCAGAACCCCCCGACTATCCAGTGGAAGACACTCCTGTAGGCAGTGACCCTGGGGACCAGCTCAGCGTGGGTTGTGACCTTTGCCCATCAGTTATTTTGCTTTCTCCTCTGACAAGACCAGACCAAATCCTCAGAGACGGGGCCATCTGCTCAGCGATGCCCTCAGGAAGAGAGGCTGTCTCTGAACACAGGCAAATGATGGTCATGCAGAACCAATACTGTAAATTTATGTTAGTCTCATCCTTTCTACTTCTCTGGACCCTGATATAATCTTCCATTTCCACTCACACCAAACTCTCCAATGCTTTTCTTTTGGGGTTAAGTTAACCTTTTCATTTTTCTCATGTTGTAGATTTTTATCCTTTTGCTGGATTTCTGTGTAACTGGTCCACACATCCTCTTACCCCAAACTTGTAAAATAGACTGTGATATCACCTAATGTAATTAAAACAAATTTCTCAATTAAAACATTCCTACCGTCCAAAGAAGGGAAGAAATGTTAGTTTTGTGTGTTTTCCTTTCTTTTACAAAAATGTACCTCAGCAGGCACAAACTCCTATCACTCAAGCCAGCATCAGAACAGGGCTTTCCACTGCCCTGCCCTTTACACAACCCCCATCTCTTAAACTTCTCTTCCTCCAACTACATCAGAAAGGTGTCCTTCTCCTTGGCCTCCCCTCTGTCTGTTAATCCCTTGGGGCTGATTGTCCCTTTGTCACCACTCTCTTGAGCAGCACTGCACACTTCCACTTTTCCAAGTGCCTGGGGACACTCAAGCCCCTCTGGAAAAGCCATGTTCCCCTGAACCCACCTGCATCACTCCCGTGCTGGGCTAGGTTCCCTGGAGCTCTGCTGGGGCTGCAGTTTCTGACACCTACATTCCCCACATGTGGAGGCTTCAATAACACATGGCAGCACTTTCTCTGTGACAGATTTCTCCAGCCCTGCTGCCACTTTTCCCTGCCGTTTGTAATCAGCTCTAGCCCATGGGCATTGTGAGAAGAGGCATCTCCAGCTTCTGCTCCTGAACATCACAAGCAGCTGTGTAATCACTCAATGCCTTGGTCAGCCTGACCTGTTACTGGGCTTGAGATCCTCAGAGCCACAGGGAAATGAGAGACATAATTTCACATCCTGGATTCAGCCACTGGGTGTATGTGGGAGGAATACAGAGTAAATATTGTTTTAGGAGGGTTGAAGTTGGATCATTAATCCCCATTAGCCACAGCAGCAACTTTCTGACCAGGCCTCACTGATGGATCCCAGGCTGGAGCACCTGCAGGGCAGTCTCATTGGCAGTGTGACCCATCCTAGGCCAGCCTTCAAACAGAGACATCAACCAAAACTGCACCTAGCAGGAACAACAGCCAGTGAGGAGAGCCTCTGTCCAAGAGGAGACAAAAAGATATCCAAAGAGGAAAACCAAAAAAGGCTGAAGGTCTTGAGCAAGCAGGTGCCTTTGTGTTGTAGGACAGATACTCCACCAGACCCACACAGGAGGTGTCCAGCAGAGACAGGGAGCCTGCACCACCTCTGCCAAGCCCAGCTACAACCAAGGACTGACCCAGAGCAGAGGGACAGATGCTCCCAGTGGGTCTGAGTACCCTGGTGCCTTTTCTAATGGCCAATCGTATCCTGGGCTGATCCAAAGCAGAACAACCAGCAGCTCAAGGGAGATGATTCTCCCTCTCTACCCCACTCTCATGAGACCCCACCTGGAGTGCTGCATCCAGCCCTGGGATGTCAGTACAGGAAGACACGGACCCAATGGAAGAGGTTCAGAGAAGGTCACAAAAATTATCAGAGGGAAAGGTGGGCTCACCAGTGAAGACAGACTGAGACAGCTGTGGTTGTTTGGTCTGGAGAAGGCTCCAGAGAGACCTTTTTGCAACCTTCCTGTAATTGAAGGGGCCTATAGGAGAAAGGAACAGACTTTTTAGTAGGGCTCATAGCTATAGGATAAGGGCTGATGGCTTTAAACTCAAGGAGGATCAATTTAGATTAGATGTAAGGAAGGAATATTTTAGGGTGAGGATGGTGAAACACTGGAACAGGTTGCCCAGGTCGCGTCAGATCAGTGGATCAGCACCTGACCTGGTTGGAGATGTCCCTGCTCATGGCAGAGGGGTTGGACTAGGAGACCTTTAAAAAGTCCTTTCCAACCCACATCATGAGACAAGCTGTGAATTCCCACACCCGCTTAACCTTCCCGGCGCCTCCGGGACGCGCTCCCCTCACCCTGGAGGCTCCGCGGGGCTTTAAGTGGCCACCGACACGCGTGGCTGAGGCTCCCGCCGGGTGAGCAGTGCTGGGAGAGGGCCCTGGAGGGACGCGAAGCCTGAGACCGCCCGGAGGTGCCTACAGAGCCCCTTCCCTCCCCGCCCGCGCCCGCCCTGCCCTGGCTGGCCCAGTTGGCCCCGTTCCCCCAGTGGGAGCTGAAGGATCCCGCTACAGCGGGTCACTGCCGCCCTCCAGTGGCGCTGTGGGAAAGAGCCGGGAGCAGCTCACCCGCTCCTGGCCCTGAGCAGCCTCTCCCAGAACCCACCCAGAGCCGGCATCAGCCTCCCTGAAGAACCGGAGGAGCGGGGCTGCGGGAGGGTAGGGCAGGTGACACCGGGGGCTGAGCAGCCACCACCCAAAACCCAGGCAAAAGGCCTCGGGGTGCTCAGAGCAGGAGCCCATTCTTGGCCCAGGTAACTGTGGGTTGCCTTCCCTGTGGGGCTGATGGGATTTGGGAACCCTGAGAGAAGAGGCAGGAGACATGAGCATGTCCCATGGCCAGGGCATGAATGGCCAAGCATGTCTCCTCTTGGCTTCCTTGCATGGGACAGCAAATGTGCCAGTGAAGGGAAAGGTGGAGCTGGAAAACGAGAGAGGGGAGCAGGAGGTCAGGGGTGCATGCGTCACCACTGCCACCAACCACTGCCACAAACCATCCATGTCCCTGTGGCGGTTCTGGCTGCAACCTGAGGGCAGCCCCATGCCACTCTCTGAGCAAAGTTTGGGGGTGAGAAGTGAGTTCAAGGACCAATGCGGTGATTCCTCCTATTACTTACCAAGTAAGTTCCCACCTGGAAGGTTTGGCAGGCATCTCTGGGCCACGAAACTGCCCCCAGCCGGGTCCACGTGCAGGGCTCTGCCTGAAGGAAAAGCTCCGTGGTGGAAGAGAGGCAACTTTGGCAAGGGTAGGACCTGGCTAGGCCCCTGAAGAGCCTCTCACTACGCAGGAGCTTGCCCAAAGCCCAGCCACTCACAAAACCCCTGGCTCAGTTGGAGCTGCTGCCTCCGGGCGCCTGCTGGAGCCTTCGGCATCGGGCCGGCCAAGCAGCGCTGGGGAGAGGAGCTGGCCGGGCTCGGCAGCCGCCGCTGCGGGTGGATCCCAGCCGGCAGCCGCCATCTCCCCGGCCCATTGTTGGCAGCCGGGGTGTTCTGGCCTCGAGTACTCCCACGGCGGCCACCGGTGCCTCCCGGCCGCCGGCACACACGGGGCATTTGTTTCTGCAAGAGCCTCGGGGCAAAGAACGTGCTCGGGAAGCTGCTCCCTGCCAGCTGGAAAGTCACCACAGGGGACTCGTTCCCTACCTCAGGAGGGCTGTGAGCCACCCTGGCAGCCTTGGAAACCTGGCGGTGGCCAAGATACTGCTTGGAAACGCAGTCAGGGGCCACAGAGGCACATCGGAAAGTGGAGAGAGCTGTGCACAGCTTCGGGGGCTGGCACACAGGGATTTGAGGTGAGGCTCCATCCTTGCTACCTTCCAGCCATGTCTTGGCCTGGGAGCACTCCAAGCTGGGCTGTGGCACAGCAGCAAGGCAGCGAGGGAGGATGGTGATGCACAACAACCTTTTGGCTTCAAGGAAGCTCTCTGCAAAATTTTGGGGTCCATCACCCCATAAGGCTCCCTGAAGCACAGCTTATGGCAATGGAACCACCCCGCGATGGGCTGCAGGGCTGGCTGTGGAGCAGGACTCTGCACACCGGGTGTGTGAGACTCTTTCCTGTGTGCTGCCATAAGGGTGAGGGGAACAGGCTCCTCCTCTCCACGAAAAGCACCAGGCTCTCACACCCTCAGCGCCCATCGCCACCACCCCTCCTGGCTGTCACCCACCCTGGCTGCTGTGGGAGCCCTGAGCTGCCCGCCCGCCTGGCAAAACCACCGGGGCTCCCGCTGACGCGTGCCCCAATCTGCCCCGCCCGATAAGGCTCAGGCGGGGCGGCAGAGCCGTCCTAATGTGGTTAATGAGCTGATTCATGAAAGTTGCTGCCGAACAAAAGGCGTACAAACAGCCCAGGGCCACGTTATGTTCGGTGTCTGCTTTGCTACTCTTACCTTCCCGCGCTGCCGGTGGCACGGGCAGGCGGCGGGCAGGGCGTGGGGACAGCGGGCAGAGAGTGGCGGCAACGGGCAGCCTTCAGGGTCAGCAACATCTCGTCCCACCTCACCCACTGCCATCCAGTTCAGCAGCACTGGGAGGAGACAGGAGGCCTGGGGGGATTTAAGTACCTCTGCTCCTTTTTGGGGGGCATAGATCCCACCTCTGGGTTGCCAAATCACAGCAGACAGAGCCCCAGGCAGGCACTCAACCACTTGGACACAGGGATTTCACTGCCAGGTGATTTGGGCAGAGTTCCATCTTTCCCCAAGGAAAGGAGGAGGGCAGCTGGAGCAAATACAGGTTTTAAAGCATGCTTTTTTCAGTCCAAGGTGTCCAGTTCCTCCTGCCCTAGGGAGCCTCTGCTCAGCAGCCCCTCAGTGCTACAGGACCTGGGTGCAATCCCTGTTGGGGCTCAGCAGCTGCCTCGTCCTAGTGCAGGTCTGACATCCACATCCACAGCTGTACTCCAAGAGAGTGGCCAGACCACAGCCACTTTGGAAGAACATTCCATCCTTAGGGCATCCAGCACTATGCCAAAGTCCTTCCTGCACCACCCCACTTGCACCAGAATCCTGCTGGCTCTCCCAGCTCCTCAATGCCAGGCATGGTGTGGAGAGTGGCAGACACCCAGAAGGGGTGACAAGCTGACACAAGCAGGAGACACAGAGCAAAGGGATGAGAGGGCAGTGTAAAGGTGTTGGGGTCCTGGTGCCCCCAAAGCCAGGCTGGAAAGGTCTGACATTGCCCTGAAAATGCAAAAGGGAAACACTGACAAGTTGTGGGAAGTGATCATGCTCTCACCAGGTATGAAAGATGGGCCCCAAGAAACTGCTGGGGATGCTGGAGGAAACCACACAAGTGATATGAAGACCCTGAGGGTGAGGGACTGACAGAGCTGGAGCCACCTGGCTGATAGAGAAGCAAGTGTTCCAAGGAGAGGGCAGACGCCCAATTTCCATGGGAGGAGGTGGCAAAACCAGCAGCTGAGTCCAGATACATTTGGCTCAGGAACTGGGAACGTCTGCACCCCTTGATGTTTCCCGGAATCCTTGCAGGAAATTCCCTGGCACAGAGCAGGAGCACGGGGGAGTCAGTTCCGGCTGCCCCGGGCCAGCAGCCACGCTGTGCCGCCTGTTCATCCCCATCAGCACCAGCCTGGCTGGCTTCCCTGGCAGGTTGGCCTTGGCAGCACGATCCAGGACGCGGGACAGCCACGGCCTGTCCCCAGGGCGCTGCCGTGTCTCGGGGGCAGCGCGGGGCTTCCCCATCCCGCAGCACTAGATGGTGCTGCAAGACAGCGCTGCTGCCTGGGCTGCACAGCTCTGGTGGCCGGGCGGGAAGGACTCTGCCTGTGGTCACAGCCTCGGCCAGGGCCCCGGGAGAGACACCGAGGGCCAGCTCAGGCCGGCCACACGCCAGGCGGGTCACCCGGGATGGGACATGCCACCAGCTGTGCCCCAGGAGAGGAGCGGCCCTACCTCCGGGCTGGACATGCTATTCCTTGTGTCAGCCCAGATCGGGGATGAGGTGTCTCGGCATCTCCTCAGGCACCGACACCTCCGTATCTCACACCTGCCTTCATCCCACTTTCGACCATGTTCCTGCCAAGCCGGGGATGCACAAGTCCCTGGAGCCCAAGGCTGCAGCAAACAGGCCGGTGGGGCTCCCCATGGCCAAACACAGTGACCAGCCTTTGCTGGGGACCTGTCAGCTCTCAGGGGTGCCCAAGGCCATCCCACGGAGCTGCACAGAGTGAAGGGAGCACCAGCTCTGGCCCCTGCTTGGGGACAGGTGTTCCATGCTCATCCCTTCCCATGGCAGAGTCCCACAGTCCCGCTCCTGCCTGCTGCTCACTTCCCCATACGCTGCTCTCCAGAGCTGCAGCTTTGTTCCACAGCTTCCTCCCCCCCCAGGGATGGAGCTTTAGGCTGGGGGTGTCCCCAGGGAAGCAGCACATCCTCACCTTGGGAGCAGGGATAAGGGGGATTAGCTCCAAGATGGGACAGCAGCCAGCCCCTGAAATCATTGTGGTTTGGTTTAACCAAATTGGCTCTGCACCCTCCCTGCAGGAGCTGCACCCCATGGCAGCTGCTCTGAGTCATTGTGTGCCCTTGGGGATCACTTGGTGGCAGAGACAACCCAGTGCAGGCTCTCCAGCCCCATGCGGGACCACACTCCCTGCCACTCCAGACAGGGCATTTAGAGCCACATCCCTTCTCTGCCTGTGGATCCAGGGTCTGGCAGTGCCCTGCTGCTGGACAGGGAGCAGGTGCCTTGTACTTGGTATGGGTCATTGTCCTCCTCAATGTGGCCTGTGGGTCATGTGCCCACTGAGCACTGGGATCTCCAGCTTTGGACACAGGCTGCAGCCCAGCTCACACCTCCTGCCCTGAGCCCTGACAGAGACGTGCTGCTTCCCAGCTCCCTGAGGGTGCTGGGCCAGGAGCCTGCTCTGCAGCAAAGGAGAGGAACCCAGGTTGATGCCCATAGAGCCCAGGGCACAGTGAGCGGGAGGATCCACATTCCCACCCAACACCCAGGCAGAGCCCCTTGTCTTCAGGCCTTTCTCTGGAAGGAGAAAGGGTAGGAAAGGACACATGTAAAGATCCCATCCCTGTGGGTTCTCCAAGGGCAAATCAGGTTGTGCTTTCTCAACCCCCAGCTGTTCCCCTTGCACTGTGCTTTCTTACAAAAGGAATGCAGGATCCTCTCCAGGTCCACATCTGCTCTGAAGGACAGCACTGGATGCTTACTCCCAGGTCTCTTCCTGGCTCACACACAGCACAGCACCATGGAGTGGCCTCTGAGCCCACCAACCCCTGCTTGCCCACCACCCCTCACTCTGGGGTTCCCCAGTCAGCCATGAACAGGAGCCACAGCCCTTAGCAGGGTTTGCAAAGCTGAGAGTCTCTCTCAGCCCTTCCTTCTGTTCTCCCACCCTTTGGAGGGGATCAACTCAGCCAGAGAAGATGGAGCAGCCATGGGCACAAGGATAGAGAATTCACAGGATCTGCACTGGAGGAGCCCCAGGCACCTCAGCTCTGCTCCCTCTCCAAAGTTCCCACCTAGAAGGGAAAAGGATTGAGGTGATGGCCCCAAGAAGACTCGGCATTGGGGGTAAACAATCCAGCTGGGTTTCAGAGCTCAAGGTCCTCCACTGGGCTGGGGACAGCCAGATCCCTCCAACTGCAAGTCAGAGCCTAAGGACAGAGCTGTCCCTGCTCACTGAGGAGGACAGGCTGTGGGGACACAGCAGCCAGGGATGAGACAGGTTCAAAATGTCCCACACCTGCTCTTCAGCCTGGACTGGGCTTTCCTGCCCACACCATGCAGCTCTTGAGGCCAATGCATAAACATTCCTGAGCCATTTAGGAGGCACATACTTGTTGGGTTGAGCCACAACTAGCCAAGACCTGGGCCTCCACAGCCCACTCCTGAGGGGTCTGTTCCAATGGGACACTTCCCATCCTGAGCCAGGTGGCAGCTGCTCCACCACAGGAGTAGCTCTTTGTGTCTATTTTTGACAGCAGCCACTCAAAATTGCTTCTGTGTTTGTGAATTTGAGGAATCACGCCTGGAAGGCAGTTTCACTCATTTGTCTCTTAAGTTGATGCCAATTATTTGCCCAGACACAAACTGCACCAGTAACCAACTCCAGCCTGTGTCTTAATTGCAGTCCAAGCCATGCATTCCCCACAGGTGGGCTCTCCACTGAGCCCCCAAGGTGCTCCAAATTTCATGAAGGTTGTCAAGATGTAACAGGAAGTTTTGGATAAGGCTAACCAAAAGCTACAGCTGGTGCAGGAGAACTAACCCAATACGGGCAGGTCAGGAGTGGAGGCAGCTGTGCTGGCCCAGGTTCAGTCCAGTTGTCCACAGGGCATGGACTCAGCCACACTGGTTCTGCTGTCGGTGACCTCCTGCAGGACAGCTCCACTGGAGTGATGTGCTTTTGGCCAACCACATGGGAATTGCTCTCAACCCACCTGGTTGTTGAGCCACACAAAGGTGGCTTCAGCTGAGGTCTAGACGCAGCAGAATGCTTGGGAAGGTTGCCCTTGGTTTAAGTGGCTACTGGAGCACATTGACACAGCCTGAGTCCCTCCTGGCACGCACGAGGCTCTCCTGATGCTCCATCCCGCAGCTCTCCCAATAGTTCATGTGGGAGCTACCTCACCCATCTTCAGAGGTCAGCAGCCAGCCAGCACAGCTCAGAACAGCTTCATCCACTTGCCTGCACAGTATCCATGACCAGTGTGATTGGCAGCTCAAGCAGGGTTCCAATCCTTCACAACATGTGGTGTCTGCAAGAGAGGGGCGGCACTGGCAGTCGTGCTCCACAGGTCACAGCTGAATGTGTGACCTGTAACACAGCTCTGGGTGAGTGCCCCAGCACCACTCCATGCCTGAAGGCTCAAGATGGCCACATGCTCTTCACCGTCATCTCATGGCATCCACTCCCACAGAGCCCAGCTCCGGCCTTCAGGCAGGGCTGGGATCATCTCCTGAACATCTGAGGCAGGTTGGACTCTCCGGGTCCCAGTGGGCAATCCCTGGCACAAGGCCAACTCCTCAGGGAGACCATCTCCAAGATCTTCACAGGCACCTTCAGCTGGCACGACTCTTGCAAGCCCTCTCCTGCTGGGGGAACCTGCTGCTTCTGGTCTCTGTCCCAAGACATCACCCAGGTAAGCAGTTCCTCTAGCATTTTGGATTCATTTGGCCCCTGTGATATTGGGCACCAAGAAATCACCACGTTCCTTCCACCTACATCCCTCTGAGACCTTGCAAGTGGAAGCCCCTTTCAAAACAACTCCCCCATCCTGGGATGACCCCAACTGCTACAACAGCCCAAGAGCCGAAGGGCCTTTATAGCTCCTGGCAGGGCGTGGCTGCCCCGACTGCCTGGGACAGATGGCAGGCAGCAGCTCCTGATTGGCTCAATGCAGTCCCCCTCATGCTGTGATTGGTGGGCTGCTGCTGCAAGGGGTGAGGCAGCAGCAGAGAGAAGTGGCAGCACGTGGTTGGTTGTGGGGAAGTGCCAGGTGGAACCACATGATTGGTCAGACCAGAGTGGTGCTTGGTTATGATTGGTGGAGGCAGCATGAGGCAGGAAGGGCCAGGTGGCAGCACAGGATTGGCTATTTGGCTGAGCTGCCACATGGGGATTGGCTGGGGCTGGGATCCCTGTAAAGCTCCTGCACTGAGCTGTGCTTCAGCCCCAGTCCTGCACTGGTGACACCAGAGCACCCCCAGGGTCATGGGGTGGCAGGGGCAGCCAGAGCCATGGGAGGGAGAGATGGGGTGCAGAAACACCAGGGTGTGCAGGGGCGAGGGAGTGGGTTTGCCCTCTTGACACCAGTGGCTGCAGGAGCTCACAGCAGCCATGTGTAGACCAGGATCTGTAGGGCTGGGGGCCCTCTGACCTGCCCACACACCCCTGGCGGCTCCATGTCCTATCCATCATTAGTATGACCACCTGGGAGGCTGGGGACAGCCTCCAGTTTTACCCCACACCAAAACTGACCCTATGACCCAAGACTGCCAAGTTTTGGGGGGGCTGCAGGGCAGACAAGTCCTTCTGTGCAATGGGGACAGTAAGGCCACCTTACTTCATCCCCTTGGCCCTCACACCACCTTTGTGTGTGCAGGGTCCCCACATTTCAGGGACACCTGGAGTCAGCTCGTCTACACAGCTACAGAAGCTTGGTTGAACAATTTGCCTTGCAAATCTACAAGTATCAGCTTGAGTCTTGCACCGTTGACGCCCATCCCATCAGATCCCATTCCATCACGATGCAGGAGCCACGCATAGGGCAGCTCCGGTGAGGACAGGAGGATGTGGATGCAACCCCCAGCACTGCACAAAGCTCCACCCAGCGGCACGGTGACACTCAACAGCACCGTTTGCCACTCCCGTGATGTCACATCCCCTGGGGGACTGGACAACCAAATCTAGTGCTGCCTCCAGCCCCGCCACAAGCTCCCCTCACCAGGCACGGCTGGATGGGGCCTGTGCATCGAGGCAGTAAATCTGATAAGCTATCAGCCAGCACCATGATTCATTGGATAATTAAGGTGTAAGTACAGAGTAAGTGACCTGGCTGTTCCTGGGGATCAGGAGGGCCTGTGACCTTCACAGCCAGTGCATTAAATGCGCATTGGTGCCTCTTAAAAAAAAAAAAAAAAAGTAAAATAGGAATCCTCTCCCAGCATCTGAACAGACTGCTGGGATTGCAGTGTGAGAGTAGGAAACGAGACCATCTGGTGAGGCTTTGGCAGAGCCTGGATCAGTAGGGAAAGAGGACTCCCTGGAGCCAGGGCGAAGGTTTGGGAGCACAGATACAAAGCAGGTTCTTGCAAACGAACTCCACACACCTGGCAGAGCAGGCTGAGCTTTTCCAAGCTCTAACACCCTGGAGGAAGGAGGAAAAAGGAGTTGGAGGAAGGTTAGGAGCAAAGCAGCAGAGCCTTAAGCTGTTACAGCCTTTTTTATTAGAGTGCAGACAAACCTGAGCCTGTCTTCCTGGGATCCCACCACCAAACCTTGAACTTGGCACCTCAGTAATTGTTGGGTGACCAGCGCAGGCTGGAGCATCCCCCCAGGATCAGTTCTGGGTGAATCCAATCCCTGCTGACACTCCTGCCCCATTGCCTGCAATGCTCAAACAGGCCCCAAGGGAGGGAAGGCATTTACACGGCCTGAGCTCTCCCCACGCCCCAGCCGTGGGTCTATCACCTCCAGCAGATACTGCAAGGAAGGATTCTGGGGATGGGTTTCTCTTCCCAGCTACACCAAACAATCCCCAACGAATTTGTCTACAGAGACAGGAGAATTGCTGAGCAAACCACACCCAGGACCCCCCACACTCCCTTGTCCATGTTTCCCAGTCTAACCCATCCCTACCTCTAGCCAAGGGCAGCCAGAGCATGCAGGATCATGCAGAGGCCATGCTGGAGATGCCAGTGCAGCTCTCCACAGGAATACAGCCATGGAAAGAGACTGCCTCCCCTACTAGCAGCAGGGGGACAGCACAGCCCCCAAACCCTCCCCATCAACACCTGCACACCTCTCTCTCTTTCCAACCCAAGTCCAAAGCAAAGAAAGAAAGGAGATAAAGAAGAAAGAAATAAAAAACTAAAACAAATGAAAACTAAAACAAAAAGCAGCAGTTGGGAGGCAGCCTTGTTAGGACAACTCAGCAAAATAAAATTCCGGTTTATTGTTGGACAACATTGTTTCACACATACATCAAACAGGCCAAAAAAAAAAGAAAAAATAAAAATAAACAGCAACTTCATAGACAGAAAAAAAAAAAGAAAACCTTTTTTTTTTTTG
>VWYP01010028.1:0-20165 GCA_013400435.1 Pycnonotus jocosus | reverse complement strand
CGCCGCGGCCGCCGGGCGCCCATTGGCCGCGGCGCAAACAATGGGGCACGGCCGCTTAAAGGAGCCGGCGAGCGCCGCCACTGCAGCGATGAGCTGCACCTGGTCTCAGCGTGGCGGGCGCAGAGGGGAGCAGCGCCACGCCTCCCCCCCGCACTACCTCCGCCCCCGCCGCCTCCGCCCCGCCCCTCCCGCCGTGTGAGGCGGCGGGCGGGAGTGAAGGGGGGGAGCTCCCGCCGCGCCTGCGGAGGGCGGAGGGGAAATAATAAGAGTTAAAAATAAGAATAGTAACAGTAATGCGGGAGAACCGGCGCTGCCCTCCCCCACCCCGCTCCCACGGGGCCGCCAGTGGTCCCGCGGCAGCCCCGTCCCTTCGGTACTCCGCTAGACCCCTTCGTTCACTGTGTTTTCGGCGCCCCGCGGAAACTTTGGCCACAACAACCGCGGCCGCCCCTGGGGGGAGTGGGGAGGGGCGGCTCGCCCAGCCCGCCGCGCAGAAATGCGGGATTCCCACCCGTTTGCTTATTTTACAGTAAAAAACACGCACCCAAGCTGCTTGTACTTCCCCCCCTCCCCAACCTTGTGTGAGTTCAGGGCTTAAGGCGCACCAGGAGCTTCCCTATGCTCCTCATACTGCAGCTTCGCGTTATATACGGCCGTGGCCCTCGCACCGCGCCCGCGGGCACCGGGGCCACATCTATCCCCTCTCACGCCGCGGAGTAACGGGGCACCGACGCAGCGAGTGAGGGGGCTCTGCCGCACTCAAGATGGCGCCGAGAGCCCTTCGTGGGGCAACTACACGGTGTTACCGTCCCCTGGGACCCGCTCCACCGCCCACAATGGCCTCGGGGGTGAGACAGTGCCACGCATGAATGGTCCCCGGTGCGGAAAGCGCGAAGCAAGGGGTGAAAAGGTAGGAAAAACGCCCCTCCAGAGGGAGCAGGGCTGCTGCCACACTCAATATGGCCGCCGCACCGCGGCAGAACTTGTCCTCGGAGGGCGGGATATAGGGATCGAACGATGTGGATTGGTCGGCAGCGCCAGGCGAACGCTGTACTGACGCTTTGCGACTTCTTCTTGGCTGAGCCGTCTGTCTGTCTACGGCCAAGTGCTTTTGAAAACCCGGAGGCGGCTCGGGCGGAACCGTGGAGCGGAGCTGGAGCCGGTCGGCCGGGGGCCGGTTGGCTAGGGGCCCGGGGCAGGGGGGCTGCCGCGGGCGGGGGACGCTGATCCCGGCTACTAGGAGCCGCGCTGGCCTGAGGTTGTTCCTTCTACGACCTCAGGAGAGCTGCGAAGAAGCCATGGTAGTCCTCACACCTCCTGGCACCGGGCGTCGCGGCATGAGGCGTCATGGCGCCGGCGTCTCTTGCCCCATCCCCACACGCGCTCGGTGGCTGGACACAGAGACAGAGCCCCGTTTCCAGGACAAAATATCCCTCCCACTCAGCGCAGTAGCACAGCAAACAGACTAGTCTGTGCTGGGCGCACCATGCAGCGCTTTTCTCCTCAGCCTCTATGTCCTGCCCCTCGTGGGAGCAGCACTGAGGAGATGGCGGCGCGGAGAAGGGGATCAGGGCCCCAGGGATGTGGCGTGAACGGGAAGCACCGGGGCAGCCGAGACCTCACGGCGGCCGCTGACCCTTGGACTGACCTCATGCCAGTCACCCCCTGCCCTGGCCGGCCCCCGGCCCCAGGGGCTGCCACTCCACGAGCAACTCTCTCTTTGGATCACAGGCGCTGTCAACATAGCGATGTCCCGCTCACGATGGTCGGGCGCTTGCTGGCATTTTGTCAGGAGGGACATTTTGCGTCGATGGATTTCTCGCATTGGGACCTTTTGGGGATGATGGATTTCTCACGTCGGATGTCCCGCTCTGACCTGGTGGCAGGACTGGGCGGGAGCAGGGCGAGAGCTTCTCCATGCACTCAGGGAACGAGAGGGCTGTGGAAACCGGGATTTCTGGTCGCTGCTGGCTACGCCTCTCGCTTGGAGTGTTGGAGACAAGGGCAGCTGCTATTCCCGGAGACAGTTCTCAGTGGGTTTGGGGCAGGTTGCTCGCAGTGCTGGAGGCAGGAGCGCCCTCTGCCACAGCCCAGCCGGGAGCTGGCGGCCGGCGAGTCTCGAAATGTGTCCGAAAGAGGAAAGAAAAAAAAAACCAAAACACCCAAGCCCAGCCCCCCTCAAAAAAATCACTTCTGCTATAACTTGTCTTTCATGCGTGTCTTCTGTTCAAACTAGGGATATTCTTTTGGGCTTGGGGTTCCCACATTTCAGGAAGAGTTAAAAAAAGAAAATGAGATGTGGGATATTTCAGGAAGAAAATTCGGAATCTAGGAATCCTCAAGGGACGGTCACACCAGGCTCTCACAGAGGACAGGGGGCGGGAGGGTGGTGGTGGGAGGGTTGGAGATTAAAAAAAAAAAAGGCAACCAAGCCTGCAGTGGAAGCAAAACTGCCTTAAACCACTCCGCGTCGGAAATCCGTGTGTAGCCCTTGCTGCCGTCCCTCTGTGCAACGGGATAACCAGCTGGCGAGTGCCCGTGCTCCGCGCCTAAGGCACGGAGAAGCAGGCTCAGCTCGGCGCTTTATACCTCAGCAGTCCAAAAAGAAACAACAGCAGAAACTGTTGCCTGTAAAAGGCAGCTGCTTCTTTACGTCTTCTCCACCCCTCCCGACTGCCGGGGCTGAGGAGCGGCTCCTCAGGGAGCAGAGAGAGAAGGAGGAGGGTGGAAGGGGACTTTGCAAAAGTGCCCAAGCATCGGGGACACAAGTTTCCAGGGCTCAGCTGTCTACCTGGGAGCTCACTCCGACTGCGGCAGGCGATTGCTTTGGCAAAGGAGCCGAGGTGCCGGAGGAGGAGGTAGGACTTTTCCCTCCTCACCGGCCGTTTCCCTAGCTCAGCAAGTAGCAGCCTCTCTAATCCCCGGCGAAGATCATGCTGCTCGGGCGATTATTTCATCGCGGCAAGCTGCTCCTCGGAGGATATTCTCATTACGCTCTTCGGAGAGGCAAGGGAGGGGCGACTGTCACTCAGCTGCTCTGGAAAAACAGAGGGATGAGCCTGCAGCATCCCCGGGCTCCGGTGCACGAGACGTGGTAGTGTTTCTAGGTCAGGCTGGTGATGCAGGACGTGAAGCCGGCAGAGATGACATCCTGGCTGTGTCACTTTCTGCTCCTCGATGGACAAGGGTTGCACACGGGGGCCAGGGCTTGGTAGAGGTTTTCTCTGGAGGAGCAATGCTTTGGGGGGGGGGGGGGTTTGGAGGGCAATGGGGAGGTGGGAAGGAGCTTCATGTGCGCTCACAGGAGGGAGGGGAAGTGTGTAGAGAACTGGAGTCGGCTCATGGGTCCAAAAAGTGTCTTCGAGAGACCGTGGGGCCAGGGCTGAGACCTGGCTGCAGGAGGCAGAGACTGCGTTCAAGAGCACCGGCTGCCCCAGCCCAGGGAAGGGCTGATGAGGCTGCCCTCCTCCCCATGTCCTGGGCTGCTGCTCCTCTGTCCATCCCCACGAACCATGTAAACAGGCAGGAGCGGGGCCCTGTGGCACAGTTTAATTAAGGGATGGAGACACTGACTTCGCCTTTCCCCAGAGGATTGCAAAAGGCCCAGGCGGGCCCCACACTGCAGCTCACGGCCATCCCTGCTCCAACACGCGCTCTGCCCCCCCACGTTACAACATAGGGCTCTGACTCACCAGCTGTTCCCAGCCCACTGCTTCCCAAGCCTGTAGACATCGCAGGGATCCCTCGGATGGATGTAGGGAGTCTGTCTTCTCTGCACTCCACTGGATGGAGTGGATGTGGTAGGCAGGACATGGCACAGCCCTTGGGCCTCTGCATAGAGCCCCAGAGTGAGGACAGTGTTCTGGAGGAGATATCCCCTGTGACTGGAGGGTATGGGAAAGGGAGTGTGACCTGCCCAGATCCTCTGACCCCAGCAGGCAATGACACCATGGTCCCTTGATGCTCACTAGCTTCTCTGGCTCTGGGAAGCCACTGCCCTATGTGGCTGAGATGTGGTGCCAAGGCAGTCCCTTTTCTACTGCAGGTAGGTGCTGTCAGGAGCCAGGGCCAGGTGGAGGGGAGCAATATACCCCAGCACTGCTGCTAATCCTGCTCCTGGCTACAGGCAGAGTGGGGACATGATGTGGGGACCAGGGAAGCCTCCAGTTTGGGATGCTGGCTGTTCCAGGGAGCCCACGACATCAGGAGTGGATCTAGCATCCTCCTGGCTGCCAAGGGCTAGCACTGCTGATGCCATGACCCAGGTGCCCATACTCACATCCCTGTCCTTCCTTGCCTGTGTGTTGGAACAACTGCAACTCACCCCTGAGAGACAGCCTGAGCCACATGGCAAGGTTTAAAGGCAGGAAAGCTGATTCTCCCAAGGAAAGCCTTTCTCTAAGGGAAGGGTGACGAGGCCATTGGGGCAACATGCTCTTGAGGCTGGGGGAAGAGACCTGTGTTCCAGGGTGTGGACTCTGGGAAGCTGGAAAACAAGTTAATGTTTTCTTAATGTTTTCTGGTTTTCCCCTGGTTTGAAGGCTGGTTGTGACTACGAGCTGTAGATCAGATCCAGAGTAAGGGGTCTGGCGTTTACACACCCACATCCTGCCCCAGGCCTGGGCCTTCGGCCAGAGACAGGGTTTTGCTCCTCAGGGCTCCCGTCCCACTGCTCAAATGATGCATGGAAGAGATTTAAAAGGAGAGAGGAAGGTGGGAGGGAGGAGGCGAGTCCAGATTCTCTTCCCTCCTTCCCTCCCTCCCTCCCTCTTCTCAGCACTTTGCAAACATGGTATCTTTGCAATGTCTGCTGGAGGAGGGAAAACACCGCCTGCACGTGCCAAAGGTTGGATGTGTGTTTGGGCAGGGATTGCCCCAAGCACATGACCTTAATTGTGCCTTACTCTCTGTCCCCCTTCCTCATGCTGTCCCCAGCACAACACCACCCAGAGCCACCCCACAGGAGTTCCCACCCAACCAGGGCTACCTGTCTGCCCCAAGCTTTGACCTGAAGTGTCAATGGCTATCATACTGCAAGGACAACTGTGGAGAGCCACCACTCCTTCGTCTCCTCCCTCCTTGGTGCTTTGGCACACCTGGGAGAAGACGGACACAAAACGCGCACGCACACACTCGCAAAACCAATCCCAAATCTGGATCAGTATCAGAGAGAATTAATTACTGGCTCATGCATATTCAGATGAGAAACTCAGCTGAACCTGGCGGCGCCTTGGGCGGCCCTGCAAAGGAGAATTCCTCTGGAGAGATATAAATCACTGCTCCCCTCTATTGCTTTCCCCATGGAGCACTACCTCCTGGGGAAGAACTGAACCTTGATTTCCTTTTTTCCCCTCCTTCTTCTTCGTTTTCAATCTGCGCAGGGCCCCTGTAATTACAATGGGCTGCTTTAGGGCTTGAGTTATTTATTGGGTAACAGGGACACACCTACCCGGCTCCAGCCGCCTGCCTGCCCGCGTGTCACGGCTTGTCCTGCCTACCCAGCAGCGCCTGCCGTGCTGTGCCGTGCCATGCTGTGCTGCTTTAGCTTGAGACAGCACAGGCAGCACTGGCAAACGGGGACCGCCTGCCTTACATGATCCACTAAAGGCACATCCATGGTGGTGTAGCCCCTGCGAGCAGGGCTGAGAGTCACACTCTCGCTTATTGCAAAACACTTTCTCGCACACATGTTTGGGATGCCACTGGAGCTCACACCACTTGTGAAATCCTTGGCCCCATTTTATAGGTAGGTAAAGTGAGGCATGGAGCAGGGAGGTGATTTCCTCCCCAGGGTCATCCCCAGAGATTGAAAGAACCCACTCCTCCAATCAGTGTGTGTATGGGAAAGAAGGTGCCGGCCCAAGTGCTCAGCTCAAGACTTCAGCTGGTAGGACCTGTCCCCTGTGCCTCTGCTTTGCTTCCCAGTGGGAATCCTCTGCCCAGCCCAAGACTTCAGCTGGTAGGACCTGTCCCCTGTGCCTCTGCTTTGCTTCCCAGTGGGAATCCTCTGCCCAGCCCCAGCTCTGCATCCCCTTGCCCAACCCCTCTCCCCCCGCATATGCAGGCCTGTGCATTCAGAGGAGATGAGCACTCGGGGCTGGAGACCACATGGCTGGAGGGAATTAAATAATTGATGGACCAGAAGTCTCAAGCAGATACCAAATCTCCAGGGGCAGCATTCAAGAGGCAAAGCAGAGCCCCGGACAAGACCCTTCTCTCTGATATGATGCCAACATATCTCATTCCTGCCTGGGGCTTCTGGTGGGCTGAAGATGTGGGATGCTGGGAATAGGAGTGCTCTTCCACTTGTCTCCCAGCTTGCCCTCCAAGCTGGTGGAGCTCTGGAGGGAGTGGCTACCTTCCAGCCCTGCAGGGAGGAGCCAGGGGAAGGAGGGCACTGCTTCCAGGCTGAAACCCTCCTGCTTGGGGTGATTACCACTGAACAGCACCTTTGGAAAGAGTGAGCTGAGCAGAGAAGAGGCAAGAAGTCTGCCAAATCAAGGTGGGTGCTTGGCTCTTCCCGTACAAGAACGTGGGGCCACCAGAAAGCAGCAAGATCCGCTCCAGTGAAAGGGATCCACTTTCCTGCCAAGGCTGAGCTGTGGCCTCCTTGCTGTGGGAGCATGGAAAACGGCTCAAAAATTTATAGGCAAAAAAGCGACTGGATAAATTCAGCAGAGAAATTGGAAGAAGTTAAATCCAGTGGTCCCACTCCTATTCTGGAGGCACCTCAGTTCCAAAGCCTCAGTGGCTGGAAGAGGGTCACTGCCTAACAATCCCTCTCCTGCTTTCTGCCCTCAGCATCATGCCAGAGGTGCTGGTCACCCACTGCTGGCCCAGCCACGATGGACATCAGTGGGTCACAAGGTGAAAGGACCCCCCATGCAATGGCCATGGATCCCAGGCATCAGCCTTGCAGGGTTGTAGTGGCAAGAGGAACAGGTTTTCCCACCCAAAGCACTGATCAAGAGCTGTGATGGGATTTGCCAGGGTGCAGCGTGAAGCATCTCTCTGCATTGGACATATCTGTCAACATTTAATCCACCAATAAAAGCAGTGCATGACCAAATTGAATATTTAATTTAATATATGCTAACCAGGAGCTGGTTGGCATTGCACCCAAAGGAAAATGTTTGCTGCCCTCTCTCTCCCTCTTTAGCAGATTTTTCATGAAAAGTTGTTGATTTTTTTTTCCTTGTGATTTATTCATATCTTTTCTTTAAGTAATAAAAATATGTTTTGAAAATGACAATTTTCATTTACCAACTCAGGATTTTAATGAACAAGCTGTTTGAATAACCATTTGGACAACTATTGAAAAAAAAAAGGGAGAGAAGAATGCATTTGAAATCCCCAAAATAGCTCCCCCCTCCACCAACTTCAGTAATTTGCAGAAGAGCAGTTCTTTCATTTTTTTCCCCCAGCATACTAGATGAAACATTTTAGAGTGTTTGAAGCTGGCAAGAACTGCATTTCTAGCTACTGATGTCATGAAAATATAAATTGGCAGATTTTTCACGCTGGGTCAACGTGTAGCGATAAGCACAATGCCATACCTTTAGGAGCAGTATTTGTTGGTAAACAGATGGGGAGCAGCCTGTAATGTCCATAGTCAATAATACACAGCTAACATGCAGTGCCAGGGTGGCTGTCAGAGCAATAAATCAAGGATCTTCCTGGTGGAGCCTGGGCCATCCTGGGCTGTCACTGTTGAGCCTGTTGTGGGGAAAATACACAATGTGGAGAATCACAATGAATAATTTAGAGAGCATCCTTGTTGAACGTTCTTCAACTGCCCATTGAGTCATTTCTGCTGCTCCTGTTTCAAGCAACTGGAGGAATCCTTCCTATTTTCCATGCCAAATATAGCAGTTTTTCCAGAAATGCTCAAACACACAAGCCAGGAAGTTTCCCTTCTCTGGGTGAGTCACTGGAAGTTCAGGCTGCATTTTCATGATTGCTTCAAGCCGATCGAAATCTGTGCCGCTGCCAGAGGAGCCGTCCAGCTCTGCCGGTGTGCGGCCTCCCTCACTGCTTGTGCAACAAAACGGAATTAGGGAATGGACTCTCCTTTTTTTTTCCTTTTTTTTTTTTTTTTTTTTTTTTTNTTTGTCTCATGGCTGTGCAAGCTTTAGGGGAGCTCATCTGGTCTGGGAGATATGTTATAAAGATGCTGCTTACATCAGTGGATAAAGCAAAGGGGATGTGGGGGAAATGCCATCGCCATGGGGTCACAGTGCCACTCAGCTCAGCTGCAGAGCTTATGGGGTCTGTGTTCACACTCCTAGCCCCAGTACAGGAACACAGGGAAGATCTCTGTCAAGAGATATTCTTGGGTGGCATTTCTGAAATTCTGGACAAGGACTGGGGACATTGCGACCAGTTTGTATCTCAGGGCTGTCCCCCACTTGTTAAGGATGCTCAGGAAACCTACTTCAGTGGAGACACCTGTGACAGCCAGGATTTTGGAGAAAAGAATTATTTTAGCAGGATCATTCTCTTCCTCTTTCTTTCTTTTACACCTTCCTGCATTCCTTAGCATTTTTTTTAGCTACTGTCCACATTGGTTTCCAAAGAAAAGGAGCCATTCTCCCATTTTTGCTGCACATTGCTTTCTAATTGTTGCAAACCCATGGGACCAATTTTAAACAAGTTTGGTGGTGATGTGAGGGGGAGATTCTAGATCTTCTTGCAATGTCCTGGAAACAAGTGGCTCAGCAGATGGAGGACACTCACTAGCACGCACCCCAAGAGACCTGCCACTGCAGATACACTGTCTTCTATTAGTCACCAGAGAATCCACACCAAGCACCAGTCTGAAGCATGGCTTTGAAACTGCAATGTCCCCAGTGTTCCCCAGGGGTGCACCTCAGCTTTTCGCAGCTACACGGGATGTCCTCCTGCTCCCTCCTTAGTGGGTGTGGGACAAGCATTCCTCTTGCAATACTGTGCCCTGGGGTTTTGGGGCCACAATCCATTTCATGGGGCTCCCATGAGGGTAAACAAGCCTAGTTTGTGTTTCCAGTGCTCTCAGGAGCTGCAGCTTTCGTGGCTGGGGGATTCCCATGGCTCTGTGGCTGCTTTTAAGGAAGAGTAACTGAGGCCAGGAAGCGCCTTGCCAGGTGGTGTGGGTTTGCTACAAAGGAACTCGCATCTCTGGTGGGATATTTTTGGAGATCAGCAAAGCAGAACAGGTTGAAAATCCCTGCTCTAGAAACCAGCATTATTTTTTTCTTCCTCACAATGTTTGTTCTGTTGTTTTTCAGGGATGGTGCTCACCTCTTTGCAGAGAAGCCTTGCTGACAGGCGATTCCTCTGCCTGCTTTGGAAAGGCATCTCTGCTTGCCTCTGGTCTCTCCCTCCCTCCTCTGATGGAGCCTCATGGCCAGAGTTTGCTCTCACTGGCCCTGATCCAGACAGGCACTTACACAGGTCACTGCTGCAACTCGAAAGCCAGTGGATCACTCCAAGGCTGCCCTGGGGATTAACACGTTTTCCTGCTCTATCTCCTAAAGAAGCTGGGGAAGAGAGGGAGTGTCCAAGCTAGGCCAGAGCTGGCTCTGGTGTGTGTCTCTGGGTGAGGTGTTGGAAGTGCTGGGGTAGTTACTGCCTACCTTATGTGGAACTGCTGTCCCCAGGCACTGGCACTGCAGGGCAGCAAAGCTACCAGAGTGGGACATGGCAGCTCCTGAGCAGTCCAGGCTGGGAGGGTGCCCACAGACAGCAGCAGACAATTGGGCAGCACCAGTGTTGGATGTCACAGCTCCGTCATGGACTGCTGGCTGCCACTGAGGAAAGTTCTTCCTTCTAAGGGCTTTGCTTCCTATCTCCAGTATTTCCCATCTGCCAGGGAAGACTGGAGCCAGGACTCACCCTTGCTATTAAAGCCTCCAAGCAGGACATGTCAGCATCCCTGCTTGCCCTTCTCCTCTGCAGGCTCCCGAGGGGATATGATAAGGAACAGCCACCATTAAACTGTGACTCCCTTGGATCCCTACAGCTTCTGCCCCATCTTGTGTGTATCTCCCCATGCAGAGCCAGGCAGGCTTTGGGACACTGATAGTCCCTCCCAGGTGACGCAGGGTATGGGGACAGAGTTTGAGGAGGACATCCCACAGTGCTCCCCTCTCCATTGCTCACCTGCAGCAACTCAGCTCAAGCACTTTGGCCATCCTGGTGCAACGGGGACCCCAGCTTCTTCTGCTCCACAGTGAGGGCCTGGGTGAGATGCATGTTCAGGCTGGACACCCAAAATCCACAGCTGAGAGCTGTCACAGGCTGGGCAGTAGATGCTGCAGGATGCAGCAGACATGAGGCAGCCAAGGCCCTGTGGATCTGCTGTTTATCTCCACTCACATGCCCTTGGTCAGGCTCTGGAATTGTAAGTCACTCTGGCCTTCCCCAGCGATGCCATGTCCACTCTGACAAGGAAAATGAGGTCCCCACCAGTGTTTTCTGCATCCCACACATCCTGCAGCAAGCATGCCCTGACTGAGATCTTCTCCTTAATACAGCCAGGACTCTGCTCCCATTCCCCGGCTGAACTGCACGGGCTTTGCCCCAGGATGTGAATTTGGGTGCTGGAATTTATCCGCGGCTGTTTTGGCTGCGGCTGAACTCCACCTCCGGGCAATGACATGTTGTTTCCATAGTAGCTAATGGACTGGAGAGGGAAGGGGGAAACACATAGCCGCGCTAAAAAGGGACTCGTGAGTAATGTGGTTTCTCCCAGCGCAGAGTAGGAACAACTTTCTAGCACTCGAGGAGCCCCTCCTTTGCCCCTCCTTCACCCGGCGCCTGTGAAGTGTCAAGAGGAGAGTGACTGTGTGTGTGTGTGTGTGCAGAGCTGTGCCTGGGGCAGGAGGACAAGGGGGTTTGTGTGGGTGCTTGTGGGGCTTGGGGGGCCACGTGGCGGCTGTACCGGGGCAGCCTGAGTGAGGAGAGGGAACACATGGTAAGCATGAGAGCCTGTGGGGAGGGTGCAGCACAAATGCTGGGGACACATATGGGAGGCACGTGTCTGTGGGGGTGTTCGCACCCTTTTGTGTGCAGAGGGCAGTTCCCGGAGGAAGGCAGGAGCAGCCTGGGGCAGCCTGGCATTGTGGTGATCTGCTGGAGCTGAGGCTATCACAGGCAGCAGTGTGGTTGGGGTGAGCCAGGCCGTGGGTGTCTGAGGGCCTTGCTCACCCATGGCATAATAAAGGGTGACAAGGACAAAATCTGGAAGATGCAAAGGACTCTTTGTCTCCGCTGCACCCCTTATGCAGACGCTGGTGGGTCTTGGTGTAGAGCAGGGGGTCAGTCCTGGCTCTGCTGCCAACCCACTCACAGCCTTCCCACCATCCCTGAGTCCAATACCTCTCCAGGAGCAGGGAGAACTGGATTTTCCTCTGTGCCACAACCCTGGGCTTCCCCCTGGCCAGTTGGGCACAAAACCGTGGGGCCTCCACCCTTTGACATTTCCATGGACTAGATTTACTCTTGCTGGGAATGGCTCCACGTGCAAACTGAGGGCAGATCCTGGGGACATCCTTGTGCCCATCTGTGGCTGGCAGCCCTGGCCGGATCCCTGCACCCTGGCTGCTGTTACAGCAGTTTTCTTCCACTTGCACGTTCCCCAGCTTGTTCGGTTGTGCAGCTCCCGTCGTGTCCGGCTCTTTGTGTTGTTTGCTGTTAAGTAAATCACTGGCAGCTCCCCAGAGCACTGGGTAATGGCAGGATAATTCCCAGCAAGACCCTGGTAATTCACTTGAAGGAAAGCAGAGCAGAGGAAAACAGCACTATTAGCCATTATCCTGGCCTCTCAAAGGCCTCCTTGCCTGCAGAAACGCCGCATGGTGCGGCAGGCATGCCTGCCACAGCACCCAGACACTGTGGGCCATGGGAGGGCCAGGAGCAGCAGAGGAGGCCAGGATTCAGCTTTCTCTTGTCATCCTGGACTAGCAGATGAAATGTGGTTGAGCGCCTCCACCTGCCATGGGCACAAGCAGGTTGATGTCAGTCTGGGAGAAGCACGCTGAGGACAGGAGTCAGGCAATGCAGAAGTGATCATTGGATGGTGCAGGCCACAGGATATTTCACCTTTAGGTCTCCCACCAAGAGCATGGGATGCATGGCTTAGCTGAGGTCTCAGGCTGCAAGAGTGACCCTTCAGTCAGGAGTCACCAGGCACCCGCCCTGTTGGTAGCCAGAATATGGAAGGGGGGGGGGGGACTTCCCTCCTTTCTAAGGCTCCTGGCAGCTCCTCTGGAGCTGAGGGGCTTTGTCACCTGCATCAGCAAAGATCATGTCCCTTCCAGATGGGACAGCACCTTTCACACCTCCCTGTTGTTGGAAGCCCCCGATCCTGGCTGGGGCTCAGTGGAAACCAAGAGCATTGTTTCTGCTGAGACCTTGCCAGTGGTAGCTCAAGCACCACCCCTGCCCCACACTGCACCTGCAGAATCCACATCCATGTGCACATGTTCACCAGGGCTCTCCAAAAAGCTCCAGCAGTGTTTCTGTGTTACACAGGCAGGTGTGTGGCACAGTGAGAGCAGACCCTCCAAAGAGCCTTGAGCTGACAGGCTCCCTGTAGAAGCCACTGCTTCCTTCCAGCTCTGCAAAGGGGCCCTGAGCTCCTCTGCAAACCTACCCCTGAAGTGGCTGTCGGTATTTCTGAGAGAGGCCTCTGTTTGCAGAACTGCTGAACTTCCCCCCGAGCCTCCCAGCAGTGGGAGAGTGCCTGGAGCCGCTGGCTGCCCCCTGCTTGGCTCCCCAGAGCAGCACCCAGGAGGGTGAGGTGAGCTCCCGCCCCACCCAAGCCCACGCTCAGAGCCCTTGGCATGCGCACACAGGCGGGCACCCACACAGTGAGGAATGCACACAAAGGTGCACCAGCCTTATACACATGGATGCAGGGTTTCTGATGCTTCTCATTGGCTGGCTCGAGAGCAAAGTCCCAGCTTTGCCGGCAGCAATAAAGGCTTCCAGGCCAGGCTAGTAGTAAAAGTAGTAAACTTTAAGGGGAGAAGCTTTTCTGACTGTTTCCGCAGTGGTAGCTGCTGCTATTGCCTGACACAGGCTTTTCCTCTGTTCCCTTTATGCACATTTGGTGCTCATTAAGCGTGTGGGGCTGCAGCTCCAAGCGCATGGGGCAGCTCTGCTCCCAAGCACTACAGACTGACCCACCCCCACCTTGCACTCCTGCTCCCATCCAGGTTCCCGTGCCTGGCAGCCAGGCGGGATCCCCAAAGTGCTATGGCTTTGGTTTCATTCCCACGTGCTCCCCGGGAGTGGCAAGTCCATGGAGTCATGTTTTGATAGTCCACATCTGCCCATATTTCTCAGCAATGCACCTTGCTATGAGCATGTGCAGCAGGAAATGAATGACCACAGAAACAGAGAGGGTTTCAGGGAGATTGGGAGCAGCCTGTGCCTCTGAAGGAAGTTGGTTGCACCATTTGGACTGTCTCCTGAAGAGGTGCAGAAGAGGCGTTATGGTTGTCCTCCAATGTTTTGAGTCAAAGGAAGAAATAACAGTCCTAACTCTGGCTTTCAGGCTCTACCACAGCCTCACAACATGGAGCACCCAAAGACAAGGAGAGCTTGAACTCATCTCTATAAAGATATCAAAAGTCCATCCTGTTGGAAGTCAAGGGCTTGCATCCATTTCAAAGATTCAGCAATCATTTCCAGAACAGCCTCGAGGGCAAAGCATTCACCCTCATCAGCCCCTATGGCTTCCAACCCAGAGATGCTGTGTGGAAAGCATAGGACATACTTGGCCTAGGTCACTGGAGATAAATATGGCAAAACTGTGTGCTCTCTGCTGTCTCCTGAGAGCAAAAGTCCTCATGCCCAGGGTGCTGTGCTGCTGGGGCAGCCCCAAATGGTGGTGGGAAATGGAAGAGATGCCAGAGATGTGGCCATGTCCAGAAGGGCAAGATTAAGTCTGACAGCTGGAGCAAAGCTTTGTGAGGTATGCATCAAGGTAAAAACAGAAGATGGGATTTTACTACCCCTAAGACACTCATCCATTACTGGGATGCCTGTTATCATCAAGCAGGAAGAAGAATCACCTTCAGTGCACAATTCATCCTCCCACCTTTTACCCATCTCATCGGGTTAGTGACATTCCACCAAGTAACAAGGAAAAGGAGGTTCTCTGTGTCGAGAGATACCTCTCAGTTATAATAAGATTATCTCAAGAAAACCTCTTGGGTTGTGTCTGAGAGGACAATGGCATAGTTGCCATAGGGCACCAGAACAGCACCAGTCTAATGGGACTTCCCTTGAGGATGATGATCAGCCTTGGGCTGAGGTTGAGGATTTTGATTGGGAACAAGTTCTCCAAGTTGTGACCTCCAAGGAAGGCTCTGTTTGGTCTTTTGGGGTTGTTGACAGTTCCAGACACGTGTCAAAGATTTATGTATCAGAGAGGCTCCCAGGCCTTTGGTGACTCTGGGCTGGGGTTAGCCACACTTTGGCTCTCTGCCCTTCACTGCTTTACACTATATATCAAGGGATCCCTTGAAGGCAGAGAGGAGGGCAGGCTGGATGAGCTGTCTCCCCAGCCTTGATATCAGGGAGTCAATTTGATCACCTCCGGGTCTTGGTGAAGCAGGTGGAGGTGCAGTGCTTTTGGGAGAATCAGACCAGAAAAAATGGCCACCCCTCCCATGTGGCTTCCTTTACACTGCAGGCCATTGTATTTTGCCCACTTACTGCTTCAATAGATGCCAAAGCAAACACCTCTTCTGGGAGGGAACCAAGTCTTGATCTGAAGATAAACCCATACATTCTCTCATTAGCTGGTTGGTTCTGATGATTAATCATGCTTCTTGTGGAGGAAGCTTGATCATTTCTCATGTGGCTTTACCCTAGCTTTGGAATTTGGCCTTTGGTTTGTTGCCTATATGAAAGCATTTAGCATTGAAATAGAGGTAATTAAGCTCCTGAGAGAGTTTTAATTTAAAAAATTTTAAGTCCTAGTTGAGGGTTTTGTCAGCACAAAGGAAAAGGTCATAGGACCTCAGATGAAGATGATGGTGGACAATTTTGTTAATGGAGCAATAAAATGATAAATCTCTCGATGTGCAAAGGTGCTAGATTAAAATGGGTGTAGAAGGAGCAATAAGGATATTTTAGCATTGCCTATTCTCATAAGATGTTAACGAAGTCAGGCTGTATGAGCACCGACTTCCTTAAGACGCTTGTGAGATCAAGCACCGATAACGATACGCAAAGCGGCCCTAATGCTTCGGCTAAGGCGGAGCTGATAGGAGTGTGAACTTAGCCAGCAGAGCTAAGTATCCTAGGTATGTGCTGTGGGATATCTGCTTGGAGTATGTTGAGATGAATATGTACGTTTGGATTGCTGTAGGGGATCAAAGGGCGTGTCTGAGGGTTTTGTTTCCCAGGGTGAGGTCTCCAACACCTGTGGTGGATCTTTTCTTCTGCCAAGCCAGAGAGATTGGGAACATGATGAGAAAAGGCTGGAGGTTTAACTTTGTTAAAACACACCCCTCATGTCAGCAGCAGGCTGAGGAGTTTGTCTTGTTGGTTTCTCCTCTGTAAATGTTCGGTGTTGTCTACAATAACTGAAATTAGCTTTCCCGTGGCCTTAGGAAAGCACTCATACACCTCCTAATCTCTGTTTCATTTAGATAACCAGACTAGGCATGTGTGCTCTCATTCTCTCCCATGCTTGGGCTTCCTTGCAGTGATTCTTTTCTGCCTCTTCTCCCATGTTTCATCTCCATTAAAAACAAAACAAGACAAAACAAAACAAAACAGAACTGAACTGAACTGAACTGAAAATCATAGGCAGGACTTGCATCAGCCATGTCATTACTCTCCATTCAAACAACCAAAACCTGTGCATTCCTGTATCACAGTAGGAACTCTGGTTGAGTTGTTTGCTCTGACCATTTCCATCCTCTCACTTGGTAACTGAAGTTCACAGTTTGCTCTTTCCTCCTTGCATTTTACTTGCTAAGATGTTTTGTTTGAATGGGTTGAGTTCACCAAAGTAGCAAACCACTGAGCAGGACTGTGATGTCCCTATCTCACTACCCTATCTTCTGCCATGTGCCAGCATTCTCATCAGCCATGAGAAGGATTCAGGGGCATCCACCTTTCCATGGGGGCAATTCCTGTGTATCAACAGAGGTCATCTATTCCTGAGGCTCACCTGTAGCTTATTTGTGTAGGAAATACTTTATCCTATTGTATCTCTGAGTTCTCAGTCCAAATGTTCAGAAGAACAATGTTGTGGTCATGCAGTGACCTTCACGCACCAACCCCAAACATCGTTGCCACAAAAACTGGGCAATTCATTATATATATTCTGTAAGCTCTGTGTTGGTTAACACTCAGATTCTCTTCCACTCTTTTGCATGATGCTAGGTTAACAGGTCTGATTTATTCAGTGGTCTCATTTGCCTTTTTTAGAAATTCTGGCAAAACATTAGCATTTCTCTGATCTTCTTGCAAATAAGGATCAGTAGGGCAGGACACCTCTGCCAGCTCTCCAAGGACTCTTCTGGGCTTGTGAGTTTATTCCTATATGTGCTCTAATATCTCTAAGCCCTGAGATTCTAGTGGTCTATATGATATCTCATCAGATACAAGTATATTCCCTCCTGGAATTACTTACTGAGCACATCAGCTTTTATATAGCACTGTCAGTTTTCCCATCCCCATTGTGTTACGTGGAGACTGTATCGATGCCGTCACTTCTTTTCTTCTCTTCTCTTCTCCATCTACCCGCACTTCTGTTCTGTTCTCCTCATCCCAGCCCAGTATGGACTTTTTTGCTTGGTTTTTTTTAGCATTTGTAATCAATATACTGAATTTCCATTTTATTGACTGATTTTTAGTCAGTCCTCCTTCCCTTCCAGTTTTCATCTGTAGCTCTTTGGTTTCCAATTTGCCACTGAATCAGAACGGGCTTGTAGCCAAACCCATTTCCTCTCTGTTTGCACTGTGACTTGCCACCTATGAAAAACTCTTTCTGAAGAGCTCACAATATTTTCTCACATTTTTTCTAAATTATTCCTCCCAATCTGAATCCCTCTTCTACTTTCACCTTTGGAAAAATTAACCCTATGGAATGCCATACTTAAATGAACCAGCACAGCTGTTGCCCAGAACAAGCAGAATCAGGTCAACCAATCAGGACAACCCCTGCCTTCCAGCCCAGCAATTAATTCATCTGTATCTGTCATAATGAGGTCCGAAGTCACATTATTTTGTGTCCTTTGTGGTTCCTTTCATGTCAGATTATTACCTACAGTTTCAGCAACCTTCATTTTTTTTTTCTAACTAGTGGATGTGCCAGACCTTCAGGATGGTCTTCAGGATGGTCTTCACCCTGGTGTAATTTCTCTGAACAATCCAGTAGGTTGTTCACCATTCTGCTGTGTGTTAACATCAACAAAGACTGACCAGACAATTTCAAAATTCCACCTGGCCTCACAACTACATCCTTTCTTCCAGGAGAAACCACAGCATGTCCTATAGCTCCTGGGCTATTTAAGCATCTCTGCTTAGTTTTTAGCTTACAGCCCCAGACTTTAATTCTCCTATAAAGTATAATCTTTCTTCTCCAACTGCCTGTGGCACAACTTGAGTGCCAGAGGGTCTCAAATCCATGAGGTCCCCAGGGTGTCTCAGTGCTGGACAAGATGCCCTGGGCACCTTGTTGCAGAGGGAGCAGGAAGTGTGTGTGGTGTTTAACACCCACCTGGCCGGACTGTGGGGTAAGAAGAGGGACAAGAAAAAGGTGTAGTTTCCAGGAGAAATCACTCAGCTGGCAAAGGATGTGTGGGAACCTCATAGCCCTGCAGCCAAAAGGCCAAGGTGATGGGCTCTCACCTGGACCAACAGGCAGTGAGCTGGGATGATACAAACTAGGGAGAGGAAAAGCCCAGAGCATCTCCTGGCAGCTCAGGGAGAGCAGGGGAGCACAGAGGGGTGAAGCAGCATCCTCCACTCTTCCCTTGTGTGCAGGCAGTCGGGAAACTCTTGTGATTTAGATTCCAGTCTGAGTAGGCTGGGTGTGCCTTGGCTTGTCAAGAAAGGCTGGCAGCCCAGGGCTGCGGGTTGTCTTCTGCAAACAGATGGAAGTTTGGGGCTCCAGAGCCCACATGTGGGACAGTCTGCTTGTTCTTCTATGGGATCCTTCTGCTTTGGGGTCTAACAGCCCTCCAGTGTGACCCTAAGGATTTTTGTAAAGTTTCCTGTATGAAAAATCTTCTGCCAGCAGTAGTGTAAGGAAAAACATAATGAATATTTTCTGTGTCCCAGCCCTTGGATGGGGACAGGAAGATGAAGAGGATCACAGAGGTGAGAGGGCTCTTGTTTGTGGGGATACACAACCTGCATTTGAGTGTGCCTCTCCCTCGCTGTGACACCAGTTCTTGTCCTCCCAAGTGGTGCCTTCTGCAAAGTGGCTTTTCCCATGGTGTCCTCTGTCACCCCGGTGCTGTCCCCAGGAGACCTCTCTCACTCCTGAGCAATGCTGGTAACTCCTGGCCTTCAGGCTGCCAGCCAAAGGCTTGCCAGGCTGCCTGAGCACTCAGGTGAGGGTGGCTTAGTATAAAGCTTTCTCTCTCCCTGCACATGCACTTCATTGCTGAGGAAGGTGAGAAACACAATGCAGAGCCAGTAAAGCCAGGCTGGAAAACACTGCATCAATAAAAGCTGGTAGCCAGGTGTACCAGCTCCCCCTGGGCAGCCCTGCACAGGAACCAGGCTGTGGCATTAGAGGGGAGATCAAGCTGCTGGTAATCAGCTCAGGGCTCAGACCATCAGGATCAGGACAGAGGCTGAGGGCACCGTGCCAGCTCCTCATCCGCTTGTTTTGGTTCCTTCCCCAGTGTTTCCTTCCCGTAGGCAGCAGGGACCGATGGCATCAGACAGCACCAGGAGCAGCTCTGAGGGACTGCCAGAGGGTACCATGCCATGATGCCAATCCATCTCACTACAATCTGCAGCTAATTCTTAATCTGATGATGAGCTTTGGGGACTTCCTAGTGCTGACACACTCTACAACTGCAGGAGCATCTGAATTACAGCACTGATCATTTCTCTGCACGAACACAGCCTCTGTCCCTGCAGCAGAAGGAGGTGGTTTATAGCCTAGATCCTGTGTCACTGGCCTCCCCTAAATCCACCTCCTTTGTGTATCCCAGCTTCCCAGAGAGGTTCAGCTGTAGGCAGTTATTTTTGTGGTCTATTTCTTGGTCCTTTGCTCCAATGAAAATGAGCAATTCGGAAGCCAGATGGGACAGGTATTCCTGGGTAGGAGGAACTGCTCTCTTTTAGGAACAAAACAAAACAAAACAAACAAAACAAAACAAAACAAAACAAAAATCATATTAGGTTTTAATTTTTCTTGCTCCAGATTGAGCAAGAAGGGAACCAAGACAGCCCAGAGGTCTGCCTCCACCACTATCCCCTGGTTGCCAGCCTGGATGTCTCTCAGATGTGCAGGGAGCAGTGCAGGAGCAGGAACCACAGGATGGACCATGGTCCTCTCATCTCTGACCACTGTCAGCACAGGAATGTCTGAGCTTTTGCATCTAATAGACTTCCATGTATTTTTCTTCCTGCAGTGGGGAATCCTGCAGGCAGTCCTTGAGTGACCTACACCACCCATTTTGCTTCTTCACCTTCAGTCTTCATTTGCTGCCCCAATTGCTTTTCTGTTGGAGGCAGCAGGAACTGTCACCCCTCCTCACCTTTTCCCTGACACCTGGGATAGTTGTTTAACCTTCTATCATCTCCCCTTGGAGTCTCTTCATCCATGTGGACATCACAGCTGTTCCCTCCACATAATATCCTTGAACTGCCACTCTGAGCCTCATCCAGCTCTCGAGGATCCTTAGAAATACGAAGGCAGGAGTGGCAGGGGCAGGACCTGCCAAGGGCAGGGATGCAAGCTGCAAACTACCTCGTCCTTCATGGGGCAGAGATGCAGGGAAGCAAGGATGCAAGCTGCCAGCCATCTCACCCTTTACGGTGCAGGGATGCAGGGGTGCAGGCATGCAGGGATGCATAGATGCAGGGATGCACACCACCTCACCCTCTGCGGGGCAGTGGCAGGGCTTCGGTTTCGAGACGCAGTGGGGTTTGCTCTAGGCTTTGGGAACGGGCTCCCGTGTCCCCTGTCCCCTGTC
>VWYP01010019.1:0-55387 GCA_013400435.1 Pycnonotus jocosus | reverse complement strand
GTGCATGAAAATAGCTAGGAAATCTAAAATATTTGTAGAATCCATTAATTACAGATCACATAACTTGAATGGACATCCCAGAGGAATTGGCACACAGTACATATGGTAGAAGTTATCAAAACATTTAAAAACTGAGTTTAGTTGGTGATTTTAGCTTTAATAAGTTTTTACATTATAAATATTCTGCACATTATATATTTGATTATTTAATCTATTACCTTCCTTTTTTTAAAAAAAAATTAAGTCTATTAACCATTTTGACCTTTTTCTTTCTTCTTGTGTTGAAGTGTTTCTGAGAATGCCTCACTTCAGCAGCCTAATTTTGATGCTGGTTACATTCCTTCCAGAGACGTAACATACAGAACGTGCAGGATACAAGAACTTTTCTGAGCTATATGCAATCTCAACAAAATGACTAGATTTTTCATCTGTGATCAAAATTACCTAATTAAACATGTTAGCAGTCACAGGGGGTTTGAATGGCTAGTAAAACAGTTTTATGCTTGCTTCCAGTAATTTAGCTGGAATAATTATTTATCTGATCAGTAGAATGGACCCATGGAGGGAAAGTAAATGTCAAGTGTTGTTTTACTTTTTCCGTGTACTTCCACAGTGCATGCTGCATTTTAAAAACATCTTTGGCTCTATCACAATAAGCAGGTAGATGGCAGTTGATCCATGTTAACTTGAGAGGGGAGCAGCAGAGGCCACATTTCAATGACTAAAATCTTCCTTTCGAGTAAAAAATAAAGAAGGAAGGAAGGAAGGAAGGAAAAGGACCAGCTAGCTATTATTTTAAAACAGGCTTTTGCAGTGATGCTAATGCTTGTTTTGCTGGCAGTGGCAAAAAAAACAAAAAAAAACCCAAAAAATAAAGCGGCTTGTACTATGGGAACCATGACATGCAAATTAATTTTGGCTTTTTTCCTGCCAGATTTTCTAAAGAATTGTATAGCAGAGTGGAGAAGATAGATTTTTTGATTGCTGTTTCAAACAAAACTTTAGAAAAAAGGTTCACATAGAAGTTCACTATGGGCATGTTCATCATTTAGTATCAGCGTCATCATTTTTTGTCAGGGAAAGAGAAACAGTTATGCACTTCTTTTTGTTCTCTCACTATTAATACTTTTCTCTTGAGAAGTAGGAAATATCTCTTTTTCTTTCCTGAGTGACTCCTGAGTTTCTACTATATATTGGTTGTACATTGCTTTTGCGGACAAGATTGTCTTTCCTGGGGAGCTTAGTCATAGTAGTTGAACCTGAACTGGGGGGATCTATGGACTTGTACAGTTCAGTTACAATTACTGCTGAAATTTGTACAGGACAAGCCCTTACTTATGCAGAGTGTATGACCTGTTGATTTACTAATGGTGCCAAATCTGTCATTCATAGTAGTTGTGGTACTCTGTGCCATTCATTAATGATACTGGAATTTGTTACACTATTCAAAGCAAAGCTAACTGTGCTTATTTACATATATATGTGTGTATGAATGCGTGTGTGTCTGACAAAGTCTTTTCTAGTCTTAGTCTTTTCCTTGCTTTGCTGATAGTTCTGCATTTACACTAAGCTTGGTAATTGTTAAGATGATTTCAGGACTGAGATGCACAAATATGCTTTTTTTAAAAAATGAATGAGTGAGACACATAACAGTTTGGGTTCTATCTATTTTTTTTTCCAACAGTGTATTTAAGCAACAAACGTGTCTTTTTACATAGTGCAATACAGCAACAACCTGAATTTTCACTATGGTTGATATGAGGTAGCAATTAAAAGTGCATCAGTGACACAAAAACATTTCTCTCCCTTCTTTGTAATCTTTCTATCAGCTAATGTTTTCTCAGCTTGACTTGCTGGTGTTCCTGGAGTGAACATCTTTCACAAATGGAACCAGGCATCCCACTGCCACTGAGTTTGATAGGAGAACAAAGTGATCTACTCATGACAGCAGTCATCCCTGGAAAAATGAAGCAAGCAGACATGGTTTCTTCTCTGGTACAACCTTGCAATTTCATCTCTTGTCAAGATCTTACTGCACTGTGTCAGCTTTAGATTTGGACTTTAATAAGGTACAGAAACAGATATTCTCTCTACAGCTGCTGTCATTTCATTCCTGAAATTGCAGCAAATGTCCTGAATTTCACGTCCTTACTGAGAGGATTGCATGTTAAGAAAGCTCCTGAAGTTTCATAAAAATGAGTTTAGGTTTTGTCAGTTGCCCACAAGTGTAATTCATGCAGGCTTTTTCATCTTTCTTTCTAAATGTGGAAAGGTCACTGAAATTAACCATTTTGATGTGAAATGCTGCTTTCTAATCTATCAATGTCTACAGAAGGCTGAATGCCACTTTTCGTATTTCACAAGGCACAACACAGCTGTCATAAATTATGCAGCATATCTGCATATCTTATCTAACACTTCTTTCCTCACTTTTTACAAAAATGATCAGAATATATTGGAAGGAGCTTAGTGGTTTTCTTTTTTTTTTTTGTCTTTTAATATGATATAGTTTTACATACTATGAAATCTCTTTCATGTAGAGGTTTAGGAACTCATTGTCCTTGAAAAATTATTCCCTATATAGGCCATGCATGTGTACTGCTTTGACTTTGGTGATTCTGAATGGGGAAGATTGAATAAAAACTTCAACTTGCTGCTACATGAATGATTCATCCACTTGAAACGTGGGAGCCTTCTTTCACAAGGCAGGAAAGAGTCAAGGCAAGATGGCAGGCAAAAAAACTAGAGACAATACTCTGATCCTCTTAATTCAGAGGGATAAGCCTCCACTTACTCTGTGAAGTGTTGATGAGGCAATGGATGGCAATTAGGAGAACTAGATGATCATGCAGACAGTTTATTGAAGAACTTTGCAAAAGAAGAGCTGCACCATTTCAATGCACCTGGAAGTTACAGGATGAGGCATTTGCTGACTCCAGAAAATTCAATGTTTGTGTCTGTGGATGCTCCTTTTAGGGTGCTAAAAGGTAACTTTTAAGATGTATTCTAATGGGTTTTATTTATCTCTTAAACTAAAGCTATAAATTTTACAATAGGATTTTTTTAGAGGATAGGTGAAAACTTGCTGTCTTTTGGAGTTGGATGCAGGCAGTGACTTTCTGTATGTGACTTTTAGGAAGGTGATTTTGCATGTGTAGGTAGAAGCCTGTTACTTTTGTGAGTGAAAGCTTTAAGGTAAGCCTGCAAATAATACGTGAAAAAATTGTCTAATATATAAATAGTAAAAGGATTCTTGTCCCATTTAAGATTTTAATTTCCCAAGAATTTAATAGAAACGCTAGAAAAATACACTGCATATGGATAATCATATCACTGTGGATCCAGAAAGGCTCACTTGAAAAGACTTTTCTTCTCAAAAATATACCTAGTTTCTAACAATTCTAGCAATCTGCAGAACTCAAAAGCTTTGTGCATGTATCTGGCTGGAAATTACTTCATTTGGTATATTTGATGTCAGAAAAGGTTTTACTAGGGAGGGGTTTCTGTNGAGAAAGGAGAAAGGAGAAAGGAGAAAGGAGAAAGGAGAAGAGAAAAGAAAAGAAAAAAGAAAAGAAAAAAGAGAAAAGAAAAAAGAGAAGAGAAAAGAGAAAAGAAGAGAAAAAGAAAAGGGTAGACAACTGATTGTAAATGCAGTTGCAAATCATCCTGGATTTCCTTCTCATGTACATACATGCAGAAACTTGCATATAATGAACAGGTATTTCTTAAAGATGCATAAATATTCTCAATTTTTGTTCATCTACTGACAAGCAATGATTTATTATTCTCCCAGACCTGTTTTTAACTCTTTTTTTTTTTCCCACTTGACTAACAGCCTTTCAGTAATATAAATATTGCAAGACTGCTTCATAACTACCAAGTTTTGAATGAACAGATTTTGCCAAGAACTCTGTAATTGTCCAGGACTAAATTGTAGACTGGTAATCTTTACTCAAATTTTATTNTGAAAAGACTTTTCTTCTCAAAAATATACCTAGTTTCTAACAATTCTAGCAATCTGCAGAACTCAAAAGCTTTGTGCATGTATCTGGCTGGAAATTACTTCATTTGGTATATTTGATGTCAGAAAAGGTTTTACTAGGGAGGGGTTTCTGTTAACTTCTTCCATCTTTGAAGTAAATTCACACACAGCTTGTTAGATGAATCTCCTTATACAGTATTTGCTCTTTTCTTGTGTTCTAGAGAAGAGGAAGAGGAAGAGGAAGAGGAAGAGGAAGAGGAAGAAGAAGAAGAAAGAAAAGGAAGGGAAGGGAAGGGAAGGGAAGGGAAGGGAAGGGAAGGGAAGGAGAAAGGAGAAAGGAGAAAGGAGAAAGGAGAAAGGAGAAGAGAAAAGAAAAGAAAAAAGAAAAGAAAAAAGAGAAAAGAAAAAAGAGAAGAGAAAAGAGAAAAGAAGAGAAAAAGAAAAGGGTAGACAACTGATTGTAAATGCAGTTGCAAATCATCCTGGATTTCCTTCTCATGTACATACATGCAGAAACTTGCATATAATGAACAGGTATTTCTTAAAGATGCATAAATATTCTCAATTTTTGTTCATCTACTGACAAGCAATGATTTATTATTCTCCCAGACCTGTTTTTAACTCTTTTTTTTTTTCCCACTTGACTAACAGCCTTTCAGTAATATAAATATTGCAAGACTGCTTCATAACTACCAAGTTTTGAATGAACAGATTTTGCCAAGAACTCTGTAATTGTCCAGGACTAAATTGTAGACTGGTAATCTTTACTCAAATTTTATTCTAGTTGTTCCCAAGGAAGTTTGTACATGAAAACCTTTGTCTCTCTGCTTAGAGTGAATACAAAACTGGGCAAAATGTCCTAATATTCCCAAATGGTGGAATACCAGAGGTGGCACTCTAATGCCAGGGGATTGCATAGATGCCCTTTGCACATATTTTGACACGAGTAGAGGCTTGGGGTTTTTTATTTGTTTCTTTCTTTCTTGAGCTCTTGTGCCATACTATTGAAAAATTTATGGTGGCAGTTTAGGAGATAATGAAATGTTTAAACTTGGTTTTCTCACTAAGGACTTCTTTTCTTGCTGGTAAGAGCCACTGGCATGTAAAGATATAGCTGAGGGTACGGAGACAGGAATGCTCTTTCCATTGACAGAAGGGTGTATTTCCACAGGAAATTGGTTTTCAGTAATAGTGCTGTAGCTCTTTAATGAGTCAGACATGAACCATAGTCAATAACATTATAATGTTTATATCTCGGTATATGGCAAAAACACTGACATTTAAAAGTAATTTCTTTTAGGAAAATATAAGGGATTATGTATTGCACAGTAGTTTCACTGAAGTGTGAGCAATATTAAGTACAATTCCATGGATGGGATTTAGTTCTTTGGTTACATGGGTTATTGTATCTAAGACAGACCTTGTTAAAGTAATTTCTGTTCTTTCCTTTCCCATGTCCTCCTGCTTTTCTCTGCACTACACTGAAGACAATATCCTTTCAATATTTTTGGTTTTCCTGTCTTTAACCTTTGTCTACCAGTTCTCAGTTTCATTTCTCTGAAATAAACTGCTTTTAAGAAAGAACAAACCGTAACAGAGCCCTCTGTCAAGAGAATGGTGAAACTGATATGACAGAGCAGGCACCACCAGTGTTGTGGGGAGATAGCCAGGATGATAATAGTTTCACACAGGTTTGCTGTAACCACAGGTCCAGGCAACTGTGCCCTTGGGCAGGATTATCCACTTAGCTTAAAGTGGCTGGGAGGTAGCTTCCCAGAGATATTCCAGCAGCATTACCCTTGCTGTGAGGCCCTTTGCTCCCCAGTGGCGTCATTGGCTTCCTAAATGTCAGTGCAGTGTTTGACTGCTGCCTGTACTTTGATTCCATACAGCATTACTCTATAAAAGCTAAAGGTTAGTGTTCTACTGGTGGAAAGCGTGGGAATGATTCATAAGAGCAACACTGAAATCATAAAAGGAAGGAACTCAATAGATCAGGGCATGCCCTAAGACATTCTGGTATAAAATTAATCAAAAAAGCCATTCCAGCCCCTGTTCCCTCTCTCCACGAACTTCAATGTTGGGAAAAATAGAGGAAACAATAAAGAAACCATTTCTGTAGGAGACAGATGGCATCTTAATTGTTTTGAAGATACAATTAAACATTCCTATGGCAGGATATCACTTTCTGCAACTCTTCCAAGTCTTATAGTTAAATTACTGAATATTGGGTTTGTGTAGATAAAGATTTTGGTGTGTGTGTGAGTGTTTGCTTATTGGAATGAATCCTCTAGGTTATTGCACAGGAAATGCAAGTCCTTTGTATCTGGTCAACTAGCTGTTCATAGAACTGAACAGCAAACTTTATTGAAAAAATTTGCTGAGGCACCGAAAACAGTTTTAACAGTAATTTTAGTGCATGCATGTCTGATCACGGAACAAGCAGCCATATGGAATAATAGCTGTAGGGATCTGCAAGAGAAATGGTGATACATATCTGAAATTTTCTTTTAAGTTTTTCAGCTCATTTAAGCTGTAATTCCTTGAGGAGCTGGGAACTGGAGCAGGGATGTCTGGTATAGAACTGAGGCAAAGCTGCTGGAAGCCTCAGGGAAGAACAGTTGTTCCTTGTAAAAGGTAGTCAAGTATCAATATTGAATATTCAAATTTCAATACTGGATGAATAGAAAGAAGTTGGCTTCCTTGCCTCTGGTCATCTGTGTCAGTAGCAGTTAAGATATTATACTAACTTGTACTAATATGTCCATAAATACTGGTTCAAAAGCTTGCCTTGAAAACCAGTTTTAAACCTCCAAATTATTGAAAGGAACATAAAAGAAATCCTTTAACTACTTGAGTTTAGAGCAATTTAATTGGCAGCTTCAAACACATGAGATAGTTTTTGTATATACTCTTGTGATTAAATACGAAAAGAGATAAGATAGCTATATTCTATATCCTTTGAATTGCCTCATTATCTTCCACTGATTTAATTTGTATGCAAATGTTTATAGCATACAAAAGTATTATACCACCTTTCTTTCTGCAAAAGTATAAATGGATGTGGACTGTCAGGCTTTGGGATCACTAACACGAGAAATTACGTATAAGCAACAATTTTTTTATTCCAAGTTCTCTATTCTACTGAGGATTNTTTTTTTTTTTTTTTTCAGGTAGTGTGTACAGATTGTCTGTCAAACTGGGTTTCCTTCCACCAAGTCTCCCCACATACTTTAATGAATACTTAATAAGGCAAATCATCCTGTGTCTGACAGGCTACATGTGCTGTGGTAATCTGTGCAAGCCAGCTCCATGTTTCTCTTCTTTTGCTCATTTACTGTTCTATCTCTGGCTAAACAGAAAACTCCTCTATCACTGCAGCTGAAATGTTGCTGGTCACTTTGACGACTTGAGTAACGTTCAGGTACAACAAAAATGAAGATAAACATCTTCTGCCGAGAGAATCTTCATCAGCAGCTGTTGTGCAGGGATGTGGACTAAGCAGCAGCTGATTTCTCTGTTGCCCAGCACTCTGCACCAGCAGAATCATGCTTGTGTCTGTTAATGTTTGCCCTGTGACTTTTAATGCCATGCTAAAATCAGACGCAAGACCATTTAGACTAACCAGTATCTGATTATTACAGTCTTCCCATATTTTAAGGTGGTTTCACCTTTTCCCTTCCTTTTGAATTGTAGACTTCCTAGAAATATCTTTGCAGCACAAACAGTACCAGTACCAACCAGGCTGACAGCTAAAGATGAAATGTAGTGTTTGATTTCTCCCAACATCTGACATTCTGTGCAAATGCCAGTGTGTCTGTTTGAGTTCACTTCAGAATGTACATTCTCTTTCACCCTTCCCCCACAGAATATGCAGGATGATATTTAAGAAAGCATAGTTCGGATATTAAATAAAGTACAGGTGATTAAGAGCAAACAGAATGTCAAGAAAAGGTTATGAGTTAAACTTTTCCTCATTGTAATTCTAAATCTTTTCTGTGAACTCCTCCACCATACCCTAATAAAAACAGCTTACTACATAAAACTAGGTTTCTGAAAATCTTTGTGCCAGTTCTTCCTTGAAAACAACAAAAGTATTTATTCTTGGTTTATCTGGAGCCTGCTATTAATTTTTTTAGTTAAATTAATAGCATTTTGCCCTTGATCTTGAACCTCAGCACCAGTTAGAGCAGTGATTGTCATCAGTTTCTGTCACCAGGCAGAAAATCTCTACTACGGTCGTAGAATATCTTGGATTGGAAAGGACTCACAAGGATTGTTGAATTCAACTTGTGGCCCTGCACAGGACATCTCCAAGAGTCACGCCATGTGCCTGAGAGCATTGTCCAAATTCTTCTTGAACTCTGTCAGGCTGACGCTATTGATGACTTGCCTGGTGAGCCTGTTCTAGTGCCAAACCACCCTCCGGGAGAAGGCTGTTTTCCTAACGCTCATGGTAAATTTCCCCTAACACAGCCTCATGCTGTTCCCTCAGGTCCTGTCACTGTCACCACAGAGAGGAGATCAGTGCCTGCCCCTCCTCTTCCCCTCACAGGGAAATTGTAACTGCAGCGAGGTCTCCCCTCAGCCTCCTCTTCTCCAGGCTGAACAGACCGAGTGACCTCAGTCAGTCCTCATACGGCTTTCCCTCAATGCCCTTCACCATTTTTGTTGCCCTCCTTTGGCTGCTCTCTAAGAGCTTAATCTAATTTTTATATTGTGGCACCCAAACCTGCCCCCAGCACTGGAGGTGAGGCTGCCCCAGCTCAGAGCAGAGCAGGACAATCCCCTCCCTTGCCTGGCTGGCCATGCTGTGCCTGATGCACCCCAGGACAGGGTTGGCCCTCCTGGCTGCAGGACACTGCTGGCACATGTTCAACTTGCCACTGACCAGGACCCCTAGGGCCCTTTTCCACAGCACTGCTTTCCAGCTTCTTGTTCTCCAGTCTGTCCAAATATCCAGGGCTGCCCCATGTCAGGTGCAGAATCTGGCATTTCGTTAAACTTCCTGTGCTTGGTGCTTGCCCGTCTCTCTAACTTGCTGAGGTCTCTCTGCAGGGCTCCTCTGCCTGCAAGGGAGTTGACAGCTCTGCCCAAATTAGCATTGTTGGCAAACTTTGCATTGCGACCTACTATTGTGTTTACCTTCAGGTGTTTTTCAATTGCTCCCAGAGTAATCTTCTCCACAATCTTACCAGGCACTGAAGTGAGACTGACACAGACTTGAATTTTCCAGGGTCATCTTTCTTGCTCTTCTTGAAAGTTGGGGCAATGTTTGCCAGCTTCCAGACAACTGGAACCTGTCCATACTCCTAAGCCCATTGAAAAACCATGTGATCAATCTTTCCAGTAGTTGCAAAGGCTAAATATGTAGAATGTAACCATGATTTTTTCAAGATATTGTTTCTCAGATTTTCTTTTTCTTTTTGTTTGTTTAATTTTTTGTTGTTAGATTTTTTTTCTCTGAAGGTTAGTTTTTCATCATTTAGCTCCCAGGATTGTCTTGCCATACAATCAACTTGATACCTATGCAGGCATGAAGAAAATGGGGTGATCTCCTGGTGGAAGTGTGGGACAGTGAGGGGGCAGGACCACCACTTCTCCCAGCAGCTGCCTGCTAGATTGGTGTAGTCATCCTGTGAGACAACACCTCCATGTAGAGCCTTTCTCCTGACCTTTTTTGATGACAATAACTTTCAGCACAAATTTCCCTTGATTAATCCACAAATTATGTTTGTTTCTTTCTCAATATTTTGCTATTGCCGTACGCATAAGTTGTTAATTCAACGTGGATCAATCAATGTAGTTTTCTGCGTTGATTCAGGAAGATGTTTCCTCAGCAGTGGAATTTAAGAATTTACATCTCCTGAAGTTAATCAGATTACTTAGCAGAAGAGTAGCAGCATTTCTATTTCATTTTCTTCTCTAGCTAAATCAGTATAACTTGAGTTTTGTTTTAATAATGAAAAACTATCCTTTTAGCAGTGGTACTGTATGTTGTCTGCCTCACTTCTAGGGATTCAAACTGATGAGACTAATATCCTGGCAGAAAAAAACCAACAAACATATGAAACTACAGAGTAATACTATGGAAAATTGTGGATTTTAATGAACTATATTTGGAGACTAAAAATTAAAAAAGAAACTATTTCTTACTTATTGCCACATAACAATAATAGATACAAAGGTAGCACTACAAAGGGAATGTAATTACCTGATGATCCCACATGGAAGCCTGCCATAGAGGGGAATTTGAATGAGTATCTCAATAGATTACATGGAAATAACAGGATGCACAGGCTTAGAGATTGTAATGAACTCCTCTGCCGTGTTCATAGACTTAAATTTCCATGTATTGTGCTGCTGACATTAGAGCAGAGTGTAATGTTCTGTTTGCTGCTCTACCAATGGTCCTTTTATAACAAATATGGGAGGGAGTGCCCAGGGAAGTGCTTGAGTCACCATCCCTGGAGGTATTTAAAAGACGTGTAGATAAATTAGAGTCATAGTTTAGACTATGAGTTGGCAGTATTAGGTTTGTGGTTTGACTTGATCATAGGGGTTCCTTCCAACCTATAATAATTCTATGATCTGTGTCAGCTGTGTTGTCACTGCTCTCAGAGCAGTGATTCTCTTCTATATTTGCATAACTTTTGCCATGTGTTAAACTCTGACTTAAAAGGCAGAGATCCTTATACATCTAGGAAGTAATCAGTGTTTAAGGGATTTAGGTATGGGATTGAATGCTCAGACTTTCACAGAGTGCTGTTGTTAAACTTGATGAATCTGGGAACATCGTAACAACAAAAACTGTAGGCAGTTGTCCAGACCTTGATGTCAGCACAGATTATATATGTGAACACATGCTGGTTTTAACCAATGGCTTCTATATCAGTTCAGAAAAAGAACTTTCCAGAACCTCAGTAGAGAGACATAAAAATATTTTTTTCTGTATTAGATAAAAAAGAAAACTTTCTAAATCTTGACATAAGATATTAGATTTTTGTTTTATTGAAAAATCTCAGCAGTGGATCCAGCTTCCTTATTTTGTAAGCTAGAGATATCTAGCTTACTTCTTGGCAAACAATAACTACCCAGGCAAAAATGCTATGTGCGACTTCAAAGAAAAAAGAAGCCCTAAAAATTCCACTCAAATGTCAGCTTCCAATGAACTACAAATGATAGAGATTTTTGTCTCTTGCTCTTTGTTTTAAAAATAATTAAAATGTGTGTTTATTTACTTATATGTTTACTTTAAATCTTCTCTCAATAACCAAGGTAAAGGAAGCAAGTCTGCATTTTATTTTACTTTGATCAAGAGTTAGACTTAATTGCTTGCTGGGTAGACTGAAATGACATTGCAATTTAAAAGGAAGATTATAAATGTGCTTTGCCTAACGTCTGCTGGGAAATGTTCTGAAAAAATAAGCATCATAGTTTGTGTCAAATGTTAACGATTTGTTTTTAATACCAACTCTTGTGAAACCCTGTGACTAAAGTAGGGCTAGATAGAGGCAATGCCACTAATAGAGAGCAGCTGGGCTTGCTATAAATGTGGGTTTCTTCTTGTGGATTGGTTATAAACTTTGCCCTGTGGCTGGTTCTGCTTTAGTAAATGCAGATACTTCAGTTAGTAATGGAGTTTTCATCTTCTCTTTAGATAGCAGCCGAAGCCCATATATTCTGATGAGAGAAGGAACTTGTTTTATTACTGTATATTGTATAGAACAGTTGGAGTTTTATGCAAAAGATAATGGTAAATTTTCCCAAGGGAAGAGAGGGAAGAAGAGGTACAGGAAAGGAGAGGAGATGCTCCTTTATGGCCGTCTGGCACTGCATGGTTTTCTCAATGATGCAGTTATTCCCTCCTGTTTTCCAATACTGCAGGTGCACGATATCTTCGAGTCCTGTGACACGCGTGCTGCAATATAAATTTGTGTCCCCACTGCTTTGTTCAGCTCTTGTTGGCTCTGAAACTTTTTATGGCAGCATATGGCTGTCTGATGTTAGCATTTCACTGTGGACAACATAATGAAGTTGTCTATTGCTCCCCTAAGCCTCGTGCCAGCTAAGTGGTGGTGAACTTCTCTGGCAGATGTAGTGCTGCTTCAGAAGAGCTTGACGTGAATGTCTGGAATGTGAACAAGGACCCTCTCCACCTTCCCATCCCTAATTAAAATTGCAAAATGGTAGATTTTGTTCTAACTCCACTTAGGTTCTGGCTTTCTCTGATTTTAAAATACTATTATATTTAAATATGTAGACTTTGATTGTTTTGCTGTCCCTTCATGATGTCTCCATGGTTTTGGTTTCTAATAGCTCAGTTGGTGAGGAATAGGATCAAAAATAGAAATTTTGAAGTTGTGGTCCAATGCCTTAACTAGTTCTATTACCTTTTTATTTAGTTTTATCCCTGCATTATTACAATTTTTAGTAGCATTTGTGTAAAAGCTAGGTTTTTGGGGGTTTTTTTTGTTTTTTTTTTCTCTTCTGCTTCCTCAGCTTCCAGTATTTATAGTGTAAATATTTTGACAAATTGATAGTATTTAAAATTGTTGACAGATGTAGCAAACATGAAATATTTCAGAAGTTTAATAAAATACCATGCAACCTACATAGCTACAGGGGGAAAATACTGCACTCTTTAGGAGTGTAATCTTTGAACTTCATCTATTCTTGCCAAAAGGAACAGAAAGCTCAATGGAGGGATGGATAAATATCTAAGTGGAAATGCTCCCACTTTGTGAGCATTTTTATAAAATGGTTTACAAACTAGGTTTTTACAAACTAGGTTTTGTAAAAATATATAAATTTATGGAAATAGACTGGAACATCAAGATTGGTTATCTCATTATAGCAACTGGTGATTGGAAGAAAGGTTATTATGTACAGCCTGGGTTAGAAAACTGGCCTGAAATTTTCACTATTTCAGAGCTGCTGTCATACTTTAAAACCAGTAGTGCTGTGGTGAGGTGGTTTTTGCTAGTATTAGAATCAAGGGTAATTCATAGTTACTTTCACATTGAGTTACAATGTGAAAACTTTCAGTCACTTGTTTAAAACTTTAGAAATTTAAAAATGAGTCTATTAGAAGTATTCTAATGCATGTAAGAGGCAGGATCAATATTAGCCATTTAGATTAAATATTTAGAGGACAAGCCCCCTCACTCCTTGCTTGGAATTTTCTTGGGACTCAATCTTGTAGTACAATTGTCAGAAATGTGGAAGAGTATTGTGTGATACTTTAGTCAGATAGGACTCAAATTTTTCCCCTGTCAGTTAAGTCCAGTATTTATTATGCAGTCATCATGTTTTATATGTTTGTTTAAATAAATCAATTGATGATCTTCTCAAAAGCAATGGGATATTTTTGTACTGCCTCCTCCCCTGCAAGCTTGTTCTGGTACCTGAGTGTTCTCATGGTTAGCAGTACAACATGTTAAAGTCATTCTTGGCTGGTTTTGCTTGTTTGTTTGTTTGTTGTTTGATGGACTAGCACCATTCCTAGGTCCATTTAGAGATAATATTTACATCCTATTCAGTTCATCATTAGTAGTGCTTATAAAGCTTACATGGCATTGAGGTCTCTACTGTGGCACAAATTTAAACTCGAGAAAAAAAAATAGTGTTTATTCAGACTGTAAAGATTGAATGAAATCAAATCCTTGATAGTTGGTTTCAGCTATATAACTGAATTAATGAAAATCACTAAGGGCCATATAAATGCTGGAGGAAATTGAAGGCTCCAGTACAATGATGTCAAAATTTTTAAGCATAACACCCTGAGTAGTTACTATGAAAAGGTCAAAGAGCTGCAAGCAGTATGAGTGAACAGATTACTTGGACAACTCTGGACAATTTATACTGTGTAGGTAATAAAAAAGACAGTGGAAACTACTGCTTGTGAGGAGCTTCTTAAGTTGACTGAATCCCTACTCAAGGAACAACATTAATGTTTATTCCAGTGGCAGAAGAAGAAGAATCAAAGTAAATGTTTTGTCATCTTGCTATCTTGCAGTTTGTATGGACCTAAGAGAGTGACTTCTACTGTAATAAAAATTATTTGGTTTTATGCTAACTGCATGCTGATATTGACTGTTAGTAGTGCTGATCTGAGGAACAATTGAGAAACCACACTTGAAAGCTCTGCAGCTTTCTAGTGTCTCGGAGTGCTGAGTAGAACATTGGAATAAACTGAAACCTGCAGAGCTGTTATGTTTCTTGTTTCTGTTAGGTAAACAGTCACTGGAATGACTAGGAAATACTGTGTCCTGCCAAATCTGAACCAGATACAGAACATCTTTCTCAGTAGATAGCCTAGGATTTTTTAAGAAAGACCAGAGTGATGGTAATGTTTTGTTGTCATTTCTGCCCTTTAGGAAAAGTAGTTAATAAAAGACAAAAATATTTTAAATAGATAATGTACTATAATTTTTAGACTATTGCATAGTCTGTCTAGCTTAAAAGACAGACAACAGGAAATTAATGGCACTGTGTTACTCTTGACTGTACCTGTCAGGACAGTGAACACACTTCTTCATATCCTTCTGTTCTGACTGCCAGATCTACAGAAAAATATTGATGTGGTATCTGCCTGGCCTTGAGTTAGCTACAAGTCTGAGCAAGAGGTTTCCAAAGCTTTCATAGGCATGTGTCCCCTACACTTGGGTGATGCTTTTAATCTCAGGCTCTCCCCACTGGGGTCTGTCTGAGCAGTGCTGCAGCTGTGGCTTTGCCTGGCCTTGTCCTGCTGTAGCTTTCTTCCTGGCTGGCCTTAGACTTGCCTCATCTCCATGGGTTTCTCTGCAGATCACTGGTCTTCAGCTGAACTTTGTCACCATCCTCAGGCTCACCCTGCTCAGCTTTTATGGGTGCCTTGTGGTACCATTTTTCTGCACCTGTGCCAGTCAGGATATTGTCCTTTCAGGCTTGCTGTCACACTCACATGCCAGGTAGCCTCCCTTTACTGAGGAACCCACTCCTGCTACTCTCTTCTGATAGCTGCCAATATACTTTTTACCATAAAGATTTCCATTTTGTGATCATGTTGGAGTGATTTTCAAAATGAAGGATTTTTTATTGCATAGCTTTTCTTCAGTGTTTTACAGTTCCATGATAGAATTTTTATGATAAAATAAATTTCTTCCATCCCCTGATATTCAAGGTTAAAGTGTATGGTGTTTGATCCTGTTCCAGTTTTTGAATCAGGGTGTTTGATGGATACAGAACTGTTCTTTTTTTCTTAAATGTTCTGAAGAATATTTCTATACTGCAGGAATGCGCTCTAGAATATGAATGTACTTCCAATTATCCTGATGGACTACAGTGCTCCACAGAGTCATTAGGGTAATCATGCATGCTGATGACTGTGCCCTTGAAACGGACATAGCAAAACATGCATCTGTTTAGGAGTAAATTGGCATAACCTGGAGATAGCCAGTGCTCAATTTACACACTGGCCTTTTTGAAATACATTATATATAGATCCATAATTGTAACTGGACCACAGAGGGTGGAAGGTGCCTGCAGATTAGCCCATTTTTTCAACACCTTATTCAGTACTTCCCTCTTAAATACGGCGCTGGAAAATCCAGAACCAATACCCCTTTACTTAATGGTCAGACAAAATTTGGACTCAGTGTTACCTGAAAATGAGTCCTCTGTTTGGCTGCTAATATTGCCTTTGGCATTGTTGGATGCATGTGGCCTCTGGCTTTGTTTAGATGCTGTCTTGTGTAATGTGGCAAGGTATGATCTCTAACAGTAACCTTTTGGAGTGCTGCAGGATCCTTGGGATTGAAATACTGACAGTCATGAGGTATTTTTGTTGTGCTAGGAATATATTGGGAATGAAAGACATTAAAGTGCTGAAGCACTTTTTTCCTGCTAAGGCTAAAGTATTGCTCTGGGTAGCAAGAGATTGAAATCAATAGTTGGGAAACTGTAGACAGCAAAGGAGCACCCAGTCATTTTGGTTAGTGGGCTCAGCTGAGGAAGTAGAACATGAGTAAGGTTATACTATGGAAATCAGAGTTTTCTGGGTATGGGATTATAATCAGCGGTTTCATGTTTAGTTGCTAAAAGCTCTCCTTTACCTGTCTGCAAATTGGACATGAGATTGGGTTAGTCACATTTCTTATATGAAAGAGACAGTTGTCTCAGTCAGGTTATTTCTATCAATGAAATGCTACAGCAACAATGTCTACACTAAGTGGTACAGAGACAGTAAAACACAAGGCTGGTTACAGGCCTGCAGAGAGTCTTTAATGGCAGTGATAACAGTACAGCCCTGTTACCCACTGCATTGTTCTGAGCCTGTTTTAATTAGGCTTAATTCTTGGCTTTCTCTAGTATTCAACCTGACGACATCTTGGTATCATTTTGGCATGTATAATAGTGACTTACCTTTCCTTAAGGCAAACCTTATTGCTTTGTACAATCTCCATGTCTTGTTTCACAACCTTGTACAAAACACTGCTCTAGTGCAGAAGATGCCTGTAGAAAACAATGCTATAACATTGTAAGCATTGTGTCATATCAAACCACAAACTTTGAGTTCACAAAGGCCTGGGAAAACTTCGTGGCATCTGACAACAAATTTGGGAGGGGTGTTTGAAGATTATGTGTCAAACTTCAGAAGTCACTAGAGTGAGAGATGTTACCAAAGGCTGTTTAGTGTTGTTATGTACATTTTTCAGGTGACACGAGCAAGCTTAAGGATATGCAGAATATAAGGGATATGTAGATACTTGGAATGTAAGGATATCTGGTTTATGGGCATATATGATTAATAGATAGCTAAGATTTAAAAAAAAGACCAGAGACAGAAGGAATAATAAACACCACCTAGATACACAGACACTAAGGCACAGGAGATAAGAGAGACCAAAGAGCATATCTCAGACAAGGGATTGAGGAAACACAACTGAGGGAGCAACTCAAAGTCTTGGAGATGAATATTTTGGAAATGATGAGTGGGGGAAGTTTATATCTGAGATATTTGAGAAGGCTTGTGGGATTATGTGAAATTTATAGTGGGAGGTTGTAGGGGCAATGTGGGAATGTACAAAATTATTCTGATGTTTAAGGGTGGAGCAGGGAAACGGAGAGTTTGAGGTGGGTTGGAGGAGGAATAAGCAGAAGGAAATGGAAATAAGGAGGACGAATGTGGACAGTCCCATTTTAACTTGCTTGCTGTTTGCCACGTATGTTGGTCTGAGCTCTGTTCATGATCGCTATAGTCTGTCATATGCTCTTAAACTCTCTTCCTAACTCTCTTCTGTGGGATCTTGCTGTCTGTGTAGTGGTGCCAGGTACACCTTAAAATGGACTAGCTGACAAGTGGGAGAACACCAGAATCTTGAAAGACCCAAGGTTAGACCTGGTCAGGGACCAAGTCTGTGACCAAATTTAAATGAGGCCATGGGCTTGGGCTCATTATGGTCATTAGCACTGGTCTTAAATATTGACTGCCCTCACATATGCAGGCATAGAAGAAATAAAATAAAATAAAATAATCACTTCCCTTCCCCCACCTCCTCCCTCAATAATCATCAAGGGAGAAAAAAAATAGATTTGAATTTATCTATCCAGTCTCAGTTTGCTTTCTCTTCCTTACTGTAGACACATTCAAGAAATTCAAAAGTTTTGTAAACCAGTCAAAGCTTCCTGGGGATCAACTAGTATTTAATGAGCTCCAGAAACTTTTGCAGTCATTATTTTCTTTCTAAAGAACAGGTAATTAGTCTATTTTCTTGTACTATCAGTGACAGAAGACAGTGGAGATTCCAGATTTTCTCATTTATACTGTCAAAACATGACTTGTGCCATTAGCTTCTCCCATTTTGTGTTTACTAGTAGACTGTCATGCCATGAACCATCAGCATACTCAAGTTATTCGCTAAGCCTCTTCTCCTGGTCACTCTTATGTATTCAAGCTTCATGGCTGTAGTTTTCGTACTGAGAGCAATATGCTTTCTTTCCATTGTTGAAGATGGGGAAGAAAAGCCTCTTCTAGATGAATTGGCTAGCAAAAGTAGGGATTAAAAAAACCCCAAACACTTGAAGTGTCAAGGACCTCTGTGCCTCCTGACCCCCAAGTAAGTAAAGATCTTTTGGTGCCTTGCTGTGTTGAGAATCAAAATCCTTTCCCTTTCTGCCAACTGAAGTGCTATACCTCTCTGTTTCTGAATGATCCATGTCAATTACATTTTGCTTGAGTGCATATTTTCCCTCAGTTCATTTGCAGGATACTGTAGCTTTTACGATTTGAAATTCAGCTTTTGACTGGGCAAAAAAGTCGGACTTACTTGCAGTCAATGTCGTCAATAAGTAACAGCTATCTACCTTGCCCTACTTCACAGAGTTTTCTCTATTATTTCCCTTTTGTGAAATATTCTTGTGGAATAAGACTTATGTTAAGTAAAGAAGACATAAATATTTTAAGTTGCCTTATGTATGCAGAGCAAAGTGACAGTATGGCCGTCTGTTTGTTTATGCCAGTGTTTTGAAAACAAATTTTACCTGTGCTACTGACAGTATTATTCAAATAATCTAAAAGCATTATGGTCACAGTTGCTGTGCTAAAGAACTTCACCGTGGTTATAATCTACCTATTGGCTGACATAAGTGTGTAGTGTAGCCACAGATGCAAATGATAATGTTGGGAAAATTCCTTTCCTCTTTGAGATACTATTTCTTGCAACTGAAAAGTAGAATTGTAGGGTGCTCTGACTCAGTTACTTCACCTGTATCCAGATCAATGTTACAGATCAGATTAACAAATATAACATGTGAATGATGCAGCAGTTGGTGAAATTTTGAAGCAAGTAGAAATTCTGCTTAATACATGTTGTTTATATTAGTCTGAAGTTCAGAGATTTAGGTACAACATTTTTGTCAGTGATCATTTCACTAGCGAATTCTGTAAAAAAAATTTTTAAGTTTTTTTTTTCTCTCAATATTATGTAGAACATAGAAAAGTCTAACTCTACATCCCAAGTTATTCTTAGAATGAAAATTATTTAAGGTTCAATATTTTTGTAGTCAAAGGCTAGCACTAGGCATTTTAACAATTTATAAATTCAGGGAACTTAGGCAATATAAATACCATAATGGTGTTTATTTTTTTTTAATAATACATATATGCCCTTAGTATAAGAATAGAGAATGCATTAAATAAAACATTTAAAACTAGCTTGGTTTTTTAATTTATTTTTTTATTTTATTTGTATGTGACCAGGTGTAGTTCTGACCACCAGTCTAAAAGCAACCAATCTTGCAGAAATGTCAGGTGTTGCATAAATAACAGAATTATTTGTTTTCTTGAAAACTACAGTAAAGGCTTTCTTTTCTCTCTGAATGTGTTTTCTGTACAAGACAGAAACATAGACTACCAATACTTGTTTATCATACTCAATATCTGTGTGAAGAACAGAGCAGATTGCATCTATATATCAGTATCTTTGATTGTTGTTCTTGTATTTTATGACTTTATCCATTGATTCCTTAAAAACATTTACTTTTAGGGGTTTTTTTAACCATCATTCTTCCCCATTGGTCTGAATCTGTCCCGTTTGTTAAGACTGATGTTCTTCCTTTTTTGTTTTAGGTAATCAGACACTGCACAGCTGTTTACCTGTGTTAGCCAGCAATAAAGTAATGCTATTACTTTATATCCCATCAATATTGAGCACATAGTAGTGACAGTGTTACTGCAATGGGATGCTACTGGGTAAAAGACAGTATAGAAAAGTGAAAAAATATTCTTCTGGTATTTATCTCTTTCTTGAGACAAAAACAAGTGGAATGGTAGGAGTTTCTTAAACAACAAAGTGGCAAAATCAAATTTTTGAAGCCCATCAGACTGCCAGGAAAAGTTTCATGCTTTAGAAAAGTAAGTTGTATAGATGAGACCTGCATGACAACAGGAAATCCAGACTACGTGGCTGAGGTTTGAAAAAAGCAATTTGAAAGAGTTTTATCATAAATATATATATATATATATAATGCTATATCAGCATGATATGATAATTCTTTGTTTTAAACTGCTCTTTGTTGGAATAAATAAGGTTGTTCTGATTTTCCTGCAGGCTGTCCTTTGAGCAATCATCCTCACAGAGGCACAAGAAGCATCTATAGGGAATACTTTTTCATTGCCATGCAGCTTACTAGTATAAAGTAGCACTGTTCCCTGCTTGAGAGGCAGATACATGTGTTGCTGTCCAAAGCTAAGAAAATCTGGATATTAGCGCAAAGTGCTGAACAAAATGTATTTTCTTCATGGGAGTAAAGGATTAATGAATGCATCCTTTGTAAATGTCTGCTCTTGGGAATGGACACACTGTAAAGACAAAATAGGTCAACCTCCCTGCTTGTGGTTGGGAGGGACCACAGTGGCTCATCTGGTCTAACCTCCCTGCTCAAGCAGGGTCGTCTTAGAGCACAGAGCACTGAAATACATCCAGATGGCTCTTGAATATCTCCAGTGAGAGAGACTTCACAGCCTCTCTGGGCAATCTGGTCCACCAGTCAGTCACCTTCACAGTAAAAAAGTTCTTCCCTGTGTTCAGGTGGAGCTTCCTGTATATCAGTTTCTGAGTGTTGCCTCTTGTTCTAATGGTCAGCAACACTGAGAAGAGCCTGGATTCCTCCTCTTGACTCCTTCCCTTTAGATATTTGTGCCCATGATGACGTTCCCTCTCAGTCATGTCTCCTTGAGGCTGAACAGTATTGTATTTTCATATGACAATTGTTAAAAAGAGGAGGAATGTCCAAGACATATCAGAATTTAGCCTCTCCCAACAAAAGTACTCATTCTTTGTGCTATCATATGCATTATATGTGGAGTCAAAGAGCTGCTTGCAGCTTCTTGCAGAATCTGACATTACTGTGGAGATTAAGGATTAGAAGGATCTATGTGTAGTTTATAATTTCATAAAAAGTTTGCAAAAAATGTATAATCATAAGTCTTGAGAAGGAGTGAAAACACACCAAATTTCAGACCTGAGAAAAGTTGGAGAATCTCTATTTAACTGCTTGTGGCAATAAAAACCGTTGCAGAAAAAGAAGGAGCATGAAGCAACAAAATTTGAGAAATAGATTATTGTAAGTGAGGAGCAATCTTCACCTGTTTTTGGACTACAGCTGTATCTGATTGTCAAGATGATTAAGACCAATGGCCTACCACAGTACAGTGTGGACATTTTAAATGGATGTGTCCTGTGACCTAGAGTAAGCTTCAGGATATGTTTCAGAGAAAGTGGGTGGACTGTACAGAGTCATGCCACCTTAATTTTTCTCCCTGTCAATCTGGCCTTAGTAACAACTTTTTAAAGGAGCTGTTTGCAAAAACCTGCTTTGTTATGCTCATTTGTAGTCCTAGAAGAAGGAAAAAAATGGAGAGCTGAAGCAGTGATTTTCAGAATTGGAGGCATCATTCACAAAACATGGTCTGCCCAGCCTCTCCTCTCCTTGCCACTGTGTATTATTTCACAGTAATTTGAGACTGCCATAATAATAGCTCAAAGGTTGGCAGTGTTCACTAACTGCAAATCTTGTTATTATAATATTGTAAGTCATGGACATTACATGGACAATCTTATGAATACATAATCAGTGGATGCTGGGCTTGGGGAGTGAACGAGCAAATCTGTGGGACTTAGTTGCTCTCTAAGGTTAAAAAATGACAGAGGGTTAGGTAGAATAAATGTATTTCCTTGCTTGGAACAAAATAATTTAGTATTAGTTTCATTAAAGTGCAATTTCTTGACAGTCACTGCTTGAATACCGTGTGGATCTTTTTGAGTCAAGATGATGAGTTTGGACAGCCAAAGGAATACTTGGATAACAAAGTAAACGTTCTCAGAATTCCCTCGGTTACTGGAATATATTTATGTAAAGTACTTATCTTTTATGAGCCTGTGCAGAGTTGGAAATATGATGTAGCTAAGTTTCAGAAGATGACTAGGTATCCAAGATGCATCAAACATATTAATTTGTGTCCATTATAGATTGAAAGGCTGGCCACATTACCATACTAGAACTTGAGTATAACTATTTATATTAAAGACTATATGAAATGAATAATGATAAATAATAGCAGTTTCTTTGTTTTGTAAGAGGCTACTTTGTAGTTTTTCACTTAATGCACAGCACCAAGTGGTGAAAGATGACAGCTGAAAGCAATAAGTACAGTTCTTTATATGTTTGCTTCATTCTGCTTTGAGCTCACATCCTGAAAGAGGGAAAAAATGCAGATTTTTTTCCTTCAAGATTAGATTTCAAGCAGAAAATTCATGACTTGCTAAAAAGACTTTGATTAGATCACCATTTCTGTGGATTCATGTCAATATTTGATCTATCAAATTTATTTTCACAAAGGATGATGAAAGTAAACACTGAACTTGCAAAACCGTGTTATTAGGAAGTGATTATATTAATTAGACCACCAGATGTCATGTTTTTCTGCTTCACCTATAACGGATAAATTAGATCAGCTTTGAAGATAATAGGAGACTCTATAATGTGCAAGAAGATTCCTGCTTTCCTTCTTTGCTAAACTTGAAATGTACATATCATGAAAAGCACAAGGTTTTAGAGAGAGAAGGGAGCTGAAGGTTATTCAAAGGGCCATGTGCTGTCCAGAACAGGATTTATTCCTAATTTTTTTGAGGCTAATGGCCCTGTTTGGGTCAGATTTATGATATGAGTAAGATGGAGCTATACTGGCTGAACTGAATGCCTAAAATTGTAATCAAATATACAGCCAGTGAGAATAAGACATACAAAAAAACAGAGACAGAACAAAGTATCAAGGTCTAGCTCTTCATCCTGGCAACCATCTAAGGAAGATAGTTTTTCTGCAAACACTAGCATAAAATATCTACGCTTTGTTCCCTGTTTGTCAATTGTTTAGGAGTTTTGCTTGTCTGTACTTTGGAGGCAGAAAATAAAAATCCCAAAGAATAATTCCTTAGCACATGTATGCATTACAGGTATGGTAAGAGGGAAAAAAAACCCAAAACCCAACAAAAAACCAAACCCCACAACTCCCAAAATAAAACCACTCCTCCTACATTTAGTGCAACATTAAGTAAATAAAATGAAAGAGGATAATACTGCAAAAGAGCAGAACACCACCTAATTATTTTCTCCGTGTGGGGGTTATTCTGAGTAAAAGCAATACATGATAATCTCACAATTGGGTTTTTTTAAAGCTCTAATAAAAAGCAATTTAGGTAGGAGGCTTACTTTACCTCTGTAATTATAAATCTCATGAAAGAGTTTAATATTCCTTTTCTCATGAAAGAGTTTAATATTCACAACCCTTGCAAACTTGCTGATTGGTGGCAATCAAAGCATGTCTTCGGAGGTCTTTAGTTATGAATGTCTTAGGAATGTTCAAGATTATTGACAGTAACCTGCAGCTGGTAATAAAGCCTTAATAAGGTTACATACATTTAAGAAGTGGATACACTTGATTGGATTTCTTTTTCACATACAGCATAAATTTTGCTGAAACTATAGGCCAAGGCTAAGCATACATAAACATTTATTAGATAAGACACCTGAAACATGGCTATTGCCCTGAGCATAGATCAGATGAATTAAATAACACATGCCACATAAACCAAGTCAACCTAAATACCTTTTCAGCCTTTGTCTCCATTTAGGTCTGGAAAGCCTGCGAAAGCAAGGTGTGGGGGGAAGGTGCTGATGCATACTAAGGGAATAGGGCTGAATTACACAGATACTTCAGGCAAAGATAAATGCTAAACCTACTGAGAGAGAGAGAGGGAGAGATATGTCCCAATCTGCAGTTAGAATAAGTGCTAGCTAACTCCCACTTCTTCAAGAACAAGTATTCATCCATACTCTTGTTGACTGATGTTGATATCAACCTCTTTTTCCATTCTGTTTCTTTTCTGTCCTCTTCTGGTCAGGCTCTGACACTTGAATCAGTTGATGCTCAGCATCCTGGTAAGTTGATGAAGAGAAGCTTGGTACTTCTCTTTCAGCAAATGCTCTGACCCTTTTGGAAAAATATTTGTGAAAAGGAAATCTTTGAGTAACAGAGAAAGCAGAAAGTCTGAGCTGTTTTTTTCTTATACAATTCTTCATTTGCTTTCCACAATTTATTTAAAATTTCTTCTTTTTTTCCCCAGTTTGACATAGTCCATGGTATTCTTTCCATTATTCCCCACTTCAATGAAATGTAATTTTTAATGAAGTGTTACCTTTGGCTTTAATTCTATTTGTGTTTTTATCACATATATTAATTCAATTTCCACGTTTTCATTCACAAGCTCAGTTCTATGAAGCAGTTTACAGCATGTGCATATTCCTCCATTTATCTATTGCAGAATTATCTGTTCTAAAAAGCTATGTTTACTTTTTTTCTTCATACATTGAATAGGAATGGATTTCTGAATTTTTGCTTTTTCATGCTCATCATTTAAACTTTTGCAGCAGTACATGCACTTCTTTTCTGTTTGTAGCTATTCAAAGTTCTGTTTCAGACAGAGCTGTTATCAGTGGGGTTGTTTTTGGTATTAAAACATGCTGTTTCCATCGGAAATTAGTAATAAAAATTTTTGCTTTGCACATATACCTACTTCTTCATGTACAGTCCATTTCTTCAATTTATTGTTTTATTTTAAAACTTGTTCAGTATTTTTCACTGGAAAAGTAGATCATAGGACTCAAAGCAAGAAAAAAAAGCTGAATGAGATCTCAGCAGGTCATCTTTACCAATCCCCAGCTCAAACCAGGGCTAGCTTCACAGTAAGATCAATCATGCAAGGTGTCATCCACTTGAGCTTTGAAAATCCTCCTGGGCAGAGGTTTCAGAGTCTCTCTCAGCAGTCTATATCACTGTGAAGAATTATATTCTACTGGAATTCTACTGATGTCCTTTTTAAATTTTTTTGTTAAAACTAGTTGCTATTCATAGTGCAGATTAGTGAATCATCATTATTTATGACCATTATCTTCTACAATTCCAGGAACTTCCTTGCATCTCAGAATCAGTACAGACGTAGGAAGTTTTTAAGCAAATGCATCACTTGCCATAACACATTGACCTACCAAAAGGTTCAAGGGCTTGCTAGATCAGTAACTGGAATTCATATTAATATAATTGAGTTTTTCTTCAGAAAGTCCTTAGCAGTTTTATGTAAGTGGATTTAACATTTGTCAGATTTCTAATGTGGCATACACAAAGCCTGTGCATTTATTAGGTTGGTTTTCTTGAGCGTTAATGTGCAGATATTAACGTCACTGAGAAGATGAAGATGTGATACAAATGAATGAATTCTGAATGATAGAGGGCTGTCATTTGCACATGAATCAAGGCTGATCAAAGAGACTCTAAGTTTTCCCTAGTCTTAAGGGAATCAAAAAGGGAAAAGTGCTGCATATCACCACCCACACTCATGCTAAACAGTCTCCCAACAGAGTTGTAATAGAAGAAAACATCAGTGTAGAACAGTATGAATGAGTTACTGAGGCAGAGTCCTCACTAGGGAAGGTTTAAGAAAGGCTTGCCTTTGTTTTTTTTATTATTCCTCTTTTTATTTCTTATTACTAGCAAACCTGCTACTCAAAGCCGAATTCTGTCAACTTTGCCTTTAATCTACTGGAAGAGATAGATACTAAATTCAATTGTAGTGATTCATAAGAATATTATTATTTGAATGTTTTCTGTTCGATTTTTTATATGCATATCTATTTTTAATTTGGTTTTAAATGCAAATAACTTATTAGATAATCTAATATCTAATTTAGCAGATAACTCAAACACAATTTACATGAGCTTGTGATCACTGCTGCAGTTGCTGTGACTAAAATGTCAACTTTCTGCAACAGGACAAAGTAATTGGTTCAATTTTTAGCATCTTCATGATGAACAAATGAGTCTACCCTCAAAGAGGTTATCACTCTTGTTGGGAGGCTATTGCACTTTTAGTTCTTTGCAGAAAAGGACTTTGTCTGAGCAAATTCTAACTCAGGCTACTTTACAAAGCCAACGCCAATGGGGCTCTGAGTCACAGAATTTTCTTTACTGTTTTTATAAACTCTCTAATGATGATGGCACAACAAGTTTCCAGCTAATGGAGCTTTAATTGCTAGCTCTATTTTGGGCTCATTTCTCTGTTTGGAAATTGCTATCTCTGCCCCACTTACTGCTGAATTCTTCTCTGTGATAATTCATCTCCAGAAATCCAGACTAATTTAAGGATCAGAAGTGAGCTTTGTGGCTGCAGCACTGAAGCACACTAACTCCAGAAATGAAACTGAATACATCATTTCTTTCAGATATCCGCAATCCTGAAAATACTATTAAGGGTGGATTCAGAACACTAAAAGTAATTTTACAGGTAATATATCAGTTCTATTAGTCCATGAGATTTATTCTTATATAAAGTTACTGCACTAAGTGCCATTCATTTGGATTGAAGAAATGATATTTTATTACATGAGAATTTTTTCTTAGAAGAGGAAAAATGAAGTTTGATATAAATGAATATATGTGTTTATGAAATACAGTTATTGAGTGGTGGTTAATTAGCTTGTTTTATTAGATTTGTGAAAGAAAAAGAAAAGTATTTGTATATAAAATTAAACAGTATGAAGGGTTTTAACTCAAATTATTTGTGTATGAATTTAAAGTAGATTAGCTAAACAACTAATTCATGCATGAATGCTTTCAAGAAGAATTAAAGAGGTTCAAATTTTGTTCACACTGACTAACATTGTATGTAAATAAACCTAAACATAATTTTACTTGTTTGAACTACTTAGCAGTAGTTCAAACAAGATTTTAATGCAATTTAAAGATTCAGAGGTATTATTTTCCCATGTAGCTGAATTGTTTGATTGTTTGATTTCCGGTACTTAGCTAAATTTACTGGACCTATGGGATTAAATCTTTGAAAAATTATTAAAAAATCCAGCCTCAGAATGGAAGAATTTTACATCACAATTTGCTTGTACTGTGAGTGTAAACTGTCAGGTACAGTATAAGGTTTTACAGATGTGTCTGTATGGTGCCATACTAGTAAATCTCTAAGAAAAGGAGTTGAGCTTTTTGATGGGTGACAATGAATTGCCTGTAAATATGATGATATCTGTGTTAGCCTGAGCCAAGAGTCATAGTTCTTCACCTTGAATTCAGTCATAGAATATTTATGCACGTTGCATCTTTCTATGCCTTTAGAAATGGACACAAAAAATTGCTGTGAAAGCACTAGAATGAAACTGAGTTCATTATTTCATAGAACTGCTGCAAAGAAGACAGTAAGAGCTCCCTGTGGCATGGATCTGATAAGCCAGTAGAAGTTTCTGGAGCTTTATGTATGTCAACTGACTTAATAACTGTACTCTCTTCAGTTGTCAAAGGGGTGACAGCTCCCAGTAGACATCTTGGCTGTAATGAGCTCTTGGCTAAAATTTGATTTTTGAATTGGGAGTATAACTGTGGAGCTTGCTGCTCTGGTGCTTGGACACCTTTTCATTTCTTCTCTACGTGCATTTTTCCCTCCACAACACTTTGCTCACAAGCCAGCAAAGTCTTCTGTCTCAGTTCTTTTCTCTGTTTTATTTTAGATCCACACCTCTTTCAGCATTTGTGTTGTCAGTCAGAGCAAGTTGTGCTGCTTTTGGTCATTCCTCTACAATAAAAAAGGGAAGCAGAGAATGATGACATCCAAGTTGGTGCCAAGCAAGGGAATCTGGCACAGTACATCACTGGCAGGAGTCTACTAGCACTAAATACTTGTAGGTAAATTTTTATGCCGCTGTGACTATTTGGCTTCTGGTTTGAGGTTTCATAATCTGGACTTCTCCACACTGCAAGAAACTAAAGATTTACAGTTCATCATATCTGCTGCTAAGCTTATCCTGACTTATTCTAAATAACACTGCCTTATAATAAATTATTTTGCCCAGGAAAAGAGGATTCTGTAGTACTGGCCAAAGTACAGTTCTGCAGGGACTGTTCACACTTTGTTACCTACCTGATCTCTGCCTTCAGTGAAGTCAAACAATCTCGGAAGAACACAAAATTGATATTGCAAAATTATTAGCTTTTCAGTTGTACTCCAAAGATTTTAAATAATGGGTAAACCACTTTTCATGAATTTAGATTACTGATTTATGAAAGTGACAATAGCTGGAGTTAAGTAATAAAATTCTGTTAAACTTTTCATAATACACGGGAAAAATATATACCTTCATGCATCTCATCCTTTGAAAGTAAAAAAAAATTACTTTCTGAAGTCTCTCCTTTCCTTCAGATAGAAGATAAATGTGTTCCTTCATATTCCAAGACAATAATTAATTATATTTTCTGGACTTAAATGGCAATTAAACACAGCAACTAAACTTATGTGGGTTTTTGAGGTTTCCTAGATAAAACAGATTAATTAATTCCCTGAGGGGACTAATGAGGCTGAGCTTTTGATATAATCATGTTCATTTTCTGATTGTGAAGGTACAAACAAGTGAACAAATAAAATAATGAATTGTCTTAAAAAGCTGATTGATTCTATAAAGTGCTATGTTTGTTAATTATATGGTCAATTTCATGCTGTCATTTCATTCTCTGTTCAGAAGGTAGCAAAAACCGTTTACCTGGGTGAATTCATATCAGTACTGACTCCTGTTCAAAAGAGTCTCTTCACACTGCTTAATGACAAAAGAATACTCTATTTTCATGAAAAGTTTAAATCAATCCATTTTGTTTCCATGGGCTATTAAATTATGGTTTTCTGATGAACTAATAGAAGCAGAAATTGATTAGTTCACACTGACAGACTTAAGAAAATATATCCTGACTGGTTTTATCTTCCAATGTGTATAACTTTGTCTTACAAAGTTAAATGAGATTTAGTGGTATTGTATCAAAGTTCCTGTAACATTTAAAGTCTTTATGCATGTATGACAATCAACCAATTTAAATTTTTCTTCAGAAGAGCTAAATCCCATCCAACACCAGTCTTAGGCTTGGGATACATTTTGTAAGGTTTTGTTTTGTTTTGTTTTTTTTTCTGACTGGCTAGATCTTTAGGTACCTTGAGTGCTTTGATGAAGAACTTAATTTAAAGCAGCCTCCAGTATTTTAAGTGCTACCTGACTTGAGAAGCACACTACTACATTTTCAATTCCAATTTTGAGTAAGATCATAATTTCCATTTATTCACATAGCTTGGAATAAAGAATTAAAACATCTACCTTAAAATCAATGCTATAACACAACTCACTTCCTAAAGGGTCAGCTAATACTAAATAACACATAATAAACATTAAAATGAAATATATTCTGACCAAAATTCATGTTCTGTCCTGTAGATGACAGATGTTTACAAATTAATTTTGCTTCTAAGATATTCCTCAAAAGCCAGAGGATATTTTAGCATTTAAATTAAGATATAATTGCTCTCTATATAACCGCTTTTGTTTTGTTACCCCTGTAGCCTCAGTTTCTTGCATCCAGTGGCACTTTTTGACCTACAAGCATCAGTTTCATACTATTGCATTTGCTGCTTTGATTTAAATGAAAACAAATGGAAATATCATAGTTTAAGAAGCACTCTAGTCTTTAGAAAGAAAGAGGTATTTTCATCTGGACAACCATAATCCTGCTTAAAGCTAATACAAATTTAAATTAAGAAAAAATCTTGAAACCTCAACCAAAATAAAATATCAAGTTTTAAACCCCAAGCTTTATAATGCAGTTTTTCTTCCCTATTGTTTTAAAAAAAGCGCATTTTTTGGTTTTCAGGTCCCCTTACCCTGACATATCTCCTTGCAAAGTGCATCACTTAATATGATAAGGCTTTTCTATAGCTGATATTTATACGTATTCCACTGATATCATAAACATTCTCACATTTTCATTCTAGATGCTCCTTGGTTGCAGAATTGAACACAGTTCCCAGGCTTACTGTGTTCTTTGTATTTTCTTAGAATGCAATTACCCAAGACGAGACTTTGCTTCTTCTTTTCATTTTGTTTAGTGAAACGCCAGTTTCCTTAAAGTCTAGTAGGATTAACTAAAATTCTAGTAAGATTTTCTGGTTTGAAAAGAAAGTTGTTGCACTATCTGAATTATAAATAGAAATTCAGTGAAAGCTCAGAGTAAATAGTGTGAAAGTCTGATAAAATAGTACCCAACTGTTTTAGGAAGGTAGAAAATTAAATGGTTTGTAAGTGAATCTAAAGAGCCAGAACTATGCAAGAAGTATTTGTCCCTACTTACAAAAGCCCCAATTAACATATTCAGGAGAAAGATGAAGAAAAACAAGGCACTTCCTTCTAAGACAGTGTCTTGCACTTCTACAAGGAAGGACTCTGAAAGAGGTGACATCTTAAGATCTCGACCAGCTTTGGCTCATCAGGGTGAATACCAAGCTGCTCTATGAAGCTGAAGCCCCTCAAATCCCATTGTTTTCTTTGTCTGTGTCTTTTCGTGATCCATGGTTGTCTCCTTCAGTTCAGTATGAAATTCACATTTATTAAGCTTTGTTTACTTTATGTCTCCAAAGAAGATTTAATTTTCTAAATATCGGTATGATAGAATAGTCTACAAGTGTGCTTATATACTTCACTTTTGATTCTTACCCATATAAACTTAGACATGCAATATTATGTATTCTTCAAATTTAACCTACTTTAACCTACTGTTCTACTAATCTTTTAAATTTTGTACTGTTCTTTGAAGTGAAAGATAAGAATCTGAACTTCTGGTATCCATTATATGTATGTGTTGCAAAGTCCTTTCAGTTTCTTATTCTACTGTACTATCATCCACTGCATCAATATTTCCCACGGAAATCAATTTTCATTTCCATATTTATTCTTTTATAATCTTTTGATTTGTGACTGGCATTTCTTCTTATGAATAGGTATCTTCTGTTTGAATATTTCATATTTTATCTATATTACATGAAATAAATTGATTCCTGAGTAAATGTCTGAATTTCAAATATAATGCAAGTTTATTATGCTTTGTTTCAACAGTGTTATAGCTTAAAACCCTTACAGCCACTTAAATCTTCTGTTAATTTGAAATGACAGGCAATTCTCATATTGATCAACTTAATAGATATGGTTTTAGAAGACTAGTGAAAGTTCTTGCTTATGGAAAATATTCAGCATATGATTAGATGTTTTTCTTAATGGTGCATATGTTTACCTCTTTATTCTCACAGTAAATTTTTGAGTCTCTTGGAAATCCTGAAGTCAATATCTTTATGTCTGACAACAGCAAATTTCGTTGGATTACATTTGGAGATGTAAGACTATGCTTTCACAATAGTATTTCTTGTAATTTCTGCATTACTTAGTTTCCTAATCAGTAATAGGTTTCATGTAAAAGGATAGAAAAAAAGAGACCAGGAGGGATCTCATTTTTAACCTGCAGACTTTTAAACATGCCATTTTATAACAAGTTTTCATTCTAATGTTAACTTCTTGGAATATGGCTCTTATAGTTGTATCTCATGGTAGAGAAGAAAACTTTAGCATAACCTCTTCAATTGTAATGCAAGATAAATAAATTCTGGAATAAAAAGAGAAGTCAAATTGGAAATGTCAACATTCTAGGCTATGTCTCTAAGTTTGATGTTTCCAGCAAAGCTTTTTCAATTCCTTAGCAAAGAGAAAAGCTGCATATTTACACCAGAAAGAAAATAAAAGCAACAATTTCCATCCTCAAGAAGCAATGTAATATTTTATAAAAAATTAATTAGGCTCTTGACAATTCTTGTTAAAGTGCAACAGAAGAATTTTGGAGTTTTTGAGATATCACAATCAGTTTGAACTTTCCAGCTGGTTTTCATGTGAAAAATAATATTCCTTTTCCTACAGGGATCAATTTATTCAACTTACTTACCATTGTAATGCTGTGAAGCAAACAATTCTTTATTGCTTGTATAGATCTTAAATTACATGCTTTTGTTACTAGAGCAATAAACACTATCTGTTCCTGGAAAATCGGGAAATCAGCATATCCTAGAAAGTCATGAAACCTTGAAGCAAAACCCAGACATACATTATGTGACAATTTAAGGGTCAATAATGTCTGAGTGTGGAATTACCCAGAATGGTGACAAGAGTTACTCCAAGAACCAGGCAAAATACCGATCAATATTAGATTTGTATCCTTGTTCTGTGAGCAAAGGAATTTATGCTTTCCTAAATTTCCTAAGTTTCTTTTGAAAATTGATTATGTAAGTTTAAGTAAGATTATGCAAAAGTAACAGTCTTGAAATTTATCAAATAGTATTATGTGATTGTGTCAATAAAAAGCTTCCTAAGTACAATTTGAACTGATGGACTTTCATTAATCAAGTGGAAGAATGTTGAGACCTGATATTCTATAAATCAATGGAAAATCTTTTGTAAAATGTCATGGATTTAATTACAAATTGCACATTTTTAATACAACTTCAGATTCTCTGATATTCAGAAATGTATGGAATGTCATGGTTCCTGTTCTTTTTTAATCATTTGGGAAAAATAGTGATGTTGGTTAGTTGGAAAGATACTTTGTTCTCAGGGGGAAATATTTTTTGGCTCACCAAAGATAATTGCAAGTCATGCTATTAGGATTTATTGACCTGAAGTCCACAAATAATACATGTTTGAATTATCTCTGCTGGGAATTGCTTTAAAGGGATATTATTGTTATTAAAAGTTGACAGATTTTGTCTGAGAACTGTACCCAAACAGAAAATTGTAGAATTACATTGTTCAGACCTGCTGAGGGCTATTCAATTGTGATGACACTGATCATTAGATCTACCTATTCCTTTTTCTGTGGTAAACTGCACACACTAAATTATACTGCAGGGAATTTGTAATGTTTTTCAAGATACCCAAATTACTGTTAAAATTATATATAATTTGCTGTATGTATTGTGGAGTTATCTTCCAAGATTTCTTGTTTCTACTGTAGAATGAAAGCATCTTGCTCACTTTTACTGCTGAAATCCCAAGTTTTAAATATTTTATATTTTAGAATAAAATTGCAGGCCTAAATCAATTAATTTTTTTTGGAGAAGAAGACTTTATACAATAACTAGTGGCTATTTTGTTCTCAATGTTGAATTTAGTTGAAAGTAATACATTTTTATGAAAAAATACAAAAATACAAAAAAAATAAATCTGTCAGAATCCATTGGCATGTTCTTTTGTGCTGCAACAATACTACATCAAATTGCTTTGCAGACAAATGCAAAATAAGTATATTTGAACAAAGGCTTCAAAAATGGTTAACCTACAGAATTTCAAATATATGCACTCCAATAAGTATTAATAAAAAATATTTCTCATTGCAAAGACAATAATTTATCTAAACTCAGGATTCCTTAAAAAAAAAGAGAANTACATCAAATTGCTTTGCAGACAAATGCAAAATAAGTATATTTGAACAAAGGCTTCAAAAATGGTTAACCTACAGAATTTCAAATATATGCACTCCAATAAGTATTAATGAAATATATGTCTCATTGCAAACACAATTTATCTAAACTCAGGATTCCTTAAAAAAAAAAGAGAAGAAGATTGAGGATTTAGATTACTTTTTTCATTAATTAAGAGGGATATAGTTAACTCTACTACAGTGCTTCAAGAGTATCAGTACTTACAGACATTTCTCAGTTGATTGTGGTCATGTAGAAAGAGAGCAAAAATGAAATAGTTCCCAAAATGGGAAAAAATTATTGTTGCTAAAAAATGATGAAAAACCCTGCAACACCCCACAAGATTAAAAATAACAGAAGAGGTCTTACTAAAAGAACTCAAACTGTGAAATTATTCTTAGTTTTTCATATAGATCGTCTGATCATAATAGCAGATGAATTAGTGTTTTGTGAGATTATTTAATGAGTAATTGATGGAATGCATTTTGTCAGAGAAATGTTGTCTTCTCCTGCAGCTTAGAAAATGAAATTTTGGATAAAATGGTATGTCTGCGGCCTCCAATATCCCAGAAGAACAAATAAAATAGAAGAATATAATGCCTCAATGTCCAGATGGAGATCAGTCACAACTGCTGTCCCTCAGAGGTCCGTACTGGGACCAGTCCTGTTTAATATCTTCATCAGTGACATAGGAATGGGAGTAAGCGCACCCTCAGCAAGTTTGGAGGTGACATCAAACTGAGTTGTACAGCTGACACACCTGAGCAGATGACGCCATTCAAAGAGACCTTGGCAAGTTCTAGAAACAGGCCTATGTGGGATTCATGGGATTCAACAAACTCAACTCTCACAGCCTTTACTCACAGGAGAGGTGCTTCAGACCTCTGATCATCTTTATGGTCCTTCTCTGGACTCACTCTAACTGATCCATGTCCTTCTCATGTTGGGGCCCCCAGAGCTGGGTGCAGCCCTGCAGGTGGGGTCTCACCAGAGCAGAGCAGAGGGGCAGAATCCCCTTGCTCCCCTGCTGCCCACACTGCTTTGGATGCAGCCTAGGACACGTTTGGTTTTTGGTCTGTGAGTGTCCATGGCTGGGTCATTCCCAGCCTCTCCAGCACCCCCAAGTCCTTCTGGGCAGGGCTGCTCTTGATTTCTTACTCCTCCAGCCCCTCTCGATACCAGGGCTTTTCCCAACCCAGGTGTAGCACCTTGCACTTGGTCTGGTTAAACCTCATAGATTCCCATGGACCCGCTCATCAGGCTTGTTGAGATGTGGTTAGTCATAAGTAGGAAAAGGAAACAAAACATAATCTCTTAAGGGAAGTGATGTACCTCTGGGAAATAAATAATATTAAAAATACCACACAAGTATTTTTTAATGTAACTGCATTACATATGCTGCATGTGTTGGCGCTCTACCTGGGGCACAGAAGAATCATTAATATTATTAAATGAAAACTAAACCCCAGTATATTCAGCTTAAAAAAATCAAGGTCACAGTAATGCTCATGCTTCCCTTAGCTCATGTGTTACCTGTGTCATGGTTTCAGGACAGAACTCAAAGAGAACTTACAAGTCCATGCTCTGGCCATGTATTTGCTCTCAGTGACATATTTGCCATCATAAAACTGGTTATTGAACACTGTCTTCAACAACTGACCCATGTACATCCCCCTGGATTTACCCTTGCTAGTACCCTTAAAGCAAGTAGACATGCTTAAAACTCCTGAATTCCTGAAGCACGTTTCAAAAAGCACATAACCCAGAAAGAGTAGCAATATTTATCTTTGTTTAGAAGGAGCCACTTATAATATTTTTTTTGTACTTCATATAAGGCTTATTATCAACATCAAATGCCTGTAAAAGCAAGATGAAAGGAACAGACAAGCATTTTTCTTTTTTCTATGACAACCTGATATTTAACTTTATGTACCAAATCTTTATTGGATAGAAATCAGCAGAGTTCTATTACAGCCTGTTGAACTACATTTTTCAACAATTAAAGCTTTGTGACCATAACTTTGAATTAAAAATTTTTGTCTTTCTCTCTTTAATTTCAGTTCCTTTTCCATTAATATTTTCTCCCAAGTCAAAAGTGTACCACTCCACAATCAGTTTTCCTTGAAATCTTCAGCTCAATTTTAATCTTTTATATCTTGCTAGAAACTTATTTATTACATTGTATAAATGAAATAGCATCTTCAGAATTTTTCTTCCTCTAACTTTTAAATGTAGCAATAAAGCAAGTTTCTTATGGTGTGGCTAGACATTTGTATGTTTACTACTTAAAGTTCTATTACAGTCCCAAAATGTGACGTACCATATTCTTCTCTTACTAGTAATCTACTTTTCTGTTTCTGCAATCTTTGTCACAGTCACACATCCACTCTATTTTTTTTTTTTTTTTTTGAGCATTGTCAATACCAAACCCAGGAAAATGTGTAAGCTAAAATCACTAAGCAATACATTAATTTGCCATAGCTGTCTTCATTTATGTTTTTCAGCAATTTGGTGAGCAATCTGCTACTTAACAGTAGAACTCTAAGCACTTCTACATGCATGTGACAGTTGTCTGATTTAAAATTTTAATGCAGCACCTTAAAATCAATTCTCTGCCATGCTCAGATTTTAAAGTTTTTTTAGAAGTGGATAAGGGCTCAATAGATGTAATATGGTGTTTAGTAATCACCATAACAGCAGGATGCTGGTGAGCCAAAATATGTTTTTCTCTGCTGCAGCTTGTTTATTCCAAATTCTTTACACGTACATTAGGGAGGGTAAAGACTGGATGTTTTCCTCTAGATTTTTTTTTCTGTCTGTATTCTCATGCATAACTGGTAGATAGCTGTGGCATTTATTAAAAGAAATTCCTTTTCTTACCTCTTAAGAAGAATAATTTCTATTCCTGGAGTTTTGTGCATCTACCTACAGGCTCGGTGATTTTTCTTTTCCTCACGTAGAACCTTTAAAATGTAGATTGAGTTACAAAACTAAAATAGATTTTTTGGCTATGTACAGAAGTGGATAAAAACCCCAAACAAAACCCAACACCTGCAGGATGTCTAGTTTACTTATCCTTTTGCTTTTGTCGATTTTCATTTCTGTGTCTGTTGCAGAAAATACACGTGGTGTGTAACTAAACATTTTCTCTTAATCTAGAGATGGCACTTGCAACTTTTTGATTCATCATGTAGGAATAACTGCAGGAAAAAATCCTTTGACTCAATTGAATTCAGAAGACAAATCTGAACTAAATTCATCTGAAGTGAAAACCACAGAGTTAATGTCACTTCAGTTTTAATGCTGAGTACATGTCTGTCTACCTATCTGTTTTGTTTAATTCTGTGCTACTCTGAAAGATTAGTGGATATAGGGAAGGAGAGGGACAGAGGGCCCACATAAAGTCATTGGTCACATAGTAACAAATGCCTTTGTGACTGATGAACTTTAATTCTAGAAGGCAAAAGGAAATTTATGCAGTAGCATGCCAGTGCAGCAGCTGGTAATCTTGGTACCCCTGGGTGTTGTGTACATTTGGAATGGGAATGACATTGTACTGCCGTCATATTGTGCTCCTACTTGAAGGAAGCAGTAAGGATTTGTCATGTGTCTTGAAGTGTTGTCCCATTCAGAATTGAATTTGCAGTCCTAAACACTTGGATTTCATGTACCTACCGTGACAAATAAAAATATTTGCTGGGTTTTTTTTGTTTTTGTTTTTGTTTTGGTTTGGTTTGGTTTGGTTTTTTTTTCTTTTTTTCGGTAGAAAATATTGATGTGATTTAAACAAAAAAGTTGTCCACAAATAACTATTACATGATATCTGAAAATATCTTGGAAAATAATATGATCAAGTTGTCTACCTTCTTGTGTCTAAAGATAGCATTGCACCAGTAAAACCTAATCTTAAGAGAATTAAAAAAGGCGTAGTAACTGTATGGATACTTTTGCTTGTGATTTTCAAGCATTGAAACTTGCATTTGAACTCTGTGTTTATATATGAGAAGTAATCAGTTGATCTATACTTTAATTACTATCCTTTACAACAGTGAAGTAGATCTGAGCATGCTACCAAACAAATTTAATTGACTTAGCAATTTTAGACACAGAGAAAAAACACTGCAACAAATGTTCCTCTATTCAGATGCTTCTTGTGAATACAATGAGGGAATGATACTAAGTTTTAACACCACATTTCATGTCCTTTTCATCAGCTGTTTTCACACCTTTGGGGGAAAAAAAATCAAATACCAATTATGCAACAGAAGTATTTGATTTACATTCACAAGCTTCAACTAGTCCTAATTTATTGCTGGCAGATGTTTTTAACAAGCAGGTGAAATTTGCAAACATTCCTCATTCTTATGGTAATATTTACTTTTGAATTTTGTTTTAAGTACAGTATTGCCCCAATTTATCAATTTTATATATTATCTCCAACAGATTACAAGACTATGATCCCACATGGAATTTAAATATGAATATTTGAAACAGAAAGTCTGGTCAAGAGTGTGTTTGTTTCAAAATATTCTACACAGAGGAAAAAAGGAATTTATTTTCCCAGACATAAGCAACATGTCTGTATTGTAATCATTGATGTTTGAACATTTGTGTTTTGCACTGCCTTATAAAAGGTGAATATGAGTAAATTAACGGTAAAATGGGGGTAAACAAAAGTATGGAAAATCACTTTTCTTTAGCAACACAACCCTAAAGTAAAAGTCAGGCTCTTTAAAATTCTTCTTATTCAAATTATGTTAATGACTCAAAAATTAAAATCAAAAATTAAACATTGTTTCATATACCATTTTAATATTAAGTTTAATTAAAAGAAATATTGTTATATTTTCACTAGCACTGCAAAGACGAACAAGTATGTTCAGAGTAACTTAAAATTAATCACAGAAATTCTCTGATGGATCTTTTTCATAAAGCATGAGATCGTCCTTTCTGAAGCAGGGAGGTCCTTTATAATGCATTATTTTCAACAACGCTTAGAAATAACAGAGTGTTCAGTCGTTTTATTCTGGCCATTTTGCAGGTGATTTTAAAAAGGCAAAAATGTTGACTTTTAATTGATCTTAACACTTCCAATTATTATAGAGGGTCTTAAATTTTTCATTAAAACTGTTTCTTCCTCAGCTCATACAGTTGAAACTAGAAAATTGCCTGGTTTGCCAATCAAAAGTGTCAATACAACAGAAGGAGATGAACGAGAGAAGACACTATAAATGTGATTATAGGTGGTGGATAACAGTGCCTGCAAATAAGGCTGTGAAACGCTTTCAAGTGTAGCCAAAATGGTTTGCTGCTTTAAGACTAAGTATACAAAAAAATTGTTCTCCTATTGTAAAAGTGCTTGGGTTTTTTTTTGTTGTTTGTTTGGTTTTTTTGTGTGTTTTTTTTTTTGTTTGTTTTGTTTTGTTTAGTTTTGTTTTGTTTTTTTTTTTTACTGTTGCAGTCCAAGGAGAAACCTGAAATCCTGCCAGGAGTTGGCCTTTGCATCTTTTGTTAACCTTGTTAAAGCACCATCATCATTAATCAAATTTGGAATGATAAACAGATCACTGTTCTGAATGTCTTCCTGGACCTTAACAGTTTAAATATTGGACTGCTGTATGCATGCTGACTCCATAAAAGAATTTTTAGTTCACTGCACTAAAAACTCTAAACAGTCCAGTGTTTTCTGCTGTTCTATGAGGTGACAGTAGGAAAACATTTCCTGAGAGGAAAACCAGCAACTCCTGAGCCTCAGTATTTCCAATTAACCAGAAGCCAGATACTTCAAGTGAGTTAGTGTCTCTCAATCTGTGACAGTCACTAAAGTGACAGAAGGTACTTCCTAAAATGATTGGTACATTCTGGCACAAAGGAAAAATAAACAAAAAATCTATTGCTGTGCTCACAACTAGGGACTTTAAAAATGGAAAGAAAATTAATGGAAAGGGAAACCAAATTTTATTTGATTGTAAGTAAAATTGTTTTTAGCGATACCACAGAGGATGGCTTCTGCCTCTGCCTCAATCTTTGAGAGTCATTGTGAGAGTTAGAGCTAAAAAATGTTAATAGAATAAAATAGATGGAAAGCAACCGTCCATGAGGCAATCCTTCCTGATATTCTAGCAACTGGCTCAGCCTAATTCAAAGATTGCACCAAGTATAAACCTTAGAGCTGAGAGTGGTTAGGACAGGTTCCAGGAAGGGAGAGAGGGGGTTGAGAGGTGCTGCAGTGTCCAGCATGGGTATGTCATGATGGAGGCTGCTTAAAGTATCATTTTTACAGGTATTGACAAAAAAAGCAGGTTTTAGAATGAATTTGCAAAAGTGTGACTTTGTGACACAGCTCGATGCCAAAGTTCACTCTATTAATTACTACTTGGATGAATCATACTTAGGAAAATCAGATTAGCAATTTAGCATGATTTACACAGACACCAGAGATGCAAAAGGGTAAGGGGGCAGAGGATAGAAATAAAAAAAGTTGAGGGTGCAAAAGGGTTTAGTAGCACTTAATCATTGAACAGTTTACTATTTATAATGTGATTCAATAAGATTTGCTAAAACAGTGACTTAATTTCAGATTCACAATTACAAAACTCACACCATTATCAATTCTGATGCACACACACAGGAACAGAGATGTTGAAAAAACATGTAGATGTGGTGCTCAGGTTGCACAGGTTGACACAGGTATGTTGATGTCTCCCACAGGAGCCATCTGCAAATAGCAAAACTCCAGTCCCAGAAGTGAGGAACTAAACCTCGCCTGTGAAGGAGAAGTGATTTACCATCATTCTGCATGTGCCTGAGATAGAATTATTAGAGAATAATTATGAAAGCATGCTTAGCTAATTTGTAGGTATTTATTAACTCTTTGCAAGTCCCTAGGGCCATGGTTTGTCTGTTGCTAAGTTGATTTTGATCCTCATCCCCAGGCTGTAGGTTAATTATGTATCATTAAGAAATCAGTAAAACACTTCACTTCTAATTTTGTTTAAACTGCATAAACCAAACACTTTTCCCAAAATCAGAATTTCTTATGTGTCTTCAGCAGTGGTCCCAAAGTCAGATAACAGCTTAGTTTGCACGGTAGCAAGGTGGATGTTCCTAGAAGACAATATGATTCTGACAGAAGATATTTTGATGCCAATCCATGAAATTACTCATTGTCAGGCAGCTTTTCCTAAAATATGGGAAATAACACACAAATAAGAATCATCAAAGAATATTGATCCAAATTGCCAAGCAAATCCCCCAAAAATATGATAAAAAGCATTAGATAATACATTCTAAATATTAAAGTAACGATGAAGACTTAAGAAAATAAAATAACAGAAAGTACTTTCAGCATTTTCTAATATAATGACCATAACTTGATCCACTTCACTATTCTTCTTGTGGGAGGAATTCTATTTCCTTATGGCTATTAACCAGCATTTTTAAAAATCGACGTGACATGAAATGTCATGAAATGAAAATTCCCTCTAAATAATAGTTACGCTCAACCAGAAGAACATTTGATGAAAATATAGTCAGCTCAGTGCCTTGAATCTATACTTGAATGTGATCAGTCTTTGCAGTGAACTAAATTAAGGCAAAGTCAATTAAAGTCTTTCCCAAAATCATAGCAGAGAGAAAAAAAAGTATATAAAAGAGAAGCATTATGCCTCAGGCTTTTTTCCAGTAATGTTTCCATTATAGTTGCAAAGTATCTCCTAAGGTATCTATGGAGCTTTGGTAGAATAGTGAAACATGATGAACATCCTTAACTTATATCAGCTTCTAGATAAAGTACTTCAAGGACAAAGGAATTTTGCATTCCTTTTTCTGATCTTTTTATAGAATCCTCAAACTCTGTTTCTGTTCACTCTTGTTTTCTAAAGGTTTTTTGTTTGTTTGTTTGTTTTTAATTATAATGTGCCTTTGGTTATGTCCTTGTTGAAAAAGAAGAAAGGGGGAAAAAAAGGTATTTCCTCCTACTAGTACACCTGAACCACACTGGACTTCTTCAAACTTTATCTACCATGTCCAAAAAAACATGATCTCCAAAAATCCTGTTAGCTTTTTCAGCATGCTTTGAACTCTACTCACCTCTGAATTTATTTTGGTCATGAAGCCTCCAACATAACAGTTCTCTTCAAGAGACAGACTCTGAACCAGCTTCCAAATGAAAATAACTTGAAACAGATATTTTTGCCAATGCTGTCTACAGAATTTAGAATTTAGCTATTTCTACTTCTCTTTTTTTTTTTTTTTTAATTTTCTAACTGCTGTGGTTTATACAGGAATTAATACCCCACAACTTCTTACACTTGTCTAATGAAAGTGTGCCTTCCTCATCATCTCTCTTTACTCCACATCTTCTTGCAATATGCTGATGAACATGATCAGCATGCTTGCATCCCCAACAGCAGAGCTCATGAAGATGTTCCCAAAAAACTATTCTTATTAAGTCCAAAAATCAGTTGTTTATTAAGGAAGGTCTACAGACTATGGAAATATAGTGTCATTTACATAATAAAGTAAATCACCGGTTTAAGAGCCCATAAAGTTTGTTCTAATTTCTTGGGAGTAATAAAAGGGAAAAGTGCAGTAATAAACTAAGCATATGATGATTAAGCAACTTTGGACTGAACAAGTCCTCTTTCTAATAACTTACATTATTCACATTTTGTGTTGTAGCATATTTATTTAAATTTTTATGACACTGCATAATCATGCAGAAGAAATTGAATTACTGCATACACTTACATGAAATCTAAGCTCAAGTACAAATATAATTACATAACTGACTATTGTAATTATATGCTCATTATTGCATGAAGAAAATATTATACAACTTTAATAACTTTGATTCTATTTCTCTTTATTCAAGAGCATTTAAGTAAACAGATTATGTGAGATACCCATGCAGACATCACTTATACCACAGAAATACTGCTCTCACAATTTTACAGCAAGAACAGAAAATTAATCAAATGTTGTCATGATTCTGATTTAAAATATTCATTTTACTTGCTGATAGATATTTCAGGTAATAGTACAAAAATAAGAAAATATTTCTAGTATTAATATTTATTTTTCTCCACTTCATCTTTCTCCTATTCCATCTCATATCACTACACATTGATACTTCCATTTTATAGTCAGGAAAGAGCTGAAGAACCTAATTGCTGTTTTACTTCTGAAATAGCTAAATTTAGGGTTTAAAGAATGAAATTTGGACAATAAAATTGCTCTCTTTTTTCAGGAAATAACAGATTATATATGAAATTTCAGTTCTTCCTTTTACTCTGGAAGTATAGGCTTCTTTTTATTAATTAACCAAAACATACATGCAGTGCTGCTAATGTGGAGATGGATTTCTGAAGGCAGGATTTGCTTGTCCTTTGTCTATCCCTACTATGAAAATCTGAAATTTGTTAAATGATCATTGACACCGAGCTCTCAAAGGTGTGTTCTAAGGCTCAGATATATGCATGAGCTTGATTATCAATTGCTTGTCACAAATCACAGAAAGCAACTAATTCAAATATAAACATACTGCAAACATGTCACTTCAGATTCACACAGAATACCCACATTTCTGTAAAGATTCTTTAGGAAGATACTTTCCCTCTGAGTTCCTGTTGGCTGTATTTAATGGGCTTTTTTCCAGCTGCATTAGAATCTTCCCATCCATTCTATAAGTGGAAAAATGGTTTAGCAGAAGTGTCTCTAAAACACATCATATTTACTCAAGAGCTTTGAATCTTGAAAATAACTCGAATTCTAAGAGACATCTTCTCTTGTCTGTGTGAGCTCCTTCGTGGCTCTATGGAGGCAGAAAACTGGTTCATAAAAAGATGAAGTGATGAAACAACAGCTCTAAAGGAAGATTCATGGGGCATTTAACTCAGATTCCTGCAAGTCTCATTTAGTGCAAGCACAGAGTAATAGGTTCAGCATATATTCATAGCAAGTGGAAAAATAATGCCTATAAAAGTTTCCCTAAATGAAGGATCATTTACCTTGCCAATAATTTTGAGTATTTACATTGTGAAGGACATTGATAGAAAACTTCTTTCCATGTCTTTGAAAATAATTTTCTTTTCACAGCTTTTAACTTCTTGCATCACATGATTTGTTTCACCTGCACTTTATTGTTTTTGTATGAATATCTCATTGCTGTCAGACCAGAAAATCTTAAAAACTGTTAAGTAAAAGAAAAGTAGTATTTCACAGTGCTAATTGGACGTTTGAATAACTTTAGCTGGTAAGGACATGAAAAGCTGCTATCTCCCGTGATATCAAGAACTCACCAAATCCTTTCATAACAGCGGATTTACTCTTTCTAATGGTATTTGCATAATCATTTGGTATAACTATCTGCATCCCTTTTGTCAGACCCTTTTTGTCTCCATAAATGAGATACAATATCTTTTATATTTGAAGTCAAAGAACAGAAAAAAATAATTTCCACTCCTTTTAAACTCTGAAAGTAAAGATAAAAAGGCATTAGACAAGGTATTAACCAATTGCCACAATTCACAACTAAAAATGAAGATGAAGAGGAGGGAAATGAGATTATCTTTCTAACTACTGTGTCCTGAATTGTTTTCTATTTTGCAATATTGATTCTCAATTACAAGTATTATCTCTGAATATTATTTAAATGCCTCTCGCTACTAAACTAATTGGCAAAAAAATTAACATTTTTTTAGACAGTAACAATTGAAAAACTAAGCCTTGGTTTACATACCAAATGAAATGTTAAATGGCAAGCAAGATGACACAATGGAGAATATTTTTTGCAATTGCAACTTCTACTGATTTTCAAAAAAGTATTAAAATTGAAAAATGGAGGTCCACTTCTGAGTTATGTCCACTTTGAAAATAATCTTTGACAATAGCTGAGCCATAGAATGGTTTAGGTTGGAAGGGGCCTTAAAATGCATCTAACTGCACCTTCTGCCATGTGCAGGGATACCTTCTGCTACATCAGGTTACTCAGAGGCCCATCCAACCTGGACTTGAATTCTTCCAGGGATGGGGCATCCACAGCTTCTCTGGGCAAGCTGTTCCAGTGCCTCACTACCCTCATAGTGAAGAATTCACTCTGAATATCTAATCTAAACCCATCTTTTTTGTGATATATGACCATTTTTTTTTCTGAGAAATTTAAACATGGATATGTAAATCCTTGGTAAATGATAAAATTACATATAAAAAATACAGGACTAAACGAGCATGTAGGGAGTGAGGTTGCTCAGAATAGTTCAGAAGGACCACAGAATTAAAGACTGTTAGGTTCTGCACCATGTGAAAGATACTATTTAAAAGTGCCAAGTGGTATAGTGATTTTTATTCTTATTCTCAGCTATAATAGTGGGTTACAGCTAGGCCAAAACATTTCATACTCAAATTAAGTCATATCCATTAAATGAAAGAAATTGACCTTGTAAATTTATGATAGTCAGAAGATACTTATGACAGAAGGTTTGTGACATTTACTACACAAATTAATATTCTGATCTTATAGAAGTCAAACTACAGAGCATCATGAGCACAATAATCCCTAAATTTTAAATGAAACCTGGTCCATTCTCAAGAATTGAAAACAGCTAAAAGTCGTTATCCAATACTAATTCAAGGAGTTATAAGAAATCAGTTTTCTCTTTTGTTTTCTAATTGTACATGGAGGTACAAATAACCACATTAGGATATGAGCTAAGATGTGTGCACAAAGTGAGGAGAGTTTCTGTCAAACAGAATTTGTTAAGATACAACTTCCAACTCCCTGTGTTAGAACAAAGCAAGTTTCTTCAAAATGAAGGGAAGCTTACTTGTCATTGTCCAAAAGGTCATTGCTCTTGTCCAAAACCAGATATTGAAGTAAAATTGTCTAATCCAAGATATAATTTTAAGTCCAAGTCACTTGTAGAGTGGATTCAAAGTCCCCTGTATGTGTCCTAATTATCCATTAGTATCAACTGCACATCCCATTTCAATATGACTATAATGATATATGTTAAATGTCTAAAAGTTGTTAATAAATTAATGCCTTCCTTCTTACTCTTTAAAGAACAAATATCAACTATTTGCAAGCAGCATGGAACAATGTATTGGTTGGCATTGGAAGACACCATATTGGTTTCACAACTTTGCTTTTGAGAGATGCTTCATTGAATTAGGACTAAGATCTATTTGAATTTTTGCTTTTAGGAAATTCTCTTCTGTTCTTCTCTGATAACACAATGCCTCAGTGTGTACAGCTTATTTCACTGTCTAAGGCAAAGCAACCAAAGAGTTCCTGGAATGGGGATGTTCTGATGCAAGCAGAAGGGTGGCTACTGGAACCTTAGCAGTACAGAGAGCATGGACGTGAGCATCACCATGATTTGCAGCAGGCTCTGCTGTCTCACACACTGCACATTCACAGAGTAGAAAAGGAGAGTTAATAATTCCTGGGAACAGTCCTTATCATATACCCAACATTTTCATCCATCACAGATATGAGCACAACAGAGGCCTCAGGTTTCTTTATGTGTGGACAGATTGCCCAGGGGACATCTGAACAGCTGTTTTCTGGTGGACCAGCAGTGAGCAATGACATCTGAAACTGAAAATGTTAGTGTGGCTCCAGTGCAGAAGCTCACAGCTCAAGTAGGTGGTCTGCTGCAGATGGACACAAGAATCCCTGTCAGTCTGACCTGCCCCATAAAATTTTGAATATGATACAATGAGTAAAGGGCTTCTGCAGTCCTGGGTCAGAAAGAGCCTCCACAGAATCCCAGACAAGCCAAAGTCTTCCCAAGATCTCAGGAACCTGAGATTAATCCTTTTCCTCCCTTCCCCATAGGTCTCACAAGTTCCATGGAGGAAACCCTCTCGGGGCCCAACATTAGGCTGGGCACAGCTTTTTCACCTCATTTTGGTAATGCTTGCTTGAGGAAGGGAGGAATTATGAGCAGTGCTTTGGGCCAGTGGTCACCCCTGGCAGCCAGAAGAACAGCTTCAAAAAAGCCGTGGTTTTGAAGGGAAGAAGTTTCCAGTGTCACCTATCCCTTCCCAGTTCCAATTGATGAGTTAAGACTATGCCCACTGGCAAAATATTCTTTCTAGGCAAGCAGAAGGTTTCATTCTAACATATGTCTTGATTCCTATGATTTGAACATTCAAACTCTATTTCACACTTTCTCATTTACTAAAATAGCAAATCATTCGTGTCAGTGACTTAAAAAATGTATATGACCTTCTCTTTTGCAACTTGTCAAAAATGAGACAAGAGGACTTGCTATATTCAGGTATCTCTGTAGCTGAAAAGATATATTTATTTTTCTTGGAAACTAGTATTTGAGTGTTTTAAGGAAAACAGTCTCATAAGTATTTTGATGATTTTTCTTTTATGGATGTATCATCACCCAAAATAACAGAATACTGTCATGCTTGGACAATCTTTCTACGTTCTCCTCAGAAGAGCATTAGAATGAATATGTTTTCCACAGCTCCTTACAGAAAGCTGCCCTAAGATTTTGCTTTAAAACAGAAAACAAATAAATATTGCTAAAAATCCATTGCTAAACACTGTCAGTTTTATAACTAGGATATGATTATGTAGCTGAGCCACTTACTCCTAACACGTTTTTTTATAGATGTCATTTTTTCTGGATATGATTTTTTTGTGAAATCAGATATTCTAGACAGTATCTTTTGACAGTGAATGTAGCATTAGACTCAGTCATCTCTCCTCCACACACGTGTGAAGGCTTCTATATGTAACAGACATGAGAATTGCTTTCTCAGAAGACAAAGGCCAGAGCTCTGGCACAGCTGAGGAGGTGGGTCTGCTGCCCCTCCTCCACAGCTTCCAAGCCAACCTCACTGACTAAAATGACTGTACTCTGTATATGCTCACAAACTGGCCAGGAATCACATGCAGACAAAGACAGTCTGAATCATTTCAGGAACAGCTTTAACCTCATTAACAACCAGTCCCCACTGGCTGGAGATGCTCTTCACATTGCCTTAGGCTTTGCTTTCCAGGTGCAGCTCCATAACCCTTCACCCAAGATTCCTCTTCACCAACAGGAGTTTTTCTCCTGCTTTTTCATGCAATTGCTCTTGTGTTGTTACTCCTTGCACCTGCAGACTCCAACAATGCTGCTATAATAGATCTCCTAGTCAGTGACTGTAGCATGCAGAACCTGCCTTTGGTTTCATCATGCTCCAGTCAGCCATAACAGCATCTCCCTCCTCTCTCTCCCCTTACCTTCTCACCCAATTCTTGTTTTTAGTTTTCCCTCAACATAACTTCCCTGTTAATAAATCTTCATGTATGTGAACTTTTCTCAAGCCACTTTGCTTAACCATGAGTCAGCATCGTGTGTTTAAACAACATTAGACTGAAATTTTCTGAATTGCAATGTCTTAATGAAATCAAGAAATTTCAGTACAGACATGGTGAATTGTTTCAGATATTTTGTAGTACTCCAAATGATAACAGTCAACAATTTACAACATGAACACTTCCATTAAAGTTAGAATAAAAGATAGAATTAACTTGAATTAAAGTTAGAATATTTATTGTAATTTTTTTAATTCTTGAAGGGTTAGATTATGTCATATGATACCGTTACACCAAATAGACATCAAATAATGTTGCTGGGCATTTCAAGAATAACTCTATGCATATTACACATCAAGTAATATTGTATAATAGTAAATAAATTATATACATATATATACTTTTGCCTGCCAGTACTAATATTTTAGTTACACATACAGAAAATTATGAAAGTAGTGAGAAGCTTATATAATTAAATACTTTGCTATTTTAGAGACAGAATAAATTCAAGATACTACTTTAAATATGGAATAAAACAAATTCTCAGTTAATGGTATAACTAAGTGATAAATCTTATAATGTTAATTTGTTCAATTAGTGTGCAGAGACGGTAAATAAACTCTCTTGACTTTTTTTTTTAAGAAATTTTTAGGCTTGAGATGTGCCGATATATGTTTTGTGATACTTGGAAAAAGGAATTAATGCCACCTTCATGTCACTAGACCTTAAATTTTTAAATGTTGTTTAACTTGATAGAAAGAGTATCAAGCATATTGTGTGACACTTTGATTTATTTAAAATATGGCAATGAAAACAAAATTCAGTCAGTGTATCCACTTCTTTGAAAAAGAATCTGACATGCCACCTTATTCCTGCCAAAGTAAAGAGCTGTGAATTTGACATGTACATACGTTATAAGGGAGATGGTATAAAGAATAAATATTGATCTGGAAATTTTTCCCCTATCAATCAACATTTTAGCCATCAGTCACTTTAGCTCTCTGATGTGATGAAAGCTGATGTTCATCATGCTCAGTTGATCCAAACACATTTTATAGACTAATGATCACATTTAGGAAAGAGAAATTCTACTCCTTCAGGTATTCATTAAGAGCTAATAGTTTTCTACTCTCAAATCAAACGCTTACCTGTAAAGGTAAATGAAAAAAACAATGTGTTTTTCTAAAAATGTAAATGATTTTGAAGTTACTTAAAGTAGTAATACAGCATGAATAATAATGTGCATATTAATAATAAGTAATTGTAGAAACTATTATAATTTTATAATAACTTTCAATAATTTAACAATTCCTTTAAAACTGCATATAAAAGGCATTTCTAGAAAAGAGATAGCAACACTCCTCTTGTATAACGATAGAAGGTACATTTTTTTAATATCTACATCACACTAGGATTATTTCTACAATGTAACTAAATAACAAAAAATAATAACGATTAGTAGAGTAAAATATATTTTGATACCCATTATAGACATCTCTATTAAAATGCCATCTGTTCCAATATTTTTTCTTCAGAAATTGCTTTAAGTCTTTTTGTAATTTATTTAATCAATTCTCATTTATATTCCCAGTACGATTATTTTATCCACAGCCTTATAAATCCCAGAAATACATTTCTTTGTTTTCTTTTTTAAAGAATGCTAATAATCAGGTTTTTTTTTCTCCAAAACTCATTTTCTAGCAGAATTCCATGTTTTATTTCATACATCATTTACAGCATGCTTCATTTCAACCCTAAAGGCAGTATGTAGGTTATAAAGAAAAAAACACAATTGAAAAGCAAGGTTCTTTTATAACTGTGGTCATTGTTTTGTTGAGAATGACACTGGTTACATAATAAAAATGATTACTTTCTGCCTTAAAATCATCTCTAGGATTTTAGTAGGGTGTTTCACAATGGAATTGTTATTCTGTGAACAGCTCACTGACATATATCAGAAAAGGAAAGAAATGAACAAGTTACAAGCCTAATTTAATATTGCATGTTGGTACATTGAAGTCACACAAAACTCACAAGAATACAGACACAATACCTGTGGAAAGGTCAATGAAGAATTGAAGCAGTGTTTTGGAAACAAGAAAGGATGTTTGCAGTAGTGTGAGAAGGACTTGACTCTTTTAAAGATAAAACACTCCTGCATCATCTCTATGACTGACTTTGTTTCTTAGAGTGTGTAATACCTGATGTGAAAAGCTCAAAAGTCAGGAAATACACTGAATTATGTTAGCCCAATGGTATGTCAAAAGATATCTTGAAGGAATTTCATTTTATATTTCAGTACATCTGTGTACACATCTGAAGATACTGTATTCCAAATGCCAGGTATTCCATGATTCCTCAACAGAACTTCAATTTTTACCAGTTTACGTGAACTAATTGTTAAGCACAATTTTGGTTAATACAGCTCATCATTTCATCAGTTTGGGTTTTTCTCATTAGAAGTGGACACAGTGTTTCTTTGCAAACTCAGCCTGGTTACAAGTAAAAGATAGAGAGGATTGGCTTTCATTGTGGTTGTTGTCTGCTATAAGGTTCCCTTTTTTACACAGTTACAGTCAAATATAAACAATCTTTAGTCATTCCAATAATTTTAACATGGCACAAAATATCGTAAATGATTAAAAATTCCTTAATTCTTAATGATGGGTACTGACACAAACACTGATATTTTAAGTTTCCTCCTACTGAACACTATATTGCTAAGTCTCCAATGACCTGCAAAAAAAAAAAAACAAAAAAAAAAACCCCAAACATTTCAGGATTTTTTAAACTGAAAAGAATTGGGTGAATTAATGATTGGACGACACTGAATAAAATGCTATTCTGTACCTTTGAATATGGTTATTCTTTGATTGCTTGTGATACTGATAAAATATAGATAAGATTTCTTTACTAGGAATTCAGCTTTATGGGTCTAGAATAAACCAACTGTGGTCTTGTTAATATTTGCTGGTAATTTACAGTTCAACAATTCCTGTGCATCATATCCTCAGCCAAGAGACAAAATTGCTGGACAGCAATGGCAATGAACAGGGATGCATCATGTTGTTGCATCTGTTTATTCTCTACTGGGGTAGTAAACCACACTCTTCTGGACAGATAATAGTTGAATTTAAATTAGTGTAAACAGCTGGTAAAATCTTGGGTGTTTTGATGCTACTCTTATTGTAAAGTCAAAATCATCACTTAATTAATTAATTAGGCATAAAAAAAAGCTGAATAAATACATTTTTTTTGTCACCTTATAAAGAAATATGGAAGTCTTTGAAAAGCAGATCCCAGCAAAGGTGCTAACATTGTGCTGGATTATCTAATAATGTTCATATGCAACTTTGGGTAGTCAAACACTTTTCCAGAAGTGATCAGAAATGGCAATTATCCAGCCTTGAGAGAAAACTCTTGTGAAGAGGATGCATGCTAAAAATATCAACAGCCATTGCTTTTTGTGGGAACATCATCATATATGTGTGGAAAAAAAAGGTGTAAAGTACAAACCACTACCAAAATCCTAGTAGAAGAACAGAGAAGTAAACAGTAAATGATGCAAATTTAGAGAAAAAATACTGTCTTTGCAACCTCAGTCAAGAAGTTTTTAGTAAAGATATTATTGAACTGTACATTATAACAGCAGCTTTATGAAGTGGAAAAATCTGCAGATAATCACAGTAATGTGCAACCTGTTCTATAGTTTTAACTTTTTCTTATGTGATGTTCATTTGCTGATGTTTTCATGGCCTACTACAATTTCTATTGTAAACAACAGCTCTGATGCAATAATCTCTTTGCTCCCTGATCCACATTATTTTCTTCTGATGCCTTTTTATATGTCATGCCTAAAATAAAACCTGCTTTCTCTGCTATGAATGAAGCTAATTTCCATTCAAACACTTTTATCTTTCCTTCTCTGATCTATTTCAAATCTCTTGTGCTGACTGAGCATTTAATTTTCCTTTCTTTCTTAAAACACTTTGGTGTTTTAGGGTTGCTCTCACATTGACCTTTGGAATAAAGCATTCTTTATTCTCCATTTGCCTTCATCCAAATCCCTCATCAGTAAGCAATTCCTGCCTAAAACAAACTGAATGATAGAGTGCAAACTCACTGATCACTGCTGTTCCCTCCCACTATGAAGCAGTGACTATTGGGTTTTAGTCCATTTTAGTTCATTTGAAAACCATGTTTGGTCTTCAAAATATGAAAAGTGCCATTCTGAGCAAAATTAAGAAATCTCTGGTAGTGTAGAAAAGCGTAAAATAAATAAAGGTTAACATAAATTAAATGGTAAAATTCACTCAAAGTAGCAATTAGGCCATGTCATGATTTAGGGATGATTCTCCCCAGTTTAGTTCTCCCCACTTAGACTTTCCAAACCACACTGCTACTTGCTTGCTCCCTTTTCCACCTCCTTTGCCTTCTTTCCCCCAGCAGTAGGGTGACCAGAGAGAATTGTTGGCACAAAAGACAAAGATCAGAGATTGAGATAAGAACAATTTACTGTAAACATCAATGAGATAAGAAAATTAACAGTAACAGCAATATTAATAACAAGAATATACAAAAAATGAGAATATTTTGCAGGCAAGAATGCTCACCACAGAGCCCAACACAATGAACAATGGTCAACAGGCTATTCACCCCACCATGCTTTTATTCCACCACAAAGGGACACCTCTCCTTCCCAGAAAAGAGAGACTGAACCCTTTTCCCCTGCCTCTGGCAGTGGGATAATGCGGTATCAAACAACACAATATTTTCCCACGCTCCCTCCTGCTGATGTGGACCAGAATCAGGACACTGCTGCAGTTGCTACAGATTCTGAATATCTAGCTTGCAGCAGTGTCATATCCACAAAAAATATAAAATAATTTTATACTGAGTTAACAGTTTGCCTACCACATCTAAAGAATGATTTCTAAGTGGTTTTCTAATGCATTTATTTAAAGAACTGTTTTGTTGAAAACAAGATCGCTGTGTCCCTCAATCTCTGTGTGTATACTCCTTACACAACGCTCTTATCCCTTTTATAAGGGAATTTGTGTTTCTCATCCTCAAATAAATAAAATAATAAAAAAACCAACCAAAATTTTCATCAATTCAAGTATTCATGATGTTGTAAATCGTTTAAGGATTCAAATATATGCTATGTGATTCTCATTCAAAAAATTTAAGGAACTGTTGAAAATCCCTAGCATGTCATTCAAAGGAGGATGTTAGTGTAGATAATATCTCAAAATAAAGATTCTCTTTTAAATTATTTCCCTTCTGAATATACACCAACAGACCAAGATGAACTCATCTGCACAGAAACAATCACTTTTAGTTCATCAGGGGCTGAGACACTGATACAGAGAAACTTTGCATAAAGGTAAACAACATTCAGTGTCTTACTGAATTGGTGCATACACAGAAATATTCCAGTTAGAAACCTTTAGCTTCTATTTCTTTCCCTAGCCAATTTATGGAAGCTTAATCTTTAGTAAAGTCAATATTAGGTCAATACACAGGAGTCAATGAGTCATTTTAATGCTGTGTTTGTAATTGCTCCTTGGAGGCATTACCTCATTCTGAATTGTAGATTTCAAATCTTGGGGTTTTGTTTATTCAGTCACTGTGAACAGCTCTGCATTCATTACGATCAAAAAATCTTCTCTTGGTCTAACTTCTCTGTGTTCTAATATTACCAGAATATTTTGTAGGTTGCTGCTGGTTTTTTCTCTTGTAGCTCATCTACCATTATGAGCCTACCTAGACAACCCACAAATCATAGTTAACTTAATCTGATATAAAGCAATAAGAGTCAGACAACACATATGGGTTTTTTTCAGAATCTTCACAATTTTGTTGGTCAGAAAACCCAGCAGGAAGTTGCAACCAGCATGAAATACAATTGCTTGAAGAGTAACAGATGATGCCTCATCACAGTACAGGAAGCTGTGTGGTAAATCATCTGGAAATATGTCATGCAACCCAGCAGGAAAATCACTGAACTAAAACTTTTTAGTCTGCCAAAGGCTGTTGCATAGACAAACGAACACAAACACACCAGAAGGATTCACTTACGGTGTTCAGAGGAACTCACTTCCATCAAATGCAAAGCAGTATCTTAGAGGTGAAAGTCAATTGCTTGTTTGTATTGTTAAACAAGGGGACTGCAGAGAAGTTGTTTATATACAACCTGTTTTCTTCCTGCATGGCAAGGATGGAGACATGGTAGGGTATGCCTCTGTGTTAGGGACTGATTTAATTGTCTAGAGCTTAATGATGGTGATGTCAGGGTTGAATATTTATGGGTAAGAATCAAGAGGAAGACCAACAAAGTGGGAGTCTGTTATAGATCACCCAACCAAAAAAAAAAGAGGTAGATGTTCTATAAGCATCTGGGAGAAGCCTTGTGGGACACTAATCTTCCAGGATGTTTGCTGTAAATACAACATGACAGAGATGACACTGCCTAAGAGGCTCCTGGAATGTGTGGGAGATAACTTCCTGATACAGCTGCTAAATGAGCCAGCTATGTATGGCAGGTGGTCCACTGCCCCTGTTTTTGTGAATGGAGGACTTGTGGGTGTTGTGGGGGTCAGAGAAAATCTTGGGCACAGTGATTGTTAAATGATAGAGCTTTTGATTCTCAGAGGAGTAAGGAGATGGTTCAGTAGAACTGCCACCCTGGACTTCTGGAGGACAGACTTTGGCTTGTTTAGGAGACTGGTTGGTAAAATCACTTGGAAGGCAGTCCTGAATGGCAGAGGAGTCCAGGAAGCCTGGACTTTCCTCAGAAAAAAAACCTTGAAGATGCGGGAGCCAGGTGTCTGCATGTGCTGAAAGATGTCAGTGTGGAGGAAGATCAGCCAGGCTGTACAAAGGGCTGGAGGTCGGGAAAAAAGATGGAGATTTTATTGCTTCTAGAAGAAGAGACTGGCAACTCAGGAGGACTAAAAGTTTGCAGTGAGGCTATGCAGGGAGAAATCAGGGCCCAACATGATGGCTATCTGCAAGAAGGCCAGGATGATCTGGGGAATTACATACAGGCCTGTCAGTCTGACCTTGGTGCAGGGAAAGGGCTAAGTTTTGTGGCCTGTCCTGTTTAATATCTTTATCAATGATCTGGAAAAGGGCATCCAGTATGCCCTTATCCAGATGACAAGAGGGGCAGGAGTGTTGATCTGCTGGAAGGTATAAAACCTCTGCAGAGGGATCTGGACAGGCTGATGGGCTTTGGCCAGTTGTATGAGGTTCCATAAGGCTGAGTCCTGACTTGGATCACAACGACCCCAGGCAGTGCTACAAGCTGGAGGAAGAGTGTCTGGAAAGCTGCCTGAGAGAAAAAGACCTGGAAGTGCTGGTCAACAGCAGCTGAACATGATCCACATGTGTCCAGGTGGACAAGAAGGCAAAGGGCATCCTGGCCCATATCAGCAACTGCATGGTCAGCAGGAGCAGAGAAGTGATTGTACCCCTCTACTCGGCACTGTTGAGGCCATACCTCGACCCCCCCTGTATCCAGTTCCTTAATTCAGGAAGGACATTGAGGTGCTGGAGCATGTCCAGAGAAGGACAAGAGAGCTGGTGGAGAATCTGGAACACAAATCCCATGAGGAGTAGCTGAGGCGATGCCTTAAGCTTTGGCTTTCA
>VWYP01010018.1:0-10883 GCA_013400435.1 Pycnonotus jocosus | reverse complement strand
CTCCCTGGTTCTGCACATCAGCTCCTCTCCACACAGGACATCCCCAGCTCTGAGTGTCACACCCCTCCCTGGTGTGACAAAAATCCTGTCTGAGTGGTTCCCCAAGCCACCCAGCACCACCTGGATGGTTTGGGATGGTTTTTTTTCCCCAAAAAAGGGCCAGGATTGCTCCTTGGAGATGGCTGCACACCGTGCTGGGCCCCGAGCTGCTGTTTCCATGGCAGCACCAGGCTGATCCCACTCGTGAGCAGCCCCAGGATGAGACACAAACCAAAATAAACCTGCAGAGAGGCTTCTCCCTCCCCACCCCTGGCCTTTTGGGGACCCCTCACCCTTTGTTCCCCGCTGTGGCTTTGTCCTCTGGAGTTCCTGGAGCTTTGTGAGCAGCCCCTGTGGTGTTTGGGGCTTCCATGGGATGCAAACCCAATTCCCCAAATCCTTCACCTGCTTGGCGAGGCAGCATCATCTCTGATTGTTCATTCCCTATCAAAGACCTTCAAATAAAAAGGGAAAAAATGTAAATTCTTTATTCAGGGCTGTCCAAGGAGCTGAGAGGAGCCTGCAGGTGGTTTCCTCATGTTCCATTTGATTCCAGGATGGCACCCAGGGATGTGCAGGACAGGATTTGAGCCAGAGCTGCCCTTCCCTGAGCTGTGCTACCCACGGCTTTAGGCCAGGCTTTGATAAGATGGACACAGGGATTTTCCCTTCCTTGGCTGGGACTCAGCTGGGATCTGCACAACCAGCCCTGGCTCCACTAAATGCAGAAGAAAATTCAGTATTTACCCTCTCTAATTCAGCATTTTCCCTTCCAGGAAACAAACACCAGCAGGTCCCCACCCAAATTTCACTCACCTCTTGTGCCACCTTTAACCTTCAGCCATTTTCACAGCTCCTTTCTACATTTCCACCCCGGTTTGGGCAAAATTCAGGGCAATATCCACAAAGCCTTGAAGGACAGGTGATTTCTGCAGCTTCCCCCAGGCACAGCAGGTATTTTGAGCAGGTATTTTGAGCTGAAAGGGCACAGAAGGATGGGCTGGGCACGAGGAAATCACCTTTCACCAGCAGCAGCTGCTGGGTTTCCTCTCTGAGGCTGCACACTCTGATTGTTTGCACCGATGCAGCTTTTAAAGTGACAAAAAAGGGAGGAAAAAAATAATAAAAAAAGAGAGAAAGAATTAGTTGTGGTGCAGCCACAGCCCAAGGCATCCCCAGGGTGGGGTTGTGTGACACAACAGTGCCAGCCTGTGCCAGGTGACACTCGGTGACACCAACAGCTCTCACCTGCTCTGCCTTGGGGGGTTTGATCCTTTTGGGATAAAGCAGAGCTGCCCCATCCCTGTGTGATCCTGTCCCCACGAGCACAGCAGGGGACACTGCCAGCTGTCACATTTACAGAAATATTTGGAGGAGAAGGCACTTCCAAAGTGTCATCCTTCCAGAGATCCAACCCAACGCCCTTTTTTTCTTTAAAAAGGAATAAATTGGTGTAACATAGAGAGCACAGGTTCCTTGGTAAGTAAGGGTGGCCTGAAATAGCAACAACTTTGAGATGTCAGCATTCAGCATTTTTATTTCTGCCTGGTTTTGGTGAACTTTAGGATTTGTTATCCAGAGCCTCAGCTGCTGCCTGGCTCGGCAGGTATTTTACACTCCATTGAATCTTTATATAGAAACCACGATTGTACCTGCTGAAACCCTCCCCAGCCACTGAAGAAAGGAAACAAAAAAGGCATTTTCTTCTTGTTGCACTTTTTTTTTTGTTTTTTTCAGCCTTTAGACTTTAAAAAGCACTTTTTCTGTAGCTCTTTTTCTATTGCTGTGTGGGTTATAGGCTTTTTTTGTTTTGTTTTAAAGATCCAACAGCCATCTCCACGAACTGTTGTGGTTCCCAGGAGTTCAGGTACCTACCTAAAAACCCTAAAACTGAGAGGCAGGAATCCAAGCCTCCTCTGCTGCCTCCTGTGTCACCGGGGCATCTCCAGGGATGCATTAACTGCCCCTGACCTTGATTTTATCCCAGAAAATCCCGTGCCATCACCTGCAGCTCCCTGCTTTCCCTCTGCAGCTCGGTTTTATCTGCTGGGGAAGTGCACATGGGTAGATAAGCACATGCTGACAGCACAATCACTGCTTTGGAGCAGTCAGAGAGCTGCAGAAGCAGCTCCTCGCCATTCCAGGGGGTGTTTTTCCAGGAACAGGAGCTGGGAGTGAGGAGGAGAAGGCTCCGTGCAGCAATCAGCATCTCCAGCTCATTCCAGAGGGGAAGCAATCAGCGCCAGCCACAACCTTTACTCCTTAAACTTCCCCAGGGGGAACATTTCAAAGCTTCAAAAGGATTCCAACCTGCCCGGCTGCTGCCGAGCCGTAATTAACAGCTGCACAGGCAGCTCCGACTGCTGCTGGCAAAGGCTCGGCAGCAAATCCTCTCTTTTTCTCACCCTGCTGGAGTATTTATAGAGGCACAAAGCAGGCAGGGGGCACAGGGAGGAGGAGAGCTGCATGCCAGGGGGGATAACATTTGCCTGGGGAAGCTCCAGGAGGGATCCTGGGGTGCAGCCTTTGGCTCTGGGACAGAGTGGCACCTCCCGGGGTCAGTGCCCAGCTGGGACATTGGCAAACAGGGCTGGGATCCTCACCAGGAGCCCTCCCACCAGCAGGAATTGTCCCTTCCTGCCCTCACCTGCCTCCTCCAGGGAACACAAGTGATGGAGGCCAGAGTGACCTTCCACAGCTCGGACCATAAATGACCTTGGAGGGTGGCATTTGTCCCTCCTCTGTGACACTGACAGCCCTGCTGCTCTTCACAGGAGGTGATATAAAAATAGGAACACACCTGAGTGCCTTGGCACAGTGTGGGGACAGGAGGAGCTCCCAGGGTTGTTTGATTCGGGGATGCTGGAGCTGCTGGGATGGGAGAGCTGGGCAAGGGCTGCCAGCAGGATCCCAGGTGCTGGAGGGGACAGGGAGGGAGCTTCTCACCCCTAGAAACTGCTGGGTGCCTCTGTGGCATCGTCCCAGCTCTGCCAGCTGCCCACATGAAGGATTGCCAGGTCCCAGTGCAGGATCTCTGCTCTGGATGGCACCAGGCTGTGCCAAGGAATTGCCAGCACTGGGTTTATTTACTGCTGTGCCTTTATCACCCCACTGAGCCCATAAATGTCTCTAAAGTCTAACCAAAACAGTTTGATTTTCTCCATAAACAGTCTTGTAAAGAAATGATGGCAGTGCTGTTCAGAAGGGGAAGGGTGCTCAGGTAACAGATTTTTACTGCCTCAGCCCTGAAGTGCCCCGTTCCTCTTTCTGTGGCTGATGTAACTCCCTGGGGAGTTTCCTCATGCTGGGATGGCCTGAGAGGATCCTTGGAAAGAGCTCCTGGGAGCTGCATCCCACCCACACCTGGAGCACAAACATCCATCCCTCCCTGCAAGGAGATCTTTGCTCACTTCAGCCCCCCTGGCACAGCAAGCAGCCAGGTACACCATTTAAAATCATTTAAAAATCCATTTAAAGTCATCTTTAAAGCACTAAAAGGCATTTTCCTGAGCACAGCCACAGGATTCCTTTTCCACACACTTTATTTACAGCAGTGTCCCATCCCTGGCCTTCCAAGCCACAGTTCCCGACAGCAGGATTTCTTTTGGGGGTGGGAATGGGATGATGCTCATGGACCCTGCCATGGCAGGGATGGAATGGGATGAGTTTTGGGGTCCCTGTCCATGGCAGGGATGGAATGGGATGAGTTTGAGGTCCCTGTCGTGGCAGGGATGTAACGGGATGAGTTTTGGGGTCCTGTCCATGGCAGGGATGGAACGGGATGAGTTTGGGGGTCCCTGTAGTGGCAGGGATGTAACGGGATGAGTTTGGGGTTCCTGTCCATGGCAGGGATGGAAGGGGATGAGTTTGGGGTCCCTGCAATGGCAGGGGTGTAACGGGATGAGTTTGGGGTCCCTGCAANCCCCGAGCTCAGCCCTCCCCAAACCCCCTCCCAACCCTTCTGCCCCATCCCAGCCGCTCCTGCCCGCTGGGACAGCACAAACACCCACCCTGCTCCCCAGCCCATCCCCGCTGGAAACCTTTCCTCGCACACACCGGGCTACAAAGACACCTGGAAGTCCTCGGGCTCCGGGAGAGCAGCCTGTTTGTCCCGGCTTTCCTCCCGGTGGCAGCGCTCAGCGAACTGCACGGCATCGTGGATGCTGTGGAAAGCCAGCTGGCCCCCGGCGCCAGCCCAGCCTCCCTCCCGGAGCCGCTGGCGGATGGAGGGGTTGCAGTTGGCCAGGAGCACCTGGACACCGATCTCCTCGTAGTCCTGGTGCGTCTCCTTGAGCACAGAGAGCCCCACGGTGTCTATGAACTGCATGGCCCCGCAGTCCAGGATCAGGGTGTGCATGTCCGTGCAGGGGGGACGGGCATCTCCTGCCGGCTTCTCTGCCCTGCTCCTGCTCCTGCTCCTGCCCTGCTTGAGGCAGCCACGGCCGGTGCCCAAACAGCCCCTGCTGCCTCCTGGCTGTGTGTCTGTCCTGGCAGCCAGCAGGACGGGATTGACCCCTGTTTTCTGGTACAGCACAGCCTTGAAATAATCCTTGTTGGCGTAATAGAGGGAGCCCTCGAAGCGGAAGATCTTGACGTTGGCGATGCTGCTGAGCTGTTTGTAGGCGGCCTGGTCCTCGTAGATCTCCCTGTCGCTGACCTTGCCCAGCAGCGTGGCCCGGGGTCTCTGCGTGCGGAAGATGATGCAGAGCAGCGCGAAGCACACGCCCACCAGCAGCCCGATCTCGGTGGTGACCAGCGTGGAGCACAGCATGGTCGCCCACCACACCACCGTGTCCAGCTTGCTGAGCTGCCACATCCTGGGCGTGTCACGGAACTTCCTGAGGCCGCCCCGCAGGTTGACGATGGTGACAACCCCCAGGATGGAGGTCTGGAGCGCGTAGAAGAGCGGGGAGATCCACAGCAGCACCAGCAGCAGCACCAGCGAGGTGACCAGCCCAGACACCTGGGTCTGGCTGCCCGTGGACTCCTTGAGCAGAGTCTTGGTGAGGGCGGCAGAGCTGGCGAAGCAGTAGAAGAAGGAAGGGATGAGGTTGCACAGGCCGATGGCGATCATCTCCTGGTTGGCTCTGACGGTGTAGCCGTGCTTCTTGGCAAAGATTTCTGCCAGGGACACGGTCATGGCAAAGCCAATGACAGCGATGGGCAGAGCGTCCAGGGCCAGGCTGGGGAACAGGCTGAAGTCTGGGACAGTGGGCGCCCTGAAGCCGGTGGGGATGTGCCCGCACACATCGACCCCGTAGCGCTGCTGGAAGTCAAAGTAGTGGGAGATGACGGTGGCCACGATGACCACCAGCAGCTCGATGGGGAACGGGGCCTTCATCCTCTCCTTGTAGCGGTCGTTGAGCTCCTTGACGGGCACTATGATGGCCAAGGCCACCAGGCTGGTCACCAGGTCGCAGATGTTGGTGTTGTGGATGTACCTGAAAATGTCCACCCAGGTGAGGACGAAGGAGCCCACCCCATTGTGACGAGGGATATTCAGGCCCAGCAGATATTTCATCTGGGAGGTGATGATGGTGAGGCTGGAGCCAGTCACGAAGCCGCCCAGCAGAGGCTCGGACAGGTAGACAGCCACGAAGCCCAACCGTAAAACCCCCAGCAGGATCTGAAAAGCAAAGCAGCCACAGCTTTAGCGGGGGTGAGAAGGGCTGCAAGGGGTGGCTGACAATTTATGTCACTTTGCTGCCACTTTGGGGACTCTGGCTACTCTGTCTGTGCATGTGCTGAGCATTCCATGGGAGGAATCTGCCTCCAGGGGTTAATCTGGGGTATGGAAAACTAGAGATAATTAAATACTTTAACAGTGTAAAGGTGTTTAACCCTGTGAAACCCTACCTTTAACACTTCCCTGTGGCTGAGGATGCCACACAAAAAAGCCAACGAGGTCCCTGCTGCTGCCTCCTCACAAGCAGCCCCATCAGAGCAGCTCTGGGTATCCCTCAGTTGTGATGCTCTGAATTTCAGTTGTCCCAGTGGAAAAGGCTGGAATTGCTCAGTGCCAGCTTGGCCCAGGCAGTGGGGACAGTGCCAGGGAGCACGGCAGGGTCCTTGAGGGGTTCTTGCAGCCCCAAAGCTGCTCTAAGTTGCCCAGCTGCAGGATTGGGGCGGTGGGAAGGTGCTTCACAGATCCTTCTCTTGCTGTGTCTGATCCTGAGGATGTTTCAGACACATCCAAGGACCTGCCTATCCCAGGGAGGGGAACATCCCCCACTCAGCTGTGTTTGCACTTCTAAAATCACTGCACTCACAAATACTCAAGCATGCCAGGGTCTAGAAATATTTCTCAGGACTCTTAAAAGTCTGAACCAACACTTAGAGATCTCAAACTCAGAGAAATTTCTAGGAGGAAACAGCACAAGGGTGAACATTTGTACCTGGTAAAGCCCGACCAGAAAGCTCAGGGACAGGGCCACGGTGATGGCGTAGCAGCTCCTGTCACAGGCCTCTGTCCCGTTCCAGGTGGAGCTGGAGTTGTCCCCGAGGGAAGTGCTGCCGTCCCCATACCCTGCCATCTGCAGGTGGCGTGTCACCGACTGTCCCACCATGAGGCACAGCACCCCGAAGGAGCCCACGCAGGCGTGGCGCGACGTGGCCGTGAACGCGTAGATGATGCTGCAGAAGAAGTTGGTGTAGATGCCGTAGATGGGGTCCTGGTTGGCCAGCAGCGAGTAGGAGATGGACTGGGGGATGGCCACGATGCCCACCAGGAGCCCCGAGATGACGTCCCCCAGCAGCTGTGTCCTGGGGCTGTAGCGGGGCAGCCACTCCAGCACCGGGAGCAGGCGGCGCAGAGCCGCGCCCAGGCGCCGTGACCTCCACGCGGCCCTGGCCTTCTCCAGGATGAGCTCCCTGCTGCTGTAGCCCGTGGGCTCGCGCTCCTCCAAGCTGACAAAAGTGGCAGGAGCCTCCTGTGGCCTGAGGGAGCCCAGGGTGTCTTTGCTGGGCGCTGGCTCCTGGCTGGACGTGTCCTCCATGGTGCCGGGGGAGCTAAGGAGGGAGAGCAGGCAGGAGTGAGGGGTCTGCTGGGATGGCCTGGGAGGATCCTTGGAAAGAGCTCCAGGGAGCTGCATCCCACCCTCACCTGGAGCTCCTGGAGCACAAACATCCATCCCTCTCTGCAAGGAGATCTTGGGTCAGTTTAGCCCCCACTGGCACAGCAGGCACGAGCACAAGGGGCTTTGCTTGGCTCCAGGGCTCTTGGTATGGATAGATAGATAGATAAACAGAGAGTAGATAGATAGATGATAGATAGATAGATAGATAATTGATAGATGATAGGTAGATTGACAGACAGACAGATAGATAGATAGAAAGATTATATATGGATGACAGATAGATAANTGATAGATAGATAGATAGATAATTGATAGATGATAGATAGATAGACAGATAGATAGATAGATAGATAGAAAGACTATATATGGATGATAGATAGATAAATAGATATAACCTCATCAAATCAAACAAAAGCATTTTCCCAATCAAACAAAAGCATTTTCCCCAGGTTGATCCATTTGTTGTCACTTATGGACCTGATTAACCCCAACCCCCAAATCAGGGGCAGAGCTACAGAGCCCCCCACGCTCCTTCCCCATCCCTCTTGTTTTGAAACAGAAACTTCACTGAATTGCACTGAAATTTCACTGAATTTCACTGAAACTAAAACTCCTTCAAGAACTCTGACTGCCGTCAAGACACTGCTACTTAGGCAAAAACTTATTTTGGAAATGTTAAGATATTCCACAGGATGCTTTAAGAATCAAATCAATTTTTTTCCTTCAGCATTACATAATTTTAAACTGCATTAGTGGCTTGATTCAACCAGGGGCTCCCATCTGCAGAATGAAACCATCCTGCTTTTTCAGGCTGGTAAAGTCACAGGGACACCTTCCAGAGCTGCTGCAAGTTTTTTCAGTCAACAAAAAACGCTTTTTGTGACAATTGAACAACAGACAGAGAGAAAAACCCTCCCGAGGGGAGACCCAGAGTGGCTGTGGTTTGGGACTGAAGCGGGATGAGGAGAAACCCAGTTCCCCTGCCCGAATCACCAAATCTTACCTCTGATGTAAATCGGGTGTTTCCTCACCAGCTGGAGCTTTCCCCCTGAGGACAGAGCTGCCTCCACCTCGCAGCACCCCCTGGGCAGAGGAAAACCTGGCCCATGTGCCACCTCCCTTGGGATGTGAGCTCCTGAGCCAAGCCATGTCTCTTTTATCTCTCTCCAGCTGCTGGAAGGTGAACTGCCACCCAGAGCCGTGTTTGGAAAACAAACACCACTCTCCGAGAGTATTTTGGCTGACAACTTGCTCTGGACACAAAGAATGATTGAAGGGGCTTAGAGAAGTGCTCCTGCCAGATAAGAGGATTGCTTGGATCTGGAGAAGTGTTTGCTAAACAAGGGGAATGATGGAAAGAAACCTCCCTGCTCTGCCCCTCTCTGAACGGAGCGAGCTCAGCTCCTGCTGCGCTTCTCTGCCCAGGTTTTATCTCTTCTGGACAAGCTTTTGGGCCAAAAACCGAGAAGCAAAGCTCGTTCCAGAATGATTTTCCTTTCCTGATGGTTTTTCCTGGTAGAGGCTCTGTAAAGCAGAGAGCAAAGCTGTGGTGACACAGCTTATTTCAGGGAGCACTTTGGATGTGTCAAATCTGCACAACCCACATTTTGCAGAGCCCTTTTAGAAGAAAGGGGTTTTGCTGAGCAGGATAAGAGCAGGGTTGTGTTATTTGGTAGGTAAAAGGTGAGCAATTGCAGCAGCAGCCAGGAAAAAAAAAAAAAAAAGGACTGTTCATCACCCTGAAGGGAAAGAGCAGCCTCATAAATACCAGCTGGAACTGCTGTGCCCTTGTGAGCCGTGCCAACGACCTCCACCACACCTCTGAGCACACACTCCCACTCCCCTGCCTCTGCCTCCCTCTTCTCCACCTCTTTTCCGCTGAGCTAGTCCAGATTTTGCTGGATGTGGCATGCCCTGTGCAGCTGGATAAATGCCTGCCAGACAGGCACCTTGGTCTTTGCTCGGAGAGCCCACGGAGTTCTGAGAGCTGGAATTATCCACCAGCTTCGCATGGAGATGCTGGGGAGACACCCTGAGGGAAGAGGAGGGGAAAATCAGCATCCTGAGCTACATTTATCTCATCAGGGCAAGTCTGGAGCTCAGTAATTAGGAGTAAATAAATAAGAAACATCCGTGTTCTCTGGCAGCAGGAGAAAATGAGAGCGCACGGGAGGGAGGGAGGCAGCTGCTCAATGGTTTTTAATCTATTTATATCAATTCTTTTTTTTTTTTTCTCTGCCATTCCTCCACAGCTCCTGTATTTTCAGGTGCATTGTTGAGTTTCCCTTCCCCTGCTCTCAGTAACAGACTCTGTCTTTCCTTGGCCTCCTCATTCCTCCTGTCCTGAAAAGATGAGCCTTTCACACACTTTGTGATTGCTCCTAGTTTCAGCTCACTTTGTGCCTTGGCCTGGCTGATGTGATCCCTACTCACTCTTTTTCTTTTTCCATCTTCTTCCCTAGCAAATGACCCAAATTTTCCATTTTCTCTCTGAATCCTTCATCTTGAAATCCACTGAAAAAGTGATGAGTCAGCCACTGAAGAGCTGCCCAGGCTGGACTTTTAATTCTGATTGTTCCCTTGGATGAAACACAGCTGAGCACAATCCATCTTTAGGTTTGATCTTATTTGGGAAGATCCAGCTCTGGATCTCTGCCCTGTCCAGCACAAAAAATGGGGCAAAGCACTTTTTTCCCACATGGCACCGCTGCCACTGCCTGCTGCTGCTTTTCCTTCCAAATTCCACCTTCATTTATACATTCTGGAGCTCTTTTATTTGTTAAGATTTCCTTTACACCCTGACAGAGCTCTGGAAGCCCTGACAGAGCCCTGCTCTTCCCCTTTTCCAAGGTTTCTGCCTCCAAGCCTTCCCTGCCATCCTCCCCTGGAGCTTTTTGCCCTGCTCTGTTTCTCACCTGCCTGCAGCACCTGTGGGATGGATGCATGGATGGAAAATTGCTCCCACACCATGCCAGGAATAAAAACTTTGGATTTCACGCTCTGGAAAGCAGAGGGGGCCGTGTCAGGGCAGGCAGGGTCCTGTCTCCACCTGCATTGTCCAAAGCCATCTGTGCAGCCCAGCCTTGCCCAGGATGGAGCTGAACGTGGAGTGAGTTTATAGTGGCAATAAAGAGCAAACCTTGAAGATGCTTTTGCAAACAAACTGTTTCAGCTGTGCTGACCTTGCAAGGGCAAAGCAGCACAGCCTTGGGTGCCTCAAGGTCACCTGAAGTTCCCTGGTGGGGTTTTTTTTGTTTTGTTTTGGGTTTTGTTGTTGTTGTTGGTTTTGTTTGTTTGTTGGTTTGGTTTGGTTGTGGGTTTTTTTTAATGTATTTCCCACAGCCAACGTGAAACTTTGGTGTTTTCTGCCCTTGCCTCACCTCATCCAGAAAAAGGAATTCCAGAGGTGTCCACAGCGTCACCAAGGGTGTTTTACAGCCCCTCTGCTGGGATGGAGGACATGGAGGGGCCTCTCCTCAAGGCCCACAGCCAGAATTTCCAGCACAGAGGACCAGCGAGGACAAGGAGCTTGAGAACTGCAAAAAGCATGGAACATTTCCAAGTAAAGTATGGAATATATTGAAATAGATATTTATTATTTGAGTATACAAAAGGAACCGGGAATTTGAACACAAGAAAGGAGAGAAAAAAGTTCTAGGGGATAGAATGGAGTAAAAAGGTGGAGACACATTTGTATTTCATACTGAACTGGAACCCAGCCCAGGCTATTTGGCATCGTTAGGGGGGTGAGGACCTGGCACAGGGTGC
>VWYP01010014.1:0-11102 GCA_013400435.1 Pycnonotus jocosus | reverse complement strand
CCCTTCCCTTCCCTTTCCTTCCCTTCCCTTCCCTTTCCTTTCCACAAATCCTTTTTTATCTGCCATAAAAACCCACTGGCAGCTTCTTCCTCTCTCCTTTTCTTTCCATCTCTTGCTTTTTTTCCCTTTCTCTTTGTAATTAGAGAAAAAAGAAATCCTTTATGTCTCTTTGTAGTGGATTTTTTTTTCACTTGTTTCTTTGCTTCAGGGTTTGTGTTTTTTTTTCTATTTTACTTTATGAAAATAAAGTAGGCAAAAGCATCATTAAAAAAAAAATAAATTAAAGCAGCTCCCCAATGTTTTGGTGCCTGGTGAATGGATTGACTCTGTCGGATCCCATTATGGGGGGAGACTTTGGGAAGAGGAAAATGAAGCCATTAAAGGAGCTGATTGTGGTCATGTGGTGCTTTTTGGGTGGCTGTGTCATCCCTCCACTGCTCCGAGGGGTTTTGGAGGCAATGCTCCATTTCCCAGCCTGTTTTCAATGCAGAGAAAGGGAAGGGCTCAGCTCCCAACAATCATCACTTCTTTTTATATCAACTCACATCTCTGCCTGCAAAATATGCTGAATGCAGGCAAATAAAGGAGATGATGCTTAAGTAAGGCTTTGCTCTGTTTAAGCCAAGCTCTGACAGAGTTGGGATTTTTTATGCTGCTGTTTATTGCAGCGCTGCCATTTGGGGCTGTTAAAGTTGTTTCAACATTCTCATTACCGAGGCTGTTATCTGAAATTGCCAACTCAACAACAAAAACCACCCCCCCCCCTAAAAAAAAACAAAAACCAACAAAAAAACCCCAACCCTTCACAGAAATTCCCACTGTTTTGAGAGGCAACAGTTTCTCTAATTTCACCCAGCTCAATACTGCTTTTTTTTTTTTTTTTCCACTAAAATGGAATGGCAATCTGAGTATTCAGGAGGTAGAAAAGAAATAAATGGAATGTAGTCATTTCTGAACTTTATGCCTCTATTATTGAGCTTGTGTGGTGCTTTTTCTTCCTGTGGTGCAAATGTCCGTGAAATGGGTGAAGGCCATTCCAGGAATGCATACAAGCCACGGGGGTTTCATTTATTTATCCAGGTTCTATTTATTTAGGAAGGAATAGCAATAAAGGGAAGTTTTGGATAGATCACAACCATGGGTGTGCAGTATTATCACAGCAAGGTGGGAGGCAGGGCTCTGGTGCATTTATTTGGGGGGATCTATAGATTATTTTAGATTTCATATGGATTTTGGGTCACTTTATGGGTTGCTTTTTGGTCCTTTATTATGGATCTGGCAAATGGAGAATTCTCCTTTTCACACCACGTTCCCTTTGGATGGCAGGAGGCACCACCCCTACACCCACCAGCACCTTCAGAGCAGCAAATGTGGCATAAAGAGCCAGAAAACTGCTCCAAAACACTAAAAAAAAATTAAAATAAAAGTACAGGCAACCAGAACAATCAGAACAATGAAGCAGATGAGCTGTTGAATGACAGCAGAGTAAATATAAAGTTTAAATTTGATGTGAAAATCCTTGGCCCTTTGAAGATGAAAGGACATGGATAAAACTCCCAGCTGGGGCAAAATCGTGGACAGGAGTTAAAGGATTCCCTGTGGGACTGATATCCTCTGATGGGTCAAACTGCTGTTCATTCAAAGATTTCATCCAGAATTTTTTAAAAATCGAGGAAAAGTGGGTTGGAATACTCCCTACCAGTTTTCAACATTTGATGACTGAGTTTGCCCCTTTAAAAATAGTTTAGTCATCATACTAAAGGTGAATTAAAGTAATAAACCCACACTAAAGGTGAATTAAAGTAATAAACCCATAAAATTCCAGCTGACTCACAAACGGCAGTGGGCTTAGACCAGATCTAATTCTTTTTCTCGGATAAAATTAACATCTTAAATCCAGTGTCTGTCTCATAGAGCTTCAATTTATTTTTTGACTATGTTTTTAATTTTTTTTTTCAATGGCCTGCTCTGCAGGATCTATTTTAAGCGCTTTGCAATAAAAAAATAAAAAAAAAATTAAAAAAACCAACCTACCACTTAATTCATTGCAAGGTCCAGGTGCATCTGTTTGGATTAGCTGTGCCTTGGAAGGCGTAAGGAAGATGAGGAGTTGCTAATCCATCTTTATTACAAATACCTGCAGCAAGTGACTGGAGTCAGGCCAGGATCTGCCTATGCAAACTGCAGAGGTGCTGGAGGTGCATTTAGTGCTCTTTTATTTTTTGGCTGGAAGAGGACTGGAATGAAATTCTGGGAGTGTATTTCAGTCTCTGGGTGAATCTCTGAATTATTTTAGCAACAACCATGGGTCGGGGGAGGTTGGGAGCTTGACCCACACGTGGGACATTCCTGGTTCTCACTGGTCCCTTCCAATGTTCTCAGAATATTCTGTGATTCCAGGGATAAAAAAAAGTCTTTTTGTTTGTCTGGAGGTAACCCCAGCTGTTTTCACTGCACATCTCCAAGAGATTTAATTACAGAAACATTAAATATTGTGCCAAGAAGGGAAGGTTGATGCTGTCAGTTTAGCCCTGAGTTACAAGCACCCTGTCCAAGGCAGGCATTTGTACATCCATGAGTCCTTTTTAAAATAAACACTCAGATACTTCTGAACACATTTGTGTTTAAATAAAAATAATTTTTTAAAATAAATACTTTAAAACACCATGTGCAAGGCAGGCATTTCTACCTGCACAAGTCCTTTTTAAAATAAATATTCAGATACTTTAAAGCACCATGTGCAAGGCAGGCATTTCTACCTGCACAAGTCCTTTTTAAAATAAATACTCAGATACTTCTGAACACATTTGTGTTTAAATAAAAATAATTTTTTAAAATAAATACTTTAAAACACCATGTGCAAGGCAGGCATTTCTACCTGCACAAGTCCTTTTTAAAATAAATATTCAGATACTTTAAAGCACCATGTGCAAGGCAGGCATTTGCACCTCAATGAGTCCTTTTTAAAACAAACGCTCAGATACTTCTAAACACATTTGTGTTTAAATAAAAATAATTTTTTTTAAATAAATACTTTAAAGCACCATGTGCAAGGCAGGCATTTGTACATCCATGAGTCCTTTTTAAAATAAATATTCAGATACTTCTAAACACATTTAGAAATGTTTAAATAAAAATATTTTTTTAAAATAAATACTTTAAAGCATCATGTTCAAGGCAGGCATTTGCACCTCCAGGAGTCCTTTTGAAAATAAACCCTCAGATACTTCTAAAGACATTTGTTTTATGTTTGTTATCTCCATTTCCTTTCGGTGCATTCTGAATAACTTCGACTGTCTGGGAAATTATGTAACCACAACTTTAGGTTCACTGAACCAGCACTGAAAATCGAGTCAGGAAATAAATTTAAGCTTAAGAGACAGGAACACTGCAGCTTTGGGATTAAAGACATCACAAGACAGTAAAAGTTTCATGAAAGAAATCAGAGCTGAGACACGAGCTCACAATTGTCAGATTTGGAGATCTTGAAGAAAGTCTTGTGAGATCCAGACTTGCCTGGGTTTTATTCCTTGTGACATAACAAAATCACTTATTTTTAAATTTCTTTCAGCCACACAGCAGCCTGCAATAGGTCTGGGACTTCCTGAGCAGGACACACCAGCGTGCTGATGTCACCTTGAATTTCACGCTGGAGGCTGCACTTGCACATTCCCCTTTCATGTCCACATTGGTAATGCCATTTTTCATAGTGTTTGCTTTCCTTTTTGAAGCCTGAAGTGAGAGGAAAAGCTGCTGTTAAACCAATGTAACCAAAGAGATCTAAACTGTAAAGTAAATTTTCATAGCGGAGAAGAGCAAATCCAATTTTATTGGATTTTGTTCAGCGTGTTGACCTCAGAAACTTTCTCTATTACTGCAGTCCATTTCAATTCTCCAGGATAGTGTTTTACCAATAATTGATCACATAATTCCAGCGAAATTCTGTTCTCTTAAGTAAATCCCACACGAGTCAAGGAGAGAGGTTACTCCTGGGCAGATGGAAACACGCCAGAAACACGGAACAACGGAATTATATCAAAAATCAAAACGAGTGGAATGAATTGGCGACATCACCAGGAGCAGCTGTGCCAATTTTGTGTTTAAGAGTGAAACAAAAATCATTTTGTATTTCAGTGTTTTATTAATGCGGATTGTGGAGGAAAGCACAGCCAACGGTATTTTTTGCAAACAATTCAGTGTGTTGTCACACCGTTCCTCTGACTTAATTTGAAATTTTGCATTTTATTAGAGGATCACACATGCTCTGAAATCACCTCAGATCAACATAAAAGAATGACTGTTCTGCTAATGTTTCCCTATCTCAATTATTAAAGCATTCTGATAAAACAAACGGTGCCCAGTATTTAATTGAGGTAACTTAATCATGGCCCTTATATTTTTATATAAAACTTAGCTCTGTTTTTGCCCTTTTGGGAATAGGGGGGGAAAAAAAAATAAAAAATTGTCACTTCCAATTTAATTTGCTTTTAACGCCGTAATATTCAATATTGACAGTAGCTCTGAGCCTTAAAGCCATTATTGTACATTTCTCATTCTGTGGGAGATAATAGCTGAGCATTAAACAGAGCACTTCTCAAAGTTCTGATGGCAGTGGAAACTAATGCAGATTTAGCAGGAAAAGTCTCCCAGGTATTAAATTCTCCTGCAGTACAACTTTGCTTCTCGTTAATCAATCAGTCAACCAATCAAAAATAATTCTGTTTAATAAAAACACAGGTTTAAGACAAAAGAAAAATATAAACATTCACAGGGGGCATTTATAACCTTTATGTGCCATAAAACTTTAAGCCTTTTAAGAATAAAAAAAAAAAATCAATTTTTATTAGAGTTTCCTGCTTTTTTTGATGTCTCTCTGCAGAAAATAGAAGAGCTCAGGGAATGGCTTTCCCACCACTCCTGGATTAGGGGAGAGTTTCTGCAGCTTCTGAAAATAACTGTGTTCCTCCCAGAAAATATTGGTTTTGTTTCTTTTTAAAAAATTTCTTCCATTTATTCCAAAAATTGCCACGTATGTGTAAATTCTGAGTGCAGAGTCTTTCTCCCCAGCGTTGATTTTTAACAGTAAATACCTCAGCGATGTCATTACGCCCTGATTTTCTAACAGCTTTCTGCTAAACATTGGCACCGCCAAATTACAAAATTATCGTTAATCATTCTTAAAGTGCCAAGAATGCATTAATAAATTAGTGCTGTTTGGGTTTTTAAAAGCTGGTTTTGCTCCTAGGGTATCAAACAGGCAAAGAAGTGTTGAACTGGGCAACAAGAGCCAGTTCTGTTTAATCCTGGGCTGCTCACGTGATTGCTGGAAATGAGATGGCAAATTCTGATTTTAATTTCTGCTCCCACCCCTGTCAGGGTCTTTTGGCTTTAGATCTGTGCTTAGATGATTTTTTTTTAAATTCTGAAATTGAATGGCAGAAAATAGACCAGAGTTAGACCCTCCCTTGCTGTGTCACCACCCAGAGACAGCAAAAGCTGGAGGTGCAGCCATCTCATCTCTCACCTCCAGGATCCAAAAAATACCTGAAAGAATAGCTTGTGTGCATGTTGGACAACTCAATTAATTAATTAATAATTATTTTAAATGAGCCAAGAGCAAACCAGGATGTGCCTGCCACCGGTTTCTTGCTTTCTTTGCTCCTGCTCTGCCTTTTCCTCATTTTCTGCCAGATCCTACTGGAGGAGGAGGCACATTCCTCCTTCTTCCCAGTAAATGTCAGAAGGATGCTGTGTGGAAGAGCAAATGGGTCAGATCCCTGATAGTCTGACTGCTAATCAATACAGCCAGAGTTTGGAGGGATTTAATGAGCATTCTGTATTATTTTGTATGCACAAGTTCAGGATGACTTTCAAGATCCTTCTTTCTTCCACCTGGAAGCTGTTAAAGCACAGGTCAGCAGTGCTTTAATACCGATTTTATCACGATTTGAAAAGTGATCCTGATGGATGATTTCATCATTGGTGTCATTATTAAGCATAAGGAGTTGGATGTGGATAAATATTATGGAAGGATTTGGTATCTGAAAGAAATCAGGGCTGGCTGGGCACATGACCCATAGTTAGAGATAAGTTCCAATACAATTTTTGGGAAGGATACATTGCATCAACATGGAATTAATTTGGTGGTAAGAAAGAAGGAAAACCAGGATTATTAAGGATGAAAAACGTGGAGTCCTAATTACCAGACAGAACTTTCTTTCACTGGCTCCATTTCCGTGCACAACTTCTGCTTAACAGCAGAGGAAAAATATTGGTGTAAAGTGATAATTTAGTGCATATTTAATTAATACGAGATTTTATTTCGTATTTAATTAACTTGTATTTCATTAATACGAATTTAATTCGTATCACCCTGCTGGAATTCAGCGCACATGGAAATTTTCAGACATGGTTTTCCTCTCGGTGCAGGAGCACATCTGCTGGAGTAACTCCAGAACAGCTCAGAGCAGAACGTGACTCACGTTGGGGCTCTTTGGAAATTAGACTCTGAGGAGTGAAATTAATTGGGATCGTCTCCTTTGGGCCCCTCCACGTGTTCAGGTACAACAGGGTGTAAAGTGATCCTCCCACTTCGATCTATTTCTGCTCAGTGCCTTTCTCCCTCTTCCCTTGGGGAGGATCCACAGGGGAGGAGTGGATAATTGTTATTTTTATAGCCAGGAATTCTTGCCTTCCTCTCCTCCTCCTCATCCAATTGCTGCAAGGAACTTTCAACATCTTTCTTCCTTTCCTTCCTTCTTTTCTCAACAAAAAATTTCCTCCCATAGCAGTTTTTCTCCCAGTTTTGTTTTGGTTTTTAGATTTTTTTTTTTAATATCTCTGCTTTTGAAGCCATTTCTGCTCAAAGCTTGTAAAAGAATCATTACATTTCTCCCTTGCATTAACATAATGTTGATTATACGATGCTCCTTTTCAACCCAAATGGTTTTGTGTGTGCAAACTTTGCAGATCTGTTTTCCAGGCAAAACAGAAGAACTTTTTATTAATTTGTTGTTGTTGTTGTTTTAATTTATTTTTCTTGGGGGGTGGGGGGAGAAAAAAGTTTTAAATTAACCACCAAACAGAAAAGCCCACAGGAGCTGAGCATAAATTACTAATTTACTGGTTTCTAAGAATTGCATTTTGTAGGCAATTTGTTGAGAGGCCTTTGAGAATTTTGTTATTTATAAGAATGTTACAGCTCATTTATATTTTATGCAGACATTAAAAAAAAAAAATCTTATTCCCAGTTGTCAAAAAGGAAAAAAAACCCCAAACCCATAAACCAAACAACTCACCCACTCCCACTCCCTTAGGCAACTTATGGTAATAGTATCTTGTGTATTCCTTAATTTTAATAAAAATCTATTGAAAACTGCTTCGATTGCCACCTCAGAGCTGGTGAATCTACAAAGATTATGGGAATTTGTTAAATTTTTTTTATGGAAGAGAGATTTTGCTTCATTACTGGATGTTGGGTTTGGATTCGTTGTTTTGGTGGGTTTTTATATTTTGGTTTATAATGTGGGCTGCCACCAGAATTCTGCACTTTTTGCTCTCAATATCTAATATTTCTCATGTTTATATATATATATATATACACACTAATATGATATTTTAAAATGCAATAATATTAAACAATGATAGGAAAACGGACAGGAACAGATCCCAAGGACGATACTTTGAGAGAAGCGCTGTAATGGCATTTTTTTTTTTTTTTTGAAAGGCTGAACATGTTTTCTGACAAAGTAATTCATGTCCTTGAAGAGAAGAAGCCCTAAAGCCCCATTTGTATGCAGTCAATTACCTCAGGCAATATAATGTGTAAACACTGGAGGTGAACAGTGCTCCTCACTCACAGCTCGCGGGTTGGATTCCCCAGGTTCAGGTGCTCAGAGCCTCTTCTGCCCTCCCAGGTCTTTTGAGCCAGATGTGAGAAAGAAATGGAGGCTTCGGGCTTGGTCTCTCCAAGGTCAGTTAGGATGTTTATTGTTTCTCTTATCTCAAAGTTCACTCTGTGCCCAGCGTGGTCCGTCCTGCATCTCGGCCATGTCAAAAACTCCCCACCTTTCATCCCATGGAGTCCTTTTCTACCCCGTATTACGCATCTTAGTTTACATTCTTATACCAATGCTTACTGTCCAAACAAACTATTTCTGCTCCTAACCAATCTCCATAACACACATTGTACTAACGTCACAGCAAAAGGACNCCAAACAAACTATTTCTACTCCTAACCAATCTCAATAACACACATTGTACTAACGTCACAGCAGAAAGACAAAGAAGAAGAAGAAGAAGAAGAAGAAGAAGAAGAAGTCTAAACTCCACCTCTAAATCTCCATGTTGTCCCCATTTACCTCTATTGTGAAACTATAAAACTACAGATTTCTAACTCAGTGATAAACTCTACTCCTACCTTTCATATCCTTGAGATTTGTAATTCCCCTCTGAGTGCTGACAGTTATTCCCATGGGCAGGAATGGTCCCTTCCTGGGCTCTGTGCTCTGGTCACAGACCCCCCTGTACCAAACCCAGACCCCCCTGTACCGGGGTCAAGCCTTCTTGCTCAGTTCCCAGATTGCCAGGCCAGGGTCCCTGAGCACCCAGGGCAGCCAGAGGGATGCCCTGGGTTCCCACACACAGCAACCAGGACTTTCTCTTTTAAAATGGTTTCACAGCCTGCATGATCTCATGATCTTCAGGGGCATTTTGGAGGCCGAAAATGGACTCGGTTTTATCTCCAGATTCGCAAAATGAACCCCTCTAGGAAAAGCTCCACACTTAACCTCTCTCTCTTCCTGTAGTGCTGTTGACTAAAGAGGAAAAGCAGGTAGGAGGAGGGGAAATTTCTGTCCTTTGGATGGAGTGAGGAGGAAATCTGCATAAACTGTATCGCTGCTTGGACTTGTTGTGACAGTTCCTGATAATTAATGCCTCTGCAGAACAGGGATCAACAGGCTGTAAACTTCAGAGATAATCACATCTGGGTGAATTTCAATTTCTAGGGGAACAGTTGATAATTAAGGCTGCTAATAAGCATGAGCAGCTTAGTGAAAGAACAGAGTTTATATTTATAAACAACTTTTTTTTTTTTTTTTGTCAGAAAGGCTCTCAGCCCTGCTCGTGGACCATATCAGCACCTACTGTAGCAAACACTGATGGGGAGAAGCTCTTTCCTCATTCAAACCCTATTCTCTAAAGAGTGCTTTTATTGTTTATTTCTCTAACTGCTTTTTTTTTTTTTCCAACCGCATTTAATTAGCATTGGAAATTAATCACTTCGGAGCTTAAATACTTAAAAGCCAATATGGTTCAGTGGGAACCATTTGTTTGTCACAGCAGATAATTGAACACAACTTTGAAAAATAAATTGATGTGTTCCTTTAGCAAGTTTTGCACTGATTTGATGGTTGAAATGGCAGATAGGAACAGGCCCCACAACCTTGAAAAACAAATTGTTGTGTTCCTTTAGCAAGAGTGGACAAATTTTGAACTTTCTGTAACACCCTGTGGAGGAGACCACAGTGCAGGAGAAACCTCTGAAATAACGAATAATTGGATTTAAAGGTGAAAGCACTGAAGGGATTGTGAAAACAGAAATGATTCCTGCTGCCTGGGGGGTGTTGGAGCTGTGCTGACACACCCACTGGACAGCAGGGATTGAGGGATTTCTGCTCCAATCTGAGTATTTAATGTCAGGGGACCAGGCACACGTTGATCCTTGATGATCCTGGAGGGCTTTTCCAACCCCAGTGATTCTGGGATTCGAGGAAATGACAAATAATTTTTGTATCATTCATTCTATTTCTGAAAACAGTATTAATTCACTTCTCAGGCCTGCCCAGGGCTGGAAGCTTCCCCTCAGATTTTGGTCTCAATGCCAATTTGTTGATCTGTGGGGCCAGTTCTGAAGCTCATTCCAAAGCCAAGAGACATCCACCCACCCACCAACCCCAATCCCTTCCTCACCCACCTCTGGCTGCAGAAAAACTCTCCTTTAAGATTCTGCTTTCAAACCATCAATTTCTGGTTGTCATTCTTGCAGCCTCACTCTTGGGATGTAAATGAGAACTGTCTCTATCCACCTGTGTCCCCGAGTTTCCTTTTTTGCATATTCTGACTGATTAGGCTGAAAATGAACGGCGCTGTTCTGTTTGCTTAGGCAGAACTGGGCGTATTAATTCACTTATTATTCTCTAACGCTGGTAAATAACGATGATTTACTCCTCATTTGCATAGGAAAATATCCAAGCAGCTTTTGGCTACCAATGAACACTTTGGGGAGCGGTTAAAAATGGTCAGGAAAGTGGGGTTTTTGGGGGTTTTTTTGGTTGTTTTGGTTTTTTTCCTCACTGACAGTTGAAGTGTCATGAGCAAGCAGTAATATTTATTGAAACTCAGCTGAGGAAAGACGTGCAAGACCTTCTCCATCGCTGCACCTTTTAAAACACTGCCTCTTTGTCCCGGCTACGTGTGACATTTTCCTTTTAAAGCTGAAAACACGAGAGGGCAAATGTCCCCTGCAGACCCTGGGCTAGTCAAAGAGCTGTCTCCTTTTTTGTCGTTCCTCCCGGAAAGGCCGCTCTGAAAGGAGCCACTGTTGTAGAACCAATTAGGTTCTTTAGGTGGATCATTTCTCAGCCGCTGGAATAATGAATTCCCGTTTGCTCAAAGGGTTGAATTCACCCTTCAGCGGTTAAACAAACAGGAATTCATCGCCTCAGCTAGGCAACCAAAATTACTTATGCATTCTTTTCAGAATCCTTCTTCTTTTTTTTTTTTTTTTTTTAAAATCCTTTTTTTTTTTTTTTTTTTTTTTTTTGTCTTTATTCACTTCACCATAAAGATTATTGTTTAATGAGGGGGAAGTTCAATTGGAGCCAAAGGAAAAGGCACAAGCTTTCCAAGCCAGAGTATATTTTTCAGAAGTGGCTTATTTGTCAGGCTCTCGCAAATTTGCATTGGGGGTGGATTTCTCTTTTAGCCAAGCCACAAATGGAACCTCGGTTTTCTGGGTTTTTTACAGGATTTTACCTTACTGGATGCAGAAAGATGAAATGCTGTTCCTCAAAACTGATAAAACTAATAAAATAGTTTTA
>VWYP01010012.1:201063-264223 GCA_013400435.1 Pycnonotus jocosus | reverse complement strand
GATGGGGATGGGGATGGGGATGGCGAGGGGCTGGTGAGGGGATGGGAAAGCCGATGCTGGTGCGGGGCCGCGAGTCACCGAGGCAAAGGCAGGACCGAGGCACCACCCCGGCAGGTAACCCCATCCCCCAGCACCGCCCGCCAGGGAGAGACACAGATGAGGCTCCCGCTCCTGAAATTTATTTTAATGTAAACCTAGCTGTAAGGCAGCTTTTTCTCATTTTTAAACTATTTCATATCAATCCTTGGCCTGACATTTGTTTTCTTTGAGTGCAGTGGGGAGCGCGGTCGGCATTGCTGAGGATATCTCCTCTGGAATCTTGGCAGAGGCGGCTCCCTATCTTTGAAGAAACGGCAAATGCAAAACAGAAGGCCGATATTAGAGAAGCATAAACAATATTTTTCCCCCGTTAACCCCAGGAGAGGCGCAGGGGCCGGCTCAGCGACACGGCGGCAGGGAGACACTGTCCTGCCCAGGCTGGCCCCCAGGCAGAAGCACCCCAGCACCGCTCCGGGCAGGTCCCATCACCTGCGGCCACGCCGTTGTCCCCAAGGGCTGTGACAGACCCGGTGCGACAGAGAGCGGTGGCAACAGAGGAGTGACCACACCGGGAGGGTTTGGAATGTTTGGAGAAGGGCTGGTGAAGCCAGGGGTGTCCCAACCTGTTGTTGGGGGTCAGAAGCCAAGCTCTGGAGTCTCTCCCGAGGAGATGCAGCTCCGAGGGTGAAGTGGGTCTCACCGGGTGTTTTGTCAGAGGGTTTTAGGGAAGATAAATGCAGGAAGGATGTGCGGGAGCAGGGGCAGCCTGAGGGGCAGGCATAGGCAGTAATGCTGGCACCAGCCAGGCTCACCTGGGGTGTTGCTAAAAAGCTGGAAGAGGAGAGGAAATAGAGATCAAAGGACCCAAGAAAACCAAGGAGACCTGATTTCAAACTCTGACTTTAAAATAAAATTACCGTTAGGATAAACATTGCAAAGCAGGTTCCTGTCTGAGCAGCTGGGGCAGGGATGTTCCTGGTGTTTTAGACAGGAAGGGATGTTTTCAATTCACATATTTGCTGTCCTACCTGAGGGAGGAGTGGAGAGTTCAGGTGAGAAAACCACAGGGTGGGGACACAATGCTGTGCCAGGGACTGAGCTGCTGACCAGTAGCACCAGCTGTCCTGGGGCACTGAGAGCCAGCTTGGGGGCTGTTGGCTCCATGTCCCACTGCTCTGGAGCTTGTTACCATGGTGTGAGGCCAGCACATCATTCCCTTGGGAGAATAGGTGCTGCTGCTGAGGCTCCTTGTTGCACCCAGAGCCACTGTGGGCTCCCCAAGTGCTGTTAGGGGCTCCCACTGCATCTCCCTTAGCAGGGGTCTCCTTCCTGTGCGATGGGTGGGCAGGGCTGGAACAGCCACAGTGTTGCTGCCCCACATGTCCCAGCCTGCAGCCCCCCAAAGGGAGCCGCCCTGAGCACCCTGCCCCTGAGGGCTCATTAGAATGGAGCTGGTGACCCCAGCACGAGGCTGGAAGTTTAAATGTCTGTGGTTGATGGCCACCTGCCTGCAAATTCCCTGGGATGGGAATTGCTCTCTGCAGGTCCCTCCAGGCTTACCAGATTTCTTTGCAAAACACCCCTTGCCTTAGAATATGTTAATTCTGCACAGGAGCTGTTAGAGTAAGGTGGGTCTGACCTGCAGCCCTTGGGGAAACTCCAACAGCTTCCCACTGCTCCCACCAGGACTGACAGACCCTGGAGCAGGGTTGGCCCAGGCAGCACAGGGTCCTTGGAGAGCAATGCTCAATGCTCCAGCAGCTCACTGAGGCTTGCAGCCCCTGCCCCTCCCTGTGGTGTCTGGGCAAAAGCTCCCTATCCCACACCAGGATCTGGGCACAAGTGTCTGTGCTTGGTCATGGCATGAGCCTGGGTTCATAGAGCAGTTTGGACCCTGCACAGCCCCCGTGCAGTCCCCTGAAAAGGGGTTCCACCTGAGGGGATGGAACCCTCCAATACCCTCTGTGCCTGCATCCCTACTGCAACCCAGCTCTGGCATTTGGCTACTGCCCTGCTCCTCCAGCCCTCAGGGACATCACAGCTGCCCCCTGGACAGGCCACCATCCCACTGGAAAGAGGAGGAGGAGGAGGAGAAGGGAAGAAGAAGGGAAGAAAAAAATGAATCCCCACAAAAATGTCTTCATAACAGGAAACGTCTCATAAAATACCTGTGGTTTGGCATGTGTGATTTGACTGGTCAAACTATGCACCTGGCAGGGAACCCTGCTATTAATGCTGCAGCTCTGGTATTTCGGTGGAGTGGAGGCTGGCGGGGAAGTGGGACTGGGGATTTGGGGTGCAGAAATTCTCAGCTGGGGCCAGGGCAAGGGGGGACATGTCCCTTGGGTCTCACTCACCTCCGTGGGCGACTTCCCAGCTGTTTATTCATGAGGGAACTGCAGCACCCCAGGGATACCTTGAGCCGGGCTCGGCCTTGCACCAGTCCTGGTGTTCCTGCAGCTCACAGCCAGTTTTCCACCCAGTCCCTGGCCCAGTCAGTTCTGACCCGGAGGTCTCTGCCTGGGTCTCGCGGTGCCCACCCTTTCCTCAGGGATAGCCTCAGCCCCAAGCACAGCCCTTGATCGCCAGGGCTCTGCCTCTCTCCCGAGGAGTTTTGACAGCTGGAGGTGAGGGATTAAGCCCTGAGCCGTGACCTGCAGCTGCGCTCCCGGCACACACGCCCGGGGTCACTAATCCGTTTGAGCTGAGCCCTGACCCGGCGGCCGCAGGATCAAGTGGTGGCACCGCCCCTGGTGCTGGCATGGCTGCTGGACCCATGGAGTCCCTCTGGAGGACAGGCAGCGTGAGCCATGGGCAGCTTGCACCATGGCCATGCCATGCCATGCCATGCCATGCCTATCCCGCTCCATTCAGGTCCAGGCACGGGCACTGCGCAGGGGAGCAGGTCCCTGCAGATGGGGTGGGGTGTTTTTTCTTCGTCAAGGAAAATGTTTTCTTGTTCCCTGGGCTGCTGGCGGGCGAGGTTGACTCCGGCTCCGAGTCCGGCAGCGCGTACAGCAGCCTTGGATGGGATCAGGTGTCATGCAGTTAAGGACAAGCTAGCGCCAAGTCTCCCCCGCGCTCCGGCGCTGCTTAGCCGAGCTGCTCCCTGATGCCTTTGGCTTTCGCAGCCCGGCCCGCGGAAACAACGTGCTGCTCTCCCTCTTCATAGCTCACTTTTCGTTTTTGACTCGGTTTATTATTATTTTTAAAGCATGCGTAGCGCAAAGCAAATCATCGACCTCCCGCTGGATCTGGGCCAGCCCCGTGTTGGGCTTGGAAATCCTCCCTGCTTTATTTTTTATTGTAAATGACCGGAGGATGGAACGGCTCGATGGGACACGGCGGCGGCCAAGCCCGCCTGCTCCAGCCCACCCACACGCGCCGGCTGCTCCCGGTGCTTCCCTTTCCCTGCATCCCCCCAGCCCCGGGTGAATGCCAGGTGCTTCCCACTGCTCCCCCCCAGCCCCGGGCCAGCTTCTGCCATGGCTTCCAGAGGTGGTGGCTGTGCCTTGTGAACCCAGAACACAAAATAGGGCCTGCAATGGATACAGGCTCGAGCATGGGGAAGAGGATGGGGACAGCAATGGGGACAAGGACTAGGATGGGATGAGGGCTCATCAGTGAGCCTGGGTATGCAGTTGAAGTGCATCAAATCCCCCATCCTGCCTCATCCCTAAGCCCCTCTGTGGGGCTGGCATGGCCCTGGGACGGATGTGGGGCTGGAGCTGGGGTGAGTGCTAGCAAGCACATGCTGTGCCCCGAACTGACCACGCTTTGACTGCTGGGTTTATACAAGTTCCCCGTTGTGCTGACCTTCAGTCACAATGGCAGATCCCCCGTGGATCACATATACTGACTTAAAAAATAATTAGCCTCAAAGGGAGGAGGCGCGGGGCTGACCAGGCCCTTCATTAATATTTAAGTAACAGGGGCCATAAATCAGCTGCAGCTTAGCCAACAGCCCTGGCTGTGTCCGTGGGGAAGCAGGGCCACGGTGTTCACAGGAACATTACCCAGTCCACAGGCATGGGAGTGCTGACATGGGCTCTGTGGGGAGAGTAGGACAGTGCAGGGGGCAGCAGCCCTCTTCCCCTGAGAATGACCAGGAGCACGCCAGGATCATGCTGGGAGATCACCAGGCTGCCCAGCACAAGCCACGAGCAGTCCTGGAGCGACAGAGGTGGCACGGGCTGGTTGTTCTCATGCAAGAACAAGGTGACATTTCTTGTCTCTTTTCTCATGGTTGAAGTGTGAGATTTTTTCCCTGTTCCCAGTGCTTTCATGGCGTGCCAGGGGTTTTTAACACGTCTGCTCACTGCCTGCCAGGGGAGCCAACACTCGCACCGTCAGCGTGGCGGCAGCTCTGAAGCTGTGCCAGGGGTCTTGATGCTGGGTCGGGGCCCTGCTCCCCCCAGAGCTGAGCTGTGCAGTGCTGCTGGGCCCCGTTCTGCTCCAGCATCCCCAGAGAACAGCATGGACCCCTCAAGTGCTGCCCCTGTATGAACCTTCCTGGCTCAGCAGCTCCTGCTGGGCTTGGCTTTGTGTCAAGGAATGGTTTAGGTCGTACTGGAGTGTGCAGGGCTGGGGAGGGAGGCTGGAGCTGCCTCTGAAGGACAGCAGCCCAGCCAGGTGGCTGCAGTGCCCAGACACAGTGGAGTGAGCCAGGAAGGGCTACAATTGGGACCCCCAAAGCATCTCCCCTGTTCCATGTGGGAAAAAAAAAAGTCCCATGAGATTTCTGTTGGCCATACAAGAGCAAGTTCTTGACCCCAGACCAGGAGTACAGGCAGGTAACCCCCCAGGAGGATGGGCAGGTGACCCCCATGTCCATACACATGATGGATGGGCCACCATTTGCAACCTGCCAGGCGAGATGGGAGTGTCGTGTGGCTGCTCTGTGTGATTAATTATCGGTTCATAACACAGGAGATTTCAAGCATGAAAGAGCCTCTCCACAAGCACGTTGTGCACACTTTATCCATCATATGAGACTCCAGATGTTTCCATTTTATTGTTATTAAATCGTTGTCTGGAGAGTGTGGGTAGCAAGAGGCCTCCTGCCCCAGTGCTGGGCACAGCCAGGGGAGACAGCACAGCACCAGAGACCCCTTTTGTTAAGGGCCACATACCTGGGGGGCCCAGGCCAGGCTCCCTCCATTGCTCTGCTGAGACTGGGGCAGTTGGAATGACTCAGCTGGATCAAGGGGGTGAGAGAGGACACAGAGCAGGGAACTCAGTTTCACATCCAATATACAACAAAACCGTGGTCAGATTCCCTTGTTCTCCTTCTCCCTTCCCTCTGGCTCTGTTTCCCCTGCATCCCACATCTCTCCAAGGGCTCAAGTCTCACAGCAGGAGGATGCAGTGCCCAGCAGCGAGGGGCTGAACCACCTCAGGGTGCTGCTCCTATGGCAACATCCTGAGAAAACAGCCCAATAAAGGGGAGGAGCAGGACAGAACCCAGCCCAGGTGAGAGAGGAGAGAGCTAGGAAAGGAGGGAGGTAGGGAGGGAGGCACAGGGGTCATACCAGGTAAGGAAAACAAGTAAATAGCTGATTCAGGGGTTTGTTTGCCTCTTTTATTTAACAGAAACTGTATTTTTACAGCTGCAATCCCTTAAAATGGGATTCTTTTCCCCTTAAACAAATCCTTGTAAAATAATGCTTCATAAAAAGTAGTGTTCCTCTCCTCGACCCTGAAGACAGAAAAACAATAATGCTGGCGAGGCCCCGGCCGTGCTGCCAAGGAGGCTGGGGGTGGCTGTCACCCGTGTCTCTGGCAGTGACACCCAACCCACAGCCACAGCTCACAGTGTCTCAGTGGGGATGGCAGAGTGGCCCATGGCTCTGGTGGGATGGGCAGAGCAGAGCTCCTCTTCCAGCATCTGCCACAGTCACCTGCATCCTCACAAGGCCATCCCTGTCCCCTCCAGCCCTCAGCTGACTCCCAGACCATTTTCCAGGCACAAGAGCAGCTGTCAAGGCTGCCTTGTCCCTGGAGACTCCAAAAACCTGCCAAGCCCTTGTGGCATCAGGAGCAATCCCATGCCAGGGCTCCCTGCTCCCTTGACTTAATTTGCTTTAATTTTGTTTTAATTTGGGTTGTTTTTTCTCTAGGCTGCAGCTTTTTCTTTTTTTTCACTGCTGCTTCAGCAGAAGCAATTCAGGAAATTCCAATGAAATCCCGGCATGCAGCAGCCCTGCCCCTGCTCCCCGGCAGGACAGGCCAGGACCTTAATTCTCATTAATAACCACCACAGGTCAATTATTGTGAGAAGGAGGAAAAGCAGTAAAAAGCTCTTTGGCATCATGTGTTGTTTAAGCTTCTGAAAGTAAATGTTCTTTGCAAATCAATCTGTTTGCAGCTCCGCACGTGGAGCTGACAGGGAGAGTTGCTGGAGGAAGAGAGTATTTATAAAGGGGGTTTATTTTAAATAAACAGTCACTTAAGGCTGAGGCTACGCTCCCATGTCCCATCCCTTGTCCTCTCCGTGAGTTCCCGGCACTGCCCGCGAAGTGCCGCAGTTGAGCCACAAATGCAGCAAGTCTCTGCCTCCCACATTGAGGGTTTGGTCCAGCACCCACTTGGGAGGGTCAGCACCCACTTGGAATGCTCAGCATCTATGGGCTGCCTCCAGGGAAAGCAGGGTTGGGCAGTGCCAGCCTGTGCCTCCTACAGGGGCCATGGCTCTTGTGAGAGGAGCTCCTGCTCACTTGAGGGATGTGACAGCAATGATGGGCTCAGTGGGTTGCAAGTCTCATCTGCCTTTTTTTCTTCTCTTTTATTTCTTAGAAATGTATGAGGGATGTGAGAGTCACCACAGATACTCAGGGCAGCTTCTATAAGACTCCACTGGGGACCCCTGTGGCTGGTTATAGTGCAAGATGAGGGAAGAGCCTCCACCTGTGCCAGCAGAGGTTCAGGTTGGACACCAGAAAGAATTTCTCTGTGGAAAGGGCTGTCAGGCATTGGAAGGGGCTGCCCAGGGAAGTGGTGGAGTCCCAATCCCTGGAGGTGTCCGAGGCACTCAGTCCTTTGGGCTAGTGACAAGGTGGGGATCAGGCACAGGTTGGCCTCAATGGCCTTGGAAGTCTTTTCCAATCTCAGTGATTCTATATTTACTCTATATCTCCCAGCTGTGGTGTGTCAGGAAGGGCAGCACGTTCAGGATATCTCTGATCCACAAAAAGGCAACCCGCTGCCACGGGGATCATTCTCAGGCTCCCAGCTGCTCCTGGTGAGGTGGGGTTATGTACCCAGTGTTTCTCACTGTTGCTTTGTCCGCAGGAGCCGTGGGAGCAGGATGTTGCCAGACGCCGTGGTGCTGCTGGTGATGCTGGGGACGCTGGTGATGCTGCTGGGCCCTCGCTCAGCTGCGGGAGGTGGCGTCGGGGGCTACGCTCAAGTCAAGTACATGCAGCCCATGGTGAAGGGGCCTCTGGGACCCCCATTCCGTGAAGGCAAAGGGCAGTACCTGGGTAAGGGATGCACTCTGTGGGTCTGTGGGAGGACATGGGGCAGTGGGGAGGGGACATGGCACCTCACAGCCATTGGGCACTTGTCACCCTCTACCCTCAGGGTCAGAGCTCCTGGGAGCTGCCTGGCACAGCTGAGGGTGCTGCTGTCCAAATCACTTTTGGCCAAGCATGGAGCGACCATTTTGGTCTTTAACCCACTGCAAAAGGACAGGATGGACATGGATAGAGGCTCAGCAGGGAAGTGAAGCCCTTTGCTGGGACTGGGAGGGTACCTTGGTCTGGGAACCAGGGGACAGAGGGCACCCTCCAGCCTCTGGGTCCTGCCCTCCTGCCCATCTCCAGCAGCAGGAGGCATAGAAGCCCCAGCACTCTCTGTCTCTACCTCTCCTTGCTGTTAAACCTGAGCTGTCCTGGCAAGGCTTTTTCCACTCCTCCACCTATTCCGTTTCCCTGTCTGCATTTTGCACCAGCTGGGAAAGGAAAGAGTGCCAAAGCTGGAGCTGAGACCCAGCCTGGCAAGGGAAGAGCAGGAGAGAGAGACATTTCCTCCCTTGGAGAGCAGCAACCAGGAACTCCACACGTGTTAAATCACTCCCCACTGAGTGACGTGCACCCACAGAGGGGCCGAGGCACCAGTGTCATTGCTCTGCACAGCCAGGGCTTCAGCACCCCCAGCCTTCTATAATCCCCTGTCCCCAGCTGCCCTGCATCCACCCCAGTGCTGGCACCACCACGGGATGAGGCTGGGCTCGGGTATCCAGACCCACCAGGTCGGTGCTTGGCCCTTGGGAAGAGCCACCGGAGCCTCCCCAGAGGTTGGATCCTCCCAGGAGCTGAAGTTTTGGCTCTGGGAGGAGAAACTGGAGAAGGCTGGGCCACCAGTGGCTGATTTACTGGACGGCTGAATGGCTTATCAGGAGTTCAGCTCAGCACATGTGTCAGAAAACACACAGCAAAACCTGGAGCCGAAGTGTGCTACAAGCCGCCCCTCTCTGCCTCCTTCCCAGCTGTTGTAAAGCTGCTCCCTGAATTCCAGCCAGAGCCAAAACCTTCCAGCGTAGCACAGGAACACTTCAGCTGCTGGTGGGACTGGATTCAAATCTCTCCCTGCTGTTCTCCCTTCTTTTTTTCCCTTCTTCCTATGCATGGGAGCGGCTTGCACTGCCTCTGAGCAATGCTGCCTATGCTGGGGAGAGCAGCGAATGTGCCAGGCTGGGGCAAGGAGGGGTTTGGACAAGCTCTGCCAGGTTAGACCAGGCAGAGGGGACACTGAGGCAGGGCAGAGCACAGAAGTCATTTAGAGGACATTACTCCTCTAACACCCTTGGGAAGGAGAGGACAGGTGGGGGACAGGACAGGGGGACGCAGGGACAGCTGCAGCCCGAGCCATCGCCTGTGAGGCTGCACTGAGGCAGCTGGGGAAGCCGGTGCCTCCTGGATCCCACCGAGCTCTCATCTCTGCTTAACCTCTAATTTGGCAAGGAAAATCCCTGCTGGCCTTCTGCCCTGTTCGGGGAGCTCAGCTGACTCGCCGCGACGGCGCAGGGCTGTCCCGTGCCCCTGAGGGTTACCCCGACCCGGGGGGAGCTCTGCGGGGCCCCCGGGCTGCCCCAGCCTGCCCGCGGGGCTAGGACCCCCGGCTGAGGGGTTTCCCTCCTGCCTCCAGGTGCCATCTGGTGAGTGAGAGGTTTCTTCAGGGTGCCAGACACCTTTTCCCACCCAAAAATAGCACAGAGGGAGCTCGGGGGAGGAGATGCTGCTAAATGCTGAAATGCTCAGAACATTGAAGCAGAGATTTGCAAATTGGGGGTTATTTTGGCTTAATTTAAACCATGTCAGTGGTCCTGCAGCCAGATAAACCCATGAGTGAGTGCTATGCTGGGGCACTCGCTGCTGGGAGACAGTATGAGAGGTGTTAAAATACTGATCCCACGCAACATCCCTGTGAGCCTGTGAAACTCTCTCACGAGACAGGGCTTGGCAGTAGCTCTGGAACAAGCTCGGCTGGGCTCCGCCACAGAGCAGCCAACCTCTCCTTCCTGCAGTGTCATCTGGCCGTGCTGGCTGCTCGTGGCTGGGAATCACTTCCCATCCTGCTGGATTATTCCTCTGCTGGCCGGTCTGCGCTGCTGGGTCCCTTTTCCATGCAGGAGGGGTCCTTACCGGGATAAGCACAGCTCCAGAGGGGCTGCAGCACCCACCTGGCCATGTCCCTGCTCCTCAGGAGGTGGAACGATCCGTGGTGGGACCTCCCAGGGGTCATTCCTGCCCCGTCCGCTGCCCACTGTCCCTGCTGGCTCCACGTTAACATTCACGGCAGCTCAGTTCATGCTTTGAGGGGAACGCAGAACCCCACGCTGGTGCTACGAAGCACAGAGCTCCGTGACATGTGTCTGTGGTAAGACATAGGCTTTTGAAATCAGACACCAGTGGGGCTGCAGTGTCCCAGTTTCTCTCCGCTTACGGTCCCGGTTTGGTTTTCCCGTCTGCTTTCTTGGCCGCCTGCAAGCTGGCAGCTCCTGCCTGGCGTTTCTCTCCACTGCCTTGTGTGAGAGAGTGTGTGTGTGCTTTTTCCTTCCTTCGTGGGCTCAGCTGTAGATCCTTGTTCTGATTCCATGCAAAATGACCTAGAAAACTAATTCATTTCAAACCATTGCAAGAAAAAAAAATTAAAAAGAAAAAGTGGGGGGAGAAAACACATTGAAATAATTTTCTGGAGATTTTTTTTCCCAGAATCCAAACCCCAGAAATAGTGCAGCACTGCATAGCTCCCTTGCCCTCTTTGCCACACCATTTTCCAGGGTGAGGAGCAGAAGTTTGCAGAAGTCCAGTGGCAGTGTCATGACAGACAAGTATTTCCTTCATCAAGAGAGCCAAGTGACAGCAGCTACAGCTGAGGACGTGGGCCAGGCTTTGATTTATAGATAAGCTCTAAAAATATTTCCATTACCCAAAGGAAAAACACAGCAGCACTGGGCTGAGAAGGGCCAGAGCTAATTGCTGTGTTTAGGGTAGGCAAAGCCACCTCTGATGCTCTGGGAGCTGTGCCTGCTGCTGCCACAGTTATTCTTTTCACGTGTCTCAAATCTCCCATAAGCTTTTCCCATTGACTGAGGAAATCTCCGTGCTGGTGGATCCCAGCACCACATGTGTCCATGTTCCCAAAGCTCAGCTTGGCTCACTGAGGGGGCCAGACTGGCAGACCTTGGGGACTGTGGCATGCAGCCTTGTATCCTGCTCCCATCCCAGGCAGGATCCATCCCTATCCCAGCAATTTGTCCATATAGATCTCTTCCCAATTGGAATGATCTCCCTTGGGCAGATTTGATTTAAATTCACCCAAGATATCACAACCCTTTCCTCTGCCTTTCGTATTTCTCGTCATTGTCCCGTGTACATGTTACTGTCGAGTATTTCCTTTATTTCAAACTGCCCAAGAAAGAGTTTGTCAGATTTATTCTTTCTCACCCTTTCCTGGTGCCACATGGGAGGTGACACCCTGCCTGGGCCAGCCTCGAGGAGTTATTTATGCTCATGTCTGTGCTTTCCATGCTGAGCTGTGGTGGGCATGTCATCTGCCTCTCCTTGCTTTTGGAGTCTCTCAGCCCATTAGTTTCTTTCTTATATCCGTTTGCAAAAGACCTCAATAAATTCTTGAAATGTCAAGTGGTTGCGGCCTATTCCCAGCTGGGCTGACTCATTTGGACAGAGCTGAGGCTGCATTTCCCTCCCAGCTCTTGGCTTCTCCTCCATCCCCAGAGCTTTTTTGCTTTTTGGTTTTTCTCTGCCTTGCTGGACTTGGGAGCTGCGCCAGCAAGCACTGTGGGCATGGCCTAACCCATACACCCATTGCCTCCTCAGGCTCTCCAGTACATGTCCAAGAGTTTTCTTTTTAATCCAAAAGGATTAAAGGTCTCCCAAGGCCCTGGACTCGCGGGATGGGGTGAGGGATTATCCTCAGTCTTGGCTTGCTCTGTCGCCATCCTCTCAGCTGAACCCAGGAAAGAGCAACTGAATCCCACGGTGCTTTCGAGGCCCCTGGGAAGTGAGGCAGCAGGAGGTTTGAATCCAGCTTCAAAAATACCCTGCAGTAACTCATCACAAAATAGCAGCAAGCACTGGCATCTTCCATGGTCACCTGATGTCATGGAAGTGCAGCTGGAATGAGAACTCTGGACTTTGGCCTTGCCTCAGGACAGCCCTGCTGATGTGAGGGCTCAGGGAGCTGCTGTGGCTGTGTTTGAGTGGAAGGGTCCCCATTCAAGCCCAGCCCAGGCCACTCAGAGACCCAGCTCCAACATCCCAAGGACACTCCTTGCCCACCGCCAGTTCTAGTGACATGCTGTATCTCCTCTCTCCACAGACATGCCACCACTGCTGCCCATGGACCTTAAAGGAGAGCCAGGACCGCCAGGGAAGCCCGGCCCGCGTGGACCCCCCGGGCCCCCCGGCTACCCAGGAAAACCGGGCACAGGGAAGCCGGGAATGCACGGCCAGCCTGGGCCCGCTGGGCCCCCTGGCTTCTCGGGCATTGGGAAACCCGGCATCCCAGGACTCCCCGGAAAGGCGGGTATGAAAGGGATGCCCGGAGCCAAGGGCGAGCCTGGCATGCGTGGGGAGCAAGGGCCGAGGGGACTTCCCGGCCCGCCGGGGCTGCCCGGGCCAGCCGGCCTCTCTGTCAATGGGAAGCCAGGTCCCCAGGGCGGCCCCGGCCTGCCCGGCTTTCGGGGAGAGCCTGGCCCGAAAGGAGAGCCGGGTCCCCGCGGAGAACGAGGGATGAAGGGTGAAAACGGCGTGGGGAAGCCAGGCTTACCGGGGCCCCGGGGGAACGGGGGTCCTCCTGGCCCAGCGGGGCCCCCGGGGCCCGCCGGCGTTGGGAAGCCTGGGCTCGATGGGCTGCCGGGCGCGCCCGGGGACAAGGGTGACATGGGTCCCCCGGGCGGGCCGGGTGTCACCGGGGAGCCCGGCCCTGTGGGGCCGCGGGGACCCCCCGGGATCGATGGGATCGGTGTCCCGGGCACCGCGGGGGTGCCGGGGATACAGGGGCCCATGGGACCGAAGGGAGAGCCCGGGATCCGCGGCCTCCCTGGCCTGCCAGGCCCCACGGGCTATGGGAAGCCAGGCATGCCCGGCCTGAAAGGAGACCGCGGGCAGCCTGGGGCGCAGGGAGCCATCGGCGATAAGGGGGAGCCCGGCGTTGATGGGGAGCCCGGCGAGCCAGGCCCTGCCGGCATCATCGGCCCGCCGGGCCCGCCGGGGTCCATGGGGCTGCCGGGCAAACACGGGCTGCCCGGCCCCAAGGGGGACGTGGGGCCGAGCGGGCCCCCGGGAATGCCGGGGATGCGCGGTGACCAGGGCCCGAACGGCTTCGCGGGGAAGCCGGGTGTGCCGGGAGAAAGGGGCCTGCCCGGGTCGCTGGGACCTCCCGGCCCAACGGGCCCCAAAGGTGAACCAGGGTTCATCGGCCTTCCAGGGGTGCCTGGATTAACGGGTGGCCCCGGGCCCAAAGGGGACGGTGGGATCCCGGGGCAGCCGGGCCTGAGGGGCCCCTCCGGCATCCCGGGATTGCAAGGACCTGCTGGTCCCATGGGGCCTCAGGGGATACCAGGCCTGAAAGGGGAGCCCGGACTCCCTGGCATTCCTGGCGAGGGGAAGACCGGCGAGCCTGGCATGGCCGGACCCATCGGCCCACCTGGAATGCCAGGAACGCCAGGGCTGAACGGGCCACCAGGCCCACCAGGGCCACCCGGGCCACCAGGAGCACCAGGAGTGCTGGACGAGACGGGCATCGCGGGGCTGCACCTGCCAGATGGTGGTGTGGAGGGAGCTGTGCTGGGCAATGGGAAGCCGGGCAAGCCACAGTACGGCCGAGGAGAGCTCGCTGCCCGCATCGCGCCGGCCTTCACTGCCATCCTCACCTCTCCCTTCCCTGCGTCTGGCATGCCCGTCAAGTTTGACCGGACCTTGTATAACGGGCACAACGGCTACAACCCAGTCACCGGGATCTTCACCTGCCCAGTATCCGGAATCTACTACTTTGCCTACCATGTGCATGTCAAAGGGACCAACGTTTGGGTGGCCCTGTATAAGAACAACGTGCCGGCCACCTACACCTACGATGAGTACAAAAAGGGGTACCTGGACCAGGCCTCGGGCAGTGCCGTGCTTGAACTCAAGGAGAACGACCAGGTCTGGGTACAAATGCCCTCGGACCAGGCCAATGGGCTGTACTCCACGGAATACATCCACTCCTCCTTTTCTGGGTTTCTGCTCTGCCCCACATAACGGCTGTTGGGCGCATTTCCTTTTCACCCACTTTAGCAATAAACTGTCTTTTTTTTTTTTTTTTTGATAAAAACGTGTTTTAAAATTAATACAAAAAAGAAAAATCACTGGGAAGAACACGCAAGACATTGTCATGGGACCTTGCTTCACGCTGTTTGATCCATGAGTCAAGAGGGTAATTGGGAAAGAGATATCTATCCATCTATCTTTCTTTTTTTGGGAGAGGGAGAAGGGAAGGATGGGAGCGACTTCCTCAACAAAGCATATTTGGAATAAATACCCCAGTGACTGGACATCAAACACAGGAACATGCTTGGGATGGCAAGGATCTGGCTCTGTGATCCAGAGAGGGTCAGCTGGAAGAGCAGACCCCCATGGTCTGTATCACGTGCCCTCATTTCCCATTTGGAATGCTAGATAAATAAATCCAGCTGTGTCATGGCTGCCATGTTTGGTGACCAACACAGGGTCCCAGGCACTTACACAAACCCATACAGCAGCAGGGATCCACGCTGGATTGAGAAATTTCCTTCCAAACCATCAGATGCCCAAGTTCCAGGCTTGCTGATGCCTGTTTTTCCAGACTGTGCTTCGGGGCAGTCTCTCCAATTCACTCCGGATTCAGTGTGGTTGGATTTATAATCCAAAAGAGTGGAACACTTTGCATAAGCACCTTCTTCTAAGAAGTAAATATTATTTTTAACCCTCCCCCCCAGCACCTTTAGGAATAAAATCATCCAGGCACCGGTACCTGGGAGGATGCCACAACCGGTTCCAAAGGCAGCGAGGGAAGCTGGTACCCTCATGATGAACAACGATCTGCCCTCTCCATTCACCTGCTGGGAAGTCCAAGGGCTGATCCTGTCCCAGCTGTCTCTGCAGCCAAAAGACTTGCTTGGCCTCAGGAGCATCTCTGCCCACACAAGGATGTCAGTGTGAGCCCAGCTCATGGTGCTGCCAGCTGGTGTGACATAAGGAAGTGCCACTGATGGACAACTTGCTTCTCCTGTCTCACTATTTCGGGATGTGGGAACTCTTGCATTGGTGTCCCCCCTTTCTCTGGGGATCTTGGAATTAAGAAAAAAATAGTGCTGGTTCTAACTTTCCACGCAGTGATTTCACCACGGTGCTATGACCCATTTAAGAACATCACTTACAAGTGTAGTGCAATATGTACCTGTGACAGGGCACCAGCCCTGGGGCCACTCTGTGACTTAGGTTAAAGAAATCAACATTTGCTTGTTGTTACCACTTTGTCTCTCTAATGCTTGGAGCGTTACTGACCTGATCATGAGCTGCAGGGTTCTGGGCTAGGCATGATGGCACTGCCCCACATAGATCCTGTGGCTCTACAGGTTTTCTCACAGTACAACAGTCACTGCCACTTGCAGGACAGGGATGCTGCTCATCCCAGGCCAGGAGCATGCTGCTAAAGTCAACCCATGTGCATATCCCATTGTATGTCCCTCTGCAAAGGCACATCCCTGAGAAACAGCAATAATTTGGTCACCAGCTCTGACCTTTGCATTTTCCTAAAGTCTGTTTAATGGCCAAAGCAAAGTAGCAAGACTGGGACTGGGCTTGTTTTCCAGATGGACTCTATGAGATATTTAAACAACTTTTCCTATGTTCTCCTTGTTTGTTTTCTCCTCCAGCCTGTCCTGTTTCTGCCTCTTGCCATTCAGGCCTTCCTTTTAAAAACTTGCCCTATCCCTGAAATTAAGAGACACAAGAAGGAAATTTGCAGTTGGAAGGCCAGTGCTCTGGGCACTGCCTGTTGGGGATGTGCGTCCCCTCCCGAGGATCTTCTCCTGTGAGTTCCTCTCCTTAAAGCTCCATCTTTCATGCAGAGATGAAACTCTTCAAGCTGAAAGGTGTCTGATCCCACTGGATGTTTTTAACTCCTGAGAACAGAGTCAGGATCATTTGGGTTGTGATCCTAACAGGCTATTTCCCAGCAGGAACAGGAGGATTTCCCAGCAGGAACAGTCCCTAAAATTAAAAGTGGAAACTCAGATGATTTTTCCAAGCCCAGTTTTGGTAGGGGAGGGTGCTGGGAAGGGACTTGTCTCCTTTCCTGTGGAGAACAGAGGGATTTGAGCTGGTCCAGCCTTCTGCAGGGCCAGGAGCTCCCACGCCTGGTGGGAGCTTCATCCTGCTCCTCAAAGCAACTTATTTATACTGTGCCTAATCTACAGCCCATCTCTTCTTGTTCTGTTCTGCTTCATTCCAAGCTTCTTTGTTTGAGCTGGCAAAAAGCAATGACCAAACTCCTCACTGTAACCACCCCCAGATGAAGTTTGTGCTGTAGATACTGTTTTGTAATTCCACTTTCCCCTCACGTACAGAGCGAACCAATAATCACCCCTCGCAGCTATTTAACCTCTTACATTTACACACTAATGGAAAGCAAAGATATTACACGCACATAGTTAGGCTAAAAAAAAAAAAACAACGATGCACAGGATGAGGGAGGCTGTTCACTCTCCAGAAGGATTTTTTTTTTTTTTTCTGGAATACTGAGTACATATTAGCCAGCAGAAAGGATTATTTTCTGTCATGTGTGTGAGCGTGTGGGATTTTGGTTTCAATCACAAGAATAAAAAAGGTTGGGTTGGATGAGGTATGTCTATTTTTAATGCTGAAAACTGCATTACAATGTGCATTTTTATATACAAATTCTTACTATTTTTTTTAAAATTTGCCTCTAGTATCTTCATTTCTAACCTAGTATATAAAGGTTTTTAGTTTTGTAAATACTTATTACATGCACTGTCCTAGTAAAAGTTGGTTTAAAATGCACTCTTTGTGACCCAAAACTGACCTGCTCTTCACAAATAAAACTGCAGTACTTGATTGTATTGACAAACATCAATAAAACTTATTGTATAGAGGTGGGCTCAGCTGTGCTTTGTCCTGGGATATGCTCTATCTCATACAGCTCTCTTATACTCTATTTCCACCTCAAATCATCTAATTCCCAGCAGATTCCAATTAATATTCTTATGCAAAAAGTCATTGCATGTTTCTTGTGATTGAGGAAAAGACCCTAGTCTCCAGAAGCTCAGTTTTAGAAAAGGCTGAAACCTAGATCCTTCCAGACTGGTGATTATTAATCTGAGGGACTCAAGTTGAAGTCTTAGGGATTCCCTTTCCCTCCTGTGTGCTTTTTTAGTGTGATTTTTCCATCCTACATCACACACCTTGTGCACAGCCAGCCTCCAGCCTGAGCGAGTCAGGAACACTCAGGACTGGTAAATCTGCAAGGCACCTTCACAGGCTCACAGTCCAAAGAGAAGAAAATGTGTTTTCCCACCTGATCTCACCTGGCAGAGGCAAAACATTTCCAGGGAAGCTTGGCTGATACACAGGCACCTTCAAAAGCTCATTCCAAGGAGCAAGCCATCCTCTTGCTGCCATTCATGAGGCTCCTAGTGAATTCCCTGGTCTCTGCACCATCACCACATGCTGGATTCCAGCACCTGAACTCCTTCCACAGGCTGAGAAGGAAAAAGGGCCTTTCCAAAGGCCCTCCCCACAATGCCCAGTGTCAACTCAACCTTGTACCAAGAGGTTCTCTTGGCACTGAGGATGCACAACTTCATGCCTTGAGTGAAAACACAGGAGCAGTGGCTGCTTAACAAAGGTAACTCAGGGATTTCACGTCTTTCCAAGGAAACTGAAAGGTTAAGTACACATCTAAATTCAGGCCCAAAGAGATCTAGCTTTTAAACAGGAGCTCTTTACTTGTCAGGAGTTGCAAACATTTAAAATTATAAAGCTGCTTTAAAAGAAAAATACCTTCTTTTAAATAATTACATGAATCTGGTTGCCCCTCCAGCAGAATAACGTGGAAAACCTGTTATTTTACAGCTCAGATCTGCAGCACAATACAAAAAATATAAAGCAGACCAAAATTCCACATGTTGCCAGGACAAGAATCCATTTATACAAGGAAAACCCATTATAGCATCACACAAAAGATGGGCACTTGAAGGAAGCAGACTACAGGGAAAGCTGGAAGGACCTGTGGCAGCCAGATTCTCACATGTGCATGCAGCCTGACACAGCCACCACGTGCTGACACCACTGGGGAGCACCACAGCCACTTCCCAGTGTCACAAGACATACTGGAGAAATAACAAGAGTTACACTGTCACATTTAAGTTTATAAACATTTCCATATGAAGACTTTTTTGTCTTCAATTGTTAAAAAGCTTCCCACCCTTTCTAGACATGCCATTCCCAAGCTGTTTATCCCTTTTTGACCAGCTCCACTAGGAAAAGGTTTTAAATGTGAAATTCTGGAGAACAGCTGTGCTAGAATGTTCTTCACCACCAGCACCAGTTTTTTTAAATATTGCTGTCCCCAATTAACCCACCTTTCCCTTTAATTTTGGGCCAATTTTTACCAAGTACAGAGCTGAGACTGTAATAAGTTAACTCCTGCATCCTGCTCAAGTCACTTTTGTGACTGATTGCAGCAGAACCACGCTTTCTATCCCTGTAATACCTCCACTCTCAGACCTAGACTCCACAGGAGCTGGACTCTCATGATCCTTGTGGGTCCCTTTCAATCTGGGGTATTCTGTGAATTAAACAGGAATCTCACTTGGTGCTCTGGGCATATACAGGACTTTAAAAATACAGGATGCATGGATTAGGAACACAGGAGCAGCCAGAGTGGCTGCAGCAGTGTGACAGCAGCTGTGCAAGAGGGCACAAAGTGCAGCAGGTGCCTGTTGGATCACAGGGCCAAGGGCGCAGGAGGAGCAGCAATTAGTGACACCCTCTCCCAGCAGGGACAATGAGCCAGTTGGGATTGTCTGCAGGCATCAAAGGTCTCACCGAGCCATCAGCAATGCAAAGAAATCCCTTCTCTCTTCTCTGGCCCTTCTCATTCTGCCTTTAAGGCAACAAACCATCCCGGAAATCTGTGCTCCATTATCCCAACTCAGCAAGGTGACAACCTGGGCCACCAGGCTTCTCTGGTGACTCCTGTGACATCCCTTATCTGGCCAGCTGACAATGACCTGCTGCTGTACCAGGGGTGTGGAGACTCCCAAAGCCACTGACCAGCAAAACACAGACCATGGACACAGGAGCAGAGGAAAACAGGAACAAAGTCCATGGATTCAGACACCCACCAGTAACTGCAATGACAAATGGCACAATGGTGGACAAAGCAAGCAGCAGAATCCTATGGAAAAGGAGTCACTCGTGTACACTTGGGGAGCTGCACCCACTGTCCAAGTGCGGCCACTTCCCTGCTGATCCATGACTGAAGGGGATGTCCCCTCTTTTCCAAGCTGGCTCTGGCTCCCAGCTGACAGCAGCAGGCTCCCTTCCCAGGTGAGGTCGATGGCGCGGATCCACCGCTGGGTCTGACCAGAGAAGCAGAGCTGACCATCCCTTCGCCTTCAGGAAAGCCCTGGAGCTGCCCTGGAGCTCAGAGCCGCTGGCAGTAGAGTTCATAGAGGCTCTTAGCCATCCTCTGGGTCTCCTGGAAAGCCTCACAGCTCTGCTCCCAGCTCGGGGGCACCTGCTCCTCCCCGTAATAGGCGCCGGCGATGGCCCCTGCCATGGTGGCGATGGTGTCCGTGTCCCCCCCCAGGGAGATGCAGTAGATGATGGTTCTCTGCAGGGCGTTGTAGTGCTCAGGAATGTCAGGATCAGTGTCCATGCAGCGCAAGAAGGAGTAAATGGCAGTGGGAACTGAGCGCAGTGCAGCGATGCCATTGCCTGGAACACACCCTGTCAGCACCCTTCCTTCCTTTTCCCTTCCTACTGCAACTTGCTGTTGCCAGTGACTTTCCATAAAGATATTTTACCAGGAAAAGTTTGTCCCTCAGAAACCCCCCCAGTTCCCCAGTACCACTCACATCCTGCAGAACCCCAGTATAGCCTGGCCATAAACATCTACTCATTCCCATTCAGCATGATGACCCAAAACCCTGTAAGAGATCTTGGAATGTTAAGGAACATTATGCAAGGTAAATTTCCCTTAGCAAGACTTTTTTCCTATCAATACATAGAGGAAATCACTGGATTAAGACTCAGAATTCCTGACTGGAGAGCACAGGCTGCTTTTCCAGCATATTCTGTGCCTGACAGGCAGCATGGGTTGAAGAGGAATCTAGCAGAACACACATCTACCAGGCTTGCTGAGTTAGTCTTGCTTCCAACTTTCGTAAGGAAGCTTGTACTAAGAAAGGTACTCACCCAATTCAAATAGTACATCAGCTTTGGGAACATTGCTGAGCTCCAAAAATTCCTTGATTTTCTTTAGACGCCTGGAAAATGGTAAATCCTCAAATCCCAGCCTGCAAACAGAGAGTGCAGTGAAAAGTGGAGAATGTGAAGAGCCAGAACAAACCATCACAGCAGAGTTGAGGCTTTCCCCAAGCTACTCACGCTCGGGCATCACTGAGAGACTTGTCATCTGCCTCCACATGCTCCATGTGGCTGATGAGCTGCTCCAGGAAGGTTTCCCTGCTGAGCCCTTCCTGCAGCGCCAGGTGCACAGCCAGGGCCTGCAGAATGGCCCCGTTGTAGCCCAGGGAGTTGGCGTGGGTCAGCTCTGCACTCAGCTTTGCAAACTGCCAGAGAAACACCAGTGTCAGCAAAGCTTCCTGGGACACTCCCCTGGCAGCAGGGACACCCAGGGAAGCCAAGAATGTTCCATTACCTTCTTGACATCCTGGACGTCGGAGTAGACGAGGGAGATGCCGGCCACCCTCATGGCTCCGCCGTTCCCGTAGGAGCCCTTCCCATTGAACTGGGCTCTTGCAGGCTCAAACACATCATTGCATTTGGGGCTCAGGAGCTTCTTGAAGACGTTGACCACGGCCATCCCATAGCCCCTGTTGGGCTCCTTCTTGTACTCCTCAGCAAACCTGGTGTGGGCAGGGGGGAAAACAGCCAGGGGGTGTGATCTGTTACTGGGGTTTGTGACAGGATGAAGCCTCTTGCTAAAGTGAATTAATAACACACATTTACATTAGTGACAGTCAGGGCACAGTGATTCAGTTCTGCAGGGAAACAATTCCCAAAGAACAGCGTGAAAGAAGGATGTATAAACATCACCTTCCATAACCCACTTGTTTCCCTCTCAACTCTGCCTCAAAATAGAAGCAAACTAGAAACATTTCCGTGGGTCACAACCACAAGGAAAGTCTTTTGTTCAAGTTCAATGGAAGAGTTTTCTAAACAAAGAAATGCCTTCCCTTAAGTGGAACCAAATGCTCTCAGGGCTGTGGATTCATCAGGGAAACGGATCATGAACAGAGTCAAGCTGAGCTCACTCCCATTCTCTTGCTAAATTAAGGGCAGTACAAACATAAATAGCAACAAATAAACATGAAACAAAATGTTTCTGGAAACTCCAACTATTATCCTCCCCAAAGGTGAACACATACAAGGCTGACACACACAGCGCTTGCCTTTGGACTCTACATTGCAGCTGACGCTGCTGCACAGTCCAAGGCATGGCAAAGCAACAACAAACTAAAGGAATAACCACCTCTTTCCTAACTTTTTCCCCTCCAAAAATGAGTAATTAGAGTTAGAATTAGCCTGCCTCAGCCCCTGTCCCCTTCTACAGACAGTCTCAGTGATGGTTACACCTTCAGGAAGCCTCATTCTCACCTCTTGGCCATGTCAACCTCATCAAACTCCCGCTTGGCCAGCAGTGACTGCACCACCGACCTGCTCATGGCCGTGTCATCCGTGTACGGCAGCGACTCTGCAACGGGAGGGCAAAGAGTGACACCAGCAGCCAGGGACAAACTGCTCCTGCCCTTGGCCAGCACCACCCTCATCTCCAAGGCCTGACCGTCATAGGTTGCCTGGAGCAACCTGGGGCAGTGTAAAGTGTCCCTGTCCATGGCAGGGGGTGGAACTGAATGATTTTTAAGGTGCCTTCCAGCCCAAACATGTCTGGAATTTAAGTTCCCTGGCACTCTGAGGTTGACACTGTCATGGTTGTCAGAGTGAGGGGACACAGCCAGGGAGCTGCATCCACAGCTATAATGACACAAAATATACTTCAAGATTAACAAGAGTCAGGAGAAGATGTCTGACATCCAGAGGCATCTATGGACAAGAGAGTCAGGCTAACACAGAATCACAGCTTTCCAGGATGGTTTGGGTTCGAAGGGACCTTAAAGCCCATCCTGTTGCACTCCCTGACATGGGCAGGGACACCTTCCACTATCCCAGGTTGCTCCAAGCCCTGTCCAACCTGGCCTCAGGCACTTCCAGGGATGGAGCAGCTGCAGCTTCTCTGAGCAATCTGTCCGGGCTTCCCCACCCTCACGGCAAAGAATTCCTTCCCCATATCGCATCTAATCCTGCTCTCTGGCAGTAGGAAGCCAGTCCCCATGTCCTTTCCTTTGTCAATAGCCTCCATCTTTCCTGCAGACTCCCCTCAGACACTGGAAGGCTGCACTCGCTTCCTAAGAATTAAAAAAGGCAGCTCTGTGCTTGTCACTCTTCTCCTCCTCAAGTTTTGGTACCTCTGCTCCCTGCTGACTCTCCAGCACTGCCACATCCATTCACAGCACACTCCACTTCAGCTCCCTGGAGCAGGAGCAGCACCGGCCGAGCACAGCAAACCTCTGCATCAGCGGTATCCCTAAAGAATCCCTAGGGAATCAGGAATGGGTGTTGAACCCCATAGCACAGAGGAACAGGACAGAGCAGGGCAGGGGACAGCCAAGGCAGTCACAGCGGAAATGCCCCATAACCCGGTGAGGGGTAAGGACTGGGGGCACCCACGTTTTAAGGGGGCAGAGGGGTTGGAGATTCTGCAGGTTGGGCACCCATCAAAGCACATTCCTGGGGCTGCTGAGGGAGTGGGACACAAACACCCAAAAGCCCAGTTCTGGGGTCTAACCCGAACCTCTGGGGTGCCGAGTGCCGTGCACAGCGGGATGTGTGAAGGAGGGACCAGGGACATCCCCCGCTCCCCGCCGCGCTCTCCCTGACGCACCTCCACGTGCGCTCCCCGCCGCCTCCCCTCCCTCCTCAGGCAGCGCCGGTTCCAGTCCTTTGAGGAAACTCATCAGCTCCGGCAGCTTTACGACGCTCCTTCCTTCAAACACAGCTCCCAGGCAATCCCCCAACAACGCCCCGGCCAAGCAGCCGCGAAACCGAGCGGGGCCGGGCCGGGGACGAGCCGGGAGCCGCCCGGAGCCTGAGGCCAGACCCGCCGCCGCCATCTTGCCGCGCGCGGCGCCTTCTTCCTCCGGGCCGCCCGGGGGTAGTGTGCGCAGCAGTGCCTCCGGCGCTTCCGCACACACTGCCCCCTGGCGGCCCGGAGGACCAAGGTGCCTACAGCACATGCAGCTGTTCCTTTAAACCCCCCCTGGAATCCAGCTGGATTTAATCACCGCGGATGACAACTGGGGACAGGCCCTTTATTGTTTATAAATCTCCTCGGAGCGCGGGAGGCTGTAAACATCACCCAAGGGCCAGACAGTTATAAAATAAACTAGGAGGAGAATTCCATTCTCCCCAAACGCGACGAAGATGTCGCTTGTCCTCGCTACGGAAACTGAATCACCGGGAGTTTTCCCCCCGCGCTTGCACAATTCCCGGCGCGCTAAGCCAGCTCCAGCTGACTGTTCCTCGGCAGGTTCCTGGTGCGGTTGACAGCGTCGACCTCTGGGTCAAACTTCTCCACGGGGATCACGAGTTTTTTCCGGGTGTCCATGCACTTGTTGTCCAGCTGCAGAGAATTGGTTTTGTAGCCGATATCGGTCCGAATGCAGTGAAGTTGTCGGTAAAGAGCGTCCAAGGCATCCCTGGGAACGAACAGAAGGGACAGGAGTTGGGATCAAATGCTGCATTGCTTCCCAGGAACATGTTCCGCAGGAATGGTCACAGCCCTAACCCTGCCAGAGCTCAAGGAACATTTGGAAAATGCTCTCAAGCACAGGGTGGGATTGTTGGGGTGTCCTGTGCAGAGCCAGGAGCTTGTGTCAGTGATTCTTGCATGTCTCTCCCCAACTCGGGATATTCCATGATTTTAAACTGGACAGGAAAGATCCAACTTCCCACTTTCTGGCAGCATTTGGCCCTGTACAAAGAGCAAACTTGTCACATACTCGTTGTTTTGGGCAGCGAATAGTGAGCCCACACACTGCTCTGGGAGGGCAGCAAGACGTGCACCCGGGGAGCTGTCAGCCCACAGCAGTGCTTCTGTTCCTTCCTTGTCACTCTCTTTTTTGTCTCTTTTGGAACAGTCAGGGCCTGGATGAATTCAGAGTCAACCAGGGGCTGTGGGAGCCCCATTCCTCTCCCAGCCCAGACCCCTGTGCCTGCATCCCACACCCACCAAGCCCAAACACTGCTGCCCCTCATGAGCCCAAGTACCACGAGCACCAAAAGGCAGGTGCTGGAGGTGTGCCCAGAGCAGGGACACCCAAAGCCACACGCAGAGCCTCAGGCCAGTGCTGGGCACTGCTCTTCTGGGGCAGCAGGACACTCACTGTGACTCTGTCCGCTTCTGCTGGAGCGCACAGATTATCCCCTCCAGCTGCTGGACCTCATCTGCCAGTCCATACTGAGCCTGCAGGGAGGAGGGGACAGCACTTAACAGGGTTTTGACAAAGGCCACAGTTTCCTCATTCCCCTCTCCCCCAGCTCTGACATTATTTCATTGCTTTGCTATGTCACTATAGGATTCATTGTTCAGCTGCTCCAAAACTCATGCACGTTTTTCAGAGCCCCCTTCCCAGGGGGTTCCCTGCAGGGACCATGCCAGGTGAGGTACCTGATCCCGGCAGAGCTCGATGTGGGGCCGGTACGTGCGCATCTCCAGGCGGGTGTGAGCCACTTTCAGATCCAGTGTTCTCTTCCTTATGTCTTCCTCCAGCTTCCGGATCTCCTCCTCCATTTCAGCAATTTCATCCAAGGTCTGAAGATAGACATGTGTCATGAGGGACAGCCCAGGATACAGACTGGGAAACTGCCCCCATGTCTCTGGGAATTTTGCTAGATAGATTTTATTCAAGGGCTTCTGAGGACCGAATCCTCTGCTTCCACTTAGACCAGGATAGTGCATCTGAGAAAAGGGGTGAAATAAAAAGGCTGAAACCTGGCAGTGCTGCCAAGCAGTGCCAGAGAAGCACTGGTGAGAGGTGGGAGACTGCTGGGATCATCTGTGTGCCACAGAACAGCAAATATGTGGAATCTACACTCAGGTTGAGTCACTTTCCATGTAACAAACAGCCTTTGGGATTCCATTCCCAGCCAGGGTTGTAGCTGATGACCAAAGAAACAACACTTACGTTCTGCTCCTGCCATCTCAGCTCATTAAGGGCTGCTTCCATGTCTCTCATCCTCTTCCTCAGTGCAAACTCTGTAGCTATACGCTGAGCATCCAGCTCATTGTTTGTCTGAGGAGAGAACAGCTCCAGTCACACATGGCTGCAAGGTCTCTGTGTCCTCGCCCAAGCTGTGCCTGGAAGGTTGGGACAAGCCCAGGAGCAAAACCAGCCAGGTTTGGCTGCTGCCACATGTGTACAGGTCGCACTTCCCCAGTAGCCAAAAGGCAGGGATCAATGGACAGAGACGTGTCCTCCAGCTTGCTGAGACTGCTGCAAGCTCTGCAGCATAACCAGGCTCCTACTTAAACCAGGAGGGCAGCTGCTCCCAGACAGATGCAGAGATGTGCCTGCCACTCTCCCACACCAGATCCAGCATGGCACCACAGATTCTGGGCCAAGGGAGCAGTTTACCTGGGCAATGGAAAGTGCGATTGCTCCTCGGAGATCAATTGAGGCTTTAATTTCTGCCTCAGCACGCTCCTTGTTGCAACGGCTGTTCTGTTCCCACTCACTAAGTGCAGTTGATCTGTGAACAAATTGGTTACAAAAATAAATTGAGTGTTTGCAAGACATTTTAAAGGAACCACCTGCTGCAGGCCAGGATGGCAGCACAAAATGATTCTGGAAAGCTGGAGGTCACATCTTGCCTGATCTCCTCAGGAACTGAACCCCACCAGGCCCAATATCTGCTCCACCTAGGTACATATCCAAACCATGGAAGGGAATGCCAGGCAAGTAAAAACGAGCAGCAGGTCTCCCTGAACTGTGCCAGAGGTGACACCACACTGCTGAGTGTCACCTACAGCCAGGCAGGAGGGAAGCAGGGCACCTGGCCCCCGCTGGATTTGTAGTGACAATTTAGCTATCTCCCAAAAGTCTGTGGTTTCCCCATGCCACAGCCAACTTCTCTTCTGAGCTCTCTCCAAAACTGTACCCATCAAGCCTGGACACACATGGAAGGAGAAAGCATCCCAGGGCTTGGGGCAGATTTGGCCACACAAGGACAGATTTTTTTCCTTACCCGTCTGGGATCCGTGTCGGGTTGACCTTGAAGGATATGTTGCCAGAGGTGGGGTTGAACAACATGCACTGCCGATCGAGTTCCAGTGCTTCCACCTTTTGCCGGTGGTCACTAAGCAGCAGCTGACGAGCTTCCTTTAAGAGGCTGCAGAAAGCCAGGCTGGAGTCAGCAGGGAGCAGGCCCAGGGCAGGGGCAGCTCACAATTCCCAAACCCTTCACCACCATGTCAGTCATCTTTGTGAAATGAATGATGAGCTCCAACTCTCCCAGAGAACTGGGCCCGACCTGCCCAGCACTGCCTGCCTGGCTGCCCTGGGCTCTGCGCTGGTATCACCCTGGAGAATGGAGCTGCCAAGGATTCCCAGAGAGTATCAGGGCCTGAGAGCTTTAAAACCTCGTAGCCACTGATTCCTAAACCAAGAGATCTGGGACAAAATTTCCAAAGGGTGCTTGTGAAGTTGCCCTTGACATGCCCTTCCTTGCCAAACCCCACACCCTGAAATAATCCAAGGTTCCCGTATGGTTCCCTGCCTGCCTGCCCATCTCAGTGTGGCATTAGAAGCACTTTAAGTGTCTGGAGCAAAGTAAGGAGAGCAGACTCATCGACCAAAAGCTGTCACTCCTCACCAGAGCTGTCTGAAGGCATCATCCACTCGCTGCTGCAGCTCTTTCTTGGTTTTCTCGATCACCTTCACCTCTCTGAGCAGCTCCTCTTCCACAGGATCCCTCACCACATCGATGTCACGACGGCTCTCGCGGAAAGTCAGGCACTCGATAGCAACATCCAAACACAAGTTCTTTGCCTGAATGGCATTTTCTGCTGCTTCCTTCACCTGGAAGAAGCAATCAGCCAGGTGTGGGGAGGGATCTTTTAGGGATGGGAGAGAGAAAGGGGAAACCCACCCATACCATCATTAAGAGGGACTCGCACTGTCTTGGCAGTTCTGAAACCTTTTATCAAATCTAGAAGAAAAATTGCCGGAGCCAAACACCTTAGTTCTCTACACCTGTCATTTGCATTGGGAATGACACCTTGCTGGGGTCTAACAACTCCAGAAGCAGCAGCAACAGCCTCTGAGTTTAGAACTCACTGTATCAGAGATCTCCCACTGCTATCCTCTATTTAAACCTAAACATTTTTGAAAGATGGTATTAACATATTTCTTATTATCCTTCAGAGATTTATAAAAAGTCAAAACAACAAAATTCACCCAGAAGTCCAAACAGGAGTGTGCAATATACAGCTGCATGACATGGCTTGGCTCAGCCAAGAACACAGTGGTTTGTTTTCCAGGAAGTCATTCCATCAACTATGGATCTCAGTGTAAAATATACATATATATATATGTATATATATATATATATATATATAAATATCTAGTGAGAAGCCCCCCTTGAACTCCAGATGGGCTTGCCCATTGCACAAGACAAGCCTCAATTATTTCACATCCCATGTTGAGAGTGTAGGTTCGTTTCCAGCCATCTGCCTTCCCAACATACTTTGGTTAAGGCATCAATTTCTGAATCTATTTCTGTGAGGCATCTGGCCAGGGCCTCTCTCCATTTGTCCACACAGGCAATACGATCTTTGAGGTGGGTTCGACTGTTTTGCTCATCCCATTTTGCCTGGAATTAGAGAGAAATGCCATTACTCTTTTTGAAATTGTAGTTGTGAATTTTGCTAAAGCCCTTCCCTGTTTTCAGGACTGACTAGGCCTCTCACAGGAATACAACATGTTGCCATTTGGAATCACAGTCATTTACACAGAGCACAGAGAACAACGTGAGTGGCAGTGAATGTGAGAAACACACTTGGGGATTTTGTGACAGTACAGATACATCATTGCAAGTGGGTTTACAGGGAGTAAATGTCCATATTTAGCATGTTCCGTACACATAAAGCCCATCCATACCCTCAAATCTAGACACTCTCCCCAGCTCCTCAGCCCACTACCCTGACAAAACTGTGAGCAGCCTCCCTGCCAGAGGGCTCACCTGGTTGCCAGTTTCATTGCGGAGAGCTCGTCCTTCCTGCCGGATATGATGGGAATTATAACGCTGCTGTTCGGCATCGGCTGAGATGAGGATGGAGTTGTTCTGCCAGTCCGGCAAGGTGAAGCGCTGGCCTGGCTTTACGCTCAGTGAAGCCATCTTGCTCAACAGGTGACTGAAGGGGAGAGGAAGATTTGTGTGTTTATTCATGGAAATATACCTGAAACGGAGCTGCAGCCAGAAACTACAGAGCTCTTCAGGAGAAGAGCAACAGCAAACTGCAGCCTGGCACCTGGCGTAATGCAGACACATGTCCTTAAAACAGGGAAGCACAAGGGCAGGTGATGGGACCTACCCTCTGCCCCATATCAGGGGGAAAAGCCCTATGCATCTGTCCCACCTGTCCCTCCCTAGGAATGGAACTGTTTGCATAGACAAGGAGCTGCTCACGGCATCAGCTTCCATATGGTATTTGCTGAGCTTGGACAAAAATGGCTGAGGATGTGACTGATTTTGTTGTGCTGCCACTGAAGGCTCAGCCCAGGGCTGTGATCCCAGGGGACTCCAAGGCTTTGAAGGAACAGCACAGTGTTTCATCTTCTCCTTTTTAACCCAGCACACTCTGCACAATAGGCAGAAACTGCAGACCCTACTCTAGAAGGTCCGAGGAGCTCCTGAGGGGGCTGCAGGTGCCCAAACCCACGGTCAGGGGCAGTTCTGGGATAGAATCCCTCGGCTGCGGGATACCCCGTCCCCGCGGGCACGGGGCGCTGGGCCGGAGCTCCTCGAGGACAGCCACCGACACCAAGGGCTGACGGGGCTGTGCAACCCAGGAATTCCTGAAGGGAAGGAAGCCCGGAGGGAGCGCACAAAAGGCCGCGGGGCACAGAGGCCCGACCACCGGTGGAGGGGGAAAGAGGGAAAGGGCTCTCGGAAGGGGTCTCTCACCGGCTGGTATGAGGACATTCAGCTCCGCCGGACCAACCGTGCTCCTGTCCCGCCTCAGGGCCGGGCCAGGCCGGGGCCGCTCTCTTCCCTCACCGTTACCGGCCGATTCCGCCCCTCTCCGGAGACTCACCATCCCAGCTGACCTCCACTCTCCTCGCACCTTTTCTGGTCAATCCCCCGTCTCCCCCTTTCCTCTCACCGTTCCCGGCCGATCCTTGCTGGCTCCTCGCCCTTCACGGCCGATCCCTGCTGTCCCCTCGCTGTCCCCATACCGTTCCTGGTCGATCCCCGCACCGTTCCCAGCCGATCCCCCCTGTCCCCATACTGTTCCCGGCCGATCCCCGCTGTCCCCTCACCGTTCCCGGCCGATCCCCGCCGTCCCCTCGCTGTCCCCATACCGTTCCCCGCTCTCGCCCCAGGCTCGAGCGGGGCCGTTGCCGGGGGGCCCTGGCGGGTGGCGGCGGCAGCTTTTGGGCGGGTATTGCTGACAAGGACACCACAAACCGCAGCAAAGCGGCGCCCAAATCAGCGACAAATAATATTGTTTAAAAAAAATCCCACGAAACGAGCCATAAAGCAGGAGGGACCCGGGCGTGTCCACTTGCAGAGCCCTTTTGCATTTCCACAGCAGCGATCCTGCCCCAAGACGGCTGTGGGCACTTCGACAAGCTCTTTCCTTTTAATTTTTTTTGTTGTTGTTGTTGATAAGCGGCATTAAAATACAAAAAAGATCGAAAGTAAATGGTTTTCTGTCCTTGGATGTCCAGGCACTTCTGCCTCGTGCCTCCCTCCACATCCCCCCACCCAGACCAACACCTCCATCTGTTTCTTGCTTTGGAAATAAATCAAAATGATGCAAGTATAAATAAAGTCTCACACATGTGCATTTCAAAAAAAAATTTATTTTTCAAATGAATACAGTTCGTTTACAATACACTCAAGTTGATGGTATCTATAGCCAGCAGAGATCGATGACTGCTGTGTCCTATACACAGTCGTACAGAGGTTACAGATGCCTACGAGAAGGAAGGAACAGTGAAAGAAGTCGACATTTTACTGTGCTGGAAGGAAAGCAACTCTTGCAACAGGTAGAAAATTTTGGCAAGAACAATTTGTCCAGAAAGGGAGAAGGGGCAGAGGACACGGCTTCTGCTTAGCAAGTTACATCTCAAACACCGACACGTTCCCCTCCCACCCCGCACGGCTGCAGCCCACGGTACAAAGAGGCACACATGGTCAAGATGGTTAAATAAAAATAAAGGCTTTTACCAGTTTGTTTGCCATCCATCTACAATCTATTTGTGCAATGTCTCAAGTCACAGCTCTACTTTACTCTTGAAACATTTCCCTTTTGCTTCGAAAGCCCCCAGGACCTTCACGGTGGGAACACATTCACGCTCCTGCTGAAGCAATGGGACACCAAAAGAGGGGAGCAGTTACCAGCGTATGAGAAAGAGCAGGCACATGGGAAGGGATCAATCCACTGGACTGGTTTATTAGAATTTTGTTCAGAAAAAGAATCCCAAACAGCATGACTTTTTCTTTTTTTTGAACAATTGAAATACATGGCATTAAATGCACAAAATTTCTATGTGTGACATTGCTTCCAGCAGTCTCCAAAACTAACACAGCTCACTGGCCAGTGGTGTTCGTGGCACACACAAGTGTCACTGCTCCCCTGGAATGCTGATTTGTACACCAGTGCCAGTAAAACCAACATTTCTGACCCAAAACTCACTCTGCCCGCCCCACTGCTATGCTGCAGCTCACTTTTCACACCTGCCTGCAAACAGACACCAAACACAACGAGCTAGAAGCAGGTTTTTTAATAGGAAAACAACATGTAGTTGTCCCTTGGTGAGACTCAACACTGAAAACTGCAAAAATGAGAAGATTTCACAGAAAAACAGAAATCAAGTTTAAAAAAAGTAAACACTACAGCCACAGGAGAGAAGTGTTGCACAAAAGCAAGTACCCAGAAGCCATTCTGCACTGCAAAGTTGCCAGAAGCCAAACTCCATCTCTGGCATTCTTCCTCTCACCAAGTTTTGTTGGTGTTCAATTATCCTCACTATTCCAGGAGAAATACTCAAGTTTTCACTCTGCTGGCACATCATCAGGTTCCAAAACTTCCAAAAGTTCTTTAAATACAGCATTACTCCAGTGGGCATCACTTTGCTATTACATTTGAGTGGACACTACCTACCAAGACATGTATTTTCTATCAAAGAAACTGGTTTTGAAGATGTTTAAAAGATTTGCAAGTGTAAACAAAATGAAAGTTTATTAATAACTATTTTAAAAGCTAACTTTTGCACACCTGTACTGAAATAGGTTGTGGATCTATCATTTATGGGCAAGCATGGCCCTAAACTCAACACAGAGCGATATTTTTGTGTTGCTAGATAGTGTTATAGCATTAATTTTCCAACTGCTAAATGTGTTTGAAAGACCTGCGTAATTCTCAGCAATGAAGAAAACCCCCTTTCATTTAAATAAACTTGTTCTCTGAGCATCTCTTTTATAACAAATGGGTCAGTTTAAAGAAAGCAGGATGGCAAACATGGGACTGACCCCAAGGGGCTTCAGCCTCGGGCAGAGCTGCAATGGGATGGGAGCAAAGAGCTCTGGCTCCCAGCAGGGATGGGGCTCCAAACAACTGGATTCACTGGAAGATGCAAACGTGCAAGAAGTGCATGGGTTTGTATCATGAGGTTACCACTGTCACGACATGGCTCACCCCCAAATCACCCAGTAACTCACTCCTGTAAGGTGACACAAATCACCACAAACATTTTCTAGATGAAAAATGAGGCAGAATTGTTTCCCCCAGGTCAGAAAGGGAACCTGCTTCACAGCCAGCTGGTTCCAGAGCTCCTGGCTGGACAACTTGCCAACGTCTCAAAACAGCTTCAAATAGAACCTGTTGGAAAGCCTCTTCCATTTTGGTCTGAAAATCCATTTCTTCTAGCAGCTTAAAGCCCTAACTGGCATCTAAGCACACAGGTGCCTACTTCTGCACAGTGCAGTGTCTACAACAGGGACTTGGTGTCAGAGGATGGGGGATTGCTCCTTTTTCCACACCCAAGTGACTACATGATTCTGTTCCGACATTGCTACCCTCCACTGCTGGCAAACTGCTTTTTGAACTTATCTGTGATGTTTAATTCTCACCTCCACATTCCCACTGAGTCAGAGCTTTGCACTGCTCCCTGACATTCACTGGACAAGATTCCCCATGTCCCTGCAACCTCCAAATGGGTGGAGACAGGAGAGGAAATGGAGTGTATGGAAAGCTGCAAGAGCACAGTAAAGAGCGAGGACATCACTGGACAGGCAACATTCAAATAAAAGGCAGGATTAATGATTCTCATTAGATAAACATATCAAGGTTAAATTTTATTTTAAAAAATTGCAAGTCTACCAGGAAGTAGGTTTATTTCATGACATTACTCTCCAGAAACTATTTATATTAAAAACTTCTCCTCTCTGGGTAGTTCTAATTCACAAATAATTCAGGGCTCGCTTTGATTAAGTAATTCAACACAAAACCAACTCTGACCAAGGACTTCAAGCTTTAAAAAAAATTCAAGAAAAATACTAACCATCCTACCAATGCAAACACAGGTTTTTCCAGCTCTGTTCCTGGTCAGAAAAAGGCACATACTTGCTCTCAGTGAGTTCAAGTCCAACACAAACAGTTCAGGATACCCAAGCTCATGTCTGATGTCTCCACCAATGTCCCTGAAAGGCGCGAGCTGATCACAGCTCACCTGACACCCATCCACCTCCTACCCAGTTCTTTCTTTCTACAGGTTTTTGTCACCATCCCACCCCCACCCTCACATCCACAGCTGATCTGTGCTCCACGAAGCCACAGCATCCTTTAACATGGCTAATTCCATACAGACAGTGGAGGGAGAAAGACTGCTCAGGGAATGGGGAGGTAGGTAAGAGCTGAGTAAATCCAGGGCAACTGCAGTGCTACAGCAAAATGACCTCTACACCTGCCTGCTGCTGCTCCTGGGAGCCAGGCACACCTCCAGGCACCCAGGAATCTCTCAGGACATCTGTGTTGTACACAAGCACCACACATTGCTCACAAAACCCCTTGGGTTGGTGCTGCCTGAACCAGTGGATCCACTGGAAGCTGCATCTGTTTCACCCAAGCAAGGGATTCCAAGGTTTGGATAAAATCACAGTTTAATTTCAGGAGGCAGCTGTCACAGGCACCTGCTTACAGCACGGTCCTGGAGAAGAACAGGCACCCCTAAGAATATACAGGAACATGCTTTTCACCTCATATATTAGTTTTTGAATTAGCAGTCACAGAATAACAGAGTAGTCTGGGTTGGAAGAGATCTTTTAAAGCTTATCCAGACAAATCCCCCTGCTATGACCTGGGACCTCTAGACCAGGCTGCTCCAAGCCCTGTCCAACCTGACACCTTGGACATTTTCAGCAATGGAGCAGCCACAGCATCTCTGGGCAACCAGTGTTTCATCACACACATTGTAAAAAACTTCTTAAATCTAATTCAAACCAACCTCCCTCAGTTTAAAACCACCATCCCATATCCTGTGGTAACAGGCCCTCCTAAAAGTTCACCCCCATTGTTCTTACAGGCCTTTTCAAGTACTGAAAGGTACTGAAGGAGAACATCAGCTGTCAGGTTTTGCTTTTTGATTTGCTACAGGAGGCAAAGGAGGCTCTGCTGCTTCTTCAGTAGCGTCAATATTCTGTTTTGATGCAACCACTTAATTTTTAAAGGAGTTTGAATAACTCCTACTGCACTCTGTTACTTTGAGTCTGCCCTTTCTGCCTCTTCTACCTTTTTTCTTTCCCTTGTAGAGCTGTCCCAACAGCCACAGGATCTTGCTACCCACAGGTTCTCCATCTCCTTGAGGAGGTTCTCCCTGTCCACCTGCAGCTGCCCCTTGTCATGTTTTGGTTTGCTGTTTGGTTTTTTTTTAAATTTAAAGTATTTTAAGAATGTATTTTTTTTTCAGTGGTTTGCTAGCTCTTATTTAATTTGGATACTTAAAACCATCATGTACCCTCCAATGACTGCAACAGAAACATTTCTACTGGAATTAAACCTTGCACGTGGCAGCTCATGGACACCAAGGCAAGAGACTTGTATCCAACAGAAAACTGCTTCGTCAGGTGCAAGTTCATTCCTTTTGCTAAGAAGAAGAGGCAGCAACTTCTAAATCTGAACAAGTTCAGTATAAGCTAAATATAGAGAGAAACAAAGCAGTTGGTTGACAGGCAGGGGAGGAGATGGAGAGTATTGCTGCAAACAAGCTGATGGCGCAAGATTTTTGGCCCTTTTTAGTCTAAAAGGTAGAAATAGCTACTACTAAAAGGGTCATGAGACACAGTTTTGGCTCAGAATTTAGACTGAAAAATGCTTTCTAAACCCCTGCCTAGTAACAGTGAGAAATTGGAAATATAAGATAATTGAACATTATGGCAAGCTTAAATACCAACACAGTGGCATTGGGCACTGTATTAAGACAAGAAAGTTGGTACAAGCTACAAGCGACATTGGATCATGTCTCAAACTTGAATCAGAAGAAATTACAGAGCAAAGAGAGTCAACTTGTGCCTGGGGAGCTGCAGCATCCCCTCAACAAAGAGGTGTGGGCAACTCAGCACGGGCACTGCCCATTGCTGGGACGCTGAACCCCATGTATTTCATTGATGATGCCCAGAAGCTCTGTTTACTCCTAGAAAAAGTCTGGACATGAACAGATTCCTGCAAAGAGACCACTTGGAATTACTCAGTGAGTTCTGCAGTTAAGCTCCTGATAGTCAAAAATATCCTGACATCAAGTTATTTCACATCTTGAATGCCCAACACTATAAACAGTAATAAAATGCACAAAATCATTTTAGTTGCAGAGAAACAAGGTACCAATGAAGCACTTGTCTATGGTGAGCGGGTTCTCCTCTCTAACATGACTGGTTAAGCCAACTTTCTTTGGAGAAGAAAACCAAAACATTCAGAAACTTCTCCTGCCTAAAAAGAAGTGTTAAAAGCAACACACAGAGCAGACACACAGACCTATGAGCTGCACACAGACCACCAATAAATATACAGAAACACCACAACAAAGGACAAGGCTCATCATAAAAGAAAAGTCCCATAACTGCTACTCAGACCGATACCAAAGGATAGGGAAGTGTTTTTTGCAGGCATGTGCAAGCACATTACAGTGTCATCAAAGCACAACTTTGCTATTATTATTACTTTATGCAGCATTACAAGGTTACTGAGGTGCAGTGTTTAATAGTCTAGTCTACAGCTTTTCCTGACTGCAGGAACGCTCACCAAACTCATCATGGACCCACCCCCTCCGTGGCATCACCCAGCCACCAAGCTGCTCCCATCCAGAGCATCCAGCTCCCAGCTGGCAATCAGAACACCCACTGATCCATCCCAAACACACACAAGCCATGTGAGGACCAACCATCTCCCAGGCCATCCTTAAGACATCCTCCTAAGGCACCCTTCAGTTTGTCTCCATCTTTGGGAATGTGCTTCCCCTAAGAGAAGACATCCTTCGGGAGCTACAAATTCCTGTCAGCACCAATCAGGTCCCCATGGCTTCTCCCACACCCCAAAGCCCAAGCCCCCTCAATATGAAGAGGTAAATCACATTGACCAAACCCAACCTAACCCCAGCCTACCAGCTGAATTTGGTGATTGCTCCTCAATGCCTCTCCCTCCAAAGGAAAACACCTTCCTGGTTATTCTTGGTCCTGACTCAGAGAAGCTGATGTTTGAAACTACCTAAAAGGTACCATCAAACACTTGGCATTTTCAGTATTTTATCTTAAATTTGCAGCCACGTACAACTGGAAAATAAAAATCTACAGCACCATCTTCTAAAAAGGCACTTTCTGAGGACTATCTTGCTTAAAAAAAATAAAAGTCACTCCAAGTTTTAAACAGTGGAACTGCTTTGTTTGAAAAGGACCCTACAGTAACAACCTGTGTCAGGTGAGGGGATACCTCAAACAGGATGTGAAAGGCCAGGGCATGTGGGATGGAAAGTGGATGGAGTCTCCCCAAGACCCTCGTTCCTGCCAAACCAATGCTTTGATATTTTCCCTCACACGCCTCTCCCTTACAATTCCTTCTCCTCCATATGCACCTTTGTCTACTCAGGGGACGACAATTTGGGTTTTAGTGTCACGGAGATCAGGATTTTTAAGATTCTGCTTGGGAGGTAAGATGTAGGAGCCTGTATCCATCTTGCTCATACCTCAACGACAGAAAGTACAAAATCTTCTACCAGCAGAAAGCATCAACGAGCTCAAGCTCTAACCACGATATTTTACAAAAAATAAGGTGTGAATTGGTTAAGTGAAGTTTGATTTCAACATGTGCCAAACCAAAAATGATGTTCCAAACACACAGCATCAACCTAAAGTACCATCTTTGGGTAGAAAAGACAGACAGAAATCTATCCCTTTGAGACCCCTATGGAATTTTTCACTAGATCCAATCAATCCGCCAGTAGCAGCCATGAAACTACACAGCACTGAAAGGGACAGAGCATCTGCCCAGCCTGACCAGAGACCACGATGGCCATTTAGAAACAACCACCTTTGAAAACTGAATTTACAGGTCCAACATACATAATCTGAGCTTTTGATTCCTTGGTTATAAAAGTGCTTTGAGTAAGGTTCTAAACTCTCAGTTCACAAAACAGAAAAATACCAAAAGTGGACAAGATATGAAGAAGGTGTAAGAAAAGGGGGGAAAAAAAAAAATAAAGGCCTCAAGCTTGAGCTTGGAATTTCACCAGTGAACTTTAAAACTAGTAGAAAACCAGTACTTGTAGCTGGAATTTTTACAGCAGACTACATGGTACCTCATGTTGAGCATTTTATAGAACAAGTATTTCTACATGAAGAAGTGAAAACCATTTAGGACCAAGAGCATCTTGAAATAATTTGACTGACAACTTCCAGAAACCCATGTGACTCCTGAAAACCATTTCTGTGGCCAAACTCCCAAAAGAACACCGGAATGAATCCTATAAAAATAACTTTTGGACACGTGTAACCAGATGACACATGGAACAGTGACACAGCGATCCTGAGTCAAATGGCCACGGCTCGAGTCCCTAGAAAGGGAAAAAAGGTGACTTACAGTGGAGTCACTCCTCCTGTTGGCAAATGTCGCAAGTTTAATGCCTCAGCCACAAACATTCTATGATTCTTTCCAGCTCTGGATCTAGCAGTGGCCAGGTGGGAGGTTTGGGCAGGGCTGGCTGGGTGAGGAGGGGCTCAGTGATACCCTGGGGCTGCCCCCACCACAGGAGCAATTAGTGGCACTTGTTCAGCACAAGTGAGGTCTCGGTGCAGTGTCTGAGGAGATGGGAACTGCTGTTCTCCACAGGCAGAAACCCGAGGCCAGTGTCTGCAAAGCAAGAAGAGCCATCAGCCTGTACCCATATCCCTCTTTGGACTATCCACAGCCAGCTCCCAGCCAGAGAGGGGGATCTGCTGTGCCACTCAAGATTTCCTCAAACAGCACATAAAATTTGAGATTTTTTTTTTTTTCTTTTTCAAGGAGAGCAGGTACAAAAATAAAAGAAATCCATATACTCTGAAAATATACTGGAAACTGCCACCACAGATGAGGTACCATTTATCCCAACCCCCCACCCCCAAACTGCAAACATCAAAATATATATGTTTTTAAACAAAAGAAGAATATCTGGCTATTTAATCTCAGTTAAAATGACAGCACCCTTTGTTACACTTGATATTTCACACCATTAATTCTCTTTTGAAAAAAAACCAAGATATCTAACTAACCTTGATTCCTTGCTTTTCTCCTCATTCCTTAGTGCAGTAATTGTCCATTTCCATTTAAATAAATATAGCAGCTACAGCATCATAAATGCGTGGCCCTCATAACGTCAGTAACTTGATATCGTAATACAAAGAAGTATCGGCACTTGACGTAGATATTTGCAAAACCAAGAAGAGAGATTAAAACTTCCAAATACTCTTCACATGAAAACCAGGTACAATGTTACCTTGACAACTGAAGTCACTTTGCCAATGAAGCTTCTTTAGTTTTTGGTGAAAGTATTGAGCAAAAAAGCTTCTCAAATCCGAGTCACAGAGCGTGGGCAGGATGAGAAGCAGCTTTGAAAGGAGAGTTAGAAGGCTTTGTAAAAAGGAATTTTCAGCTAAATGCCAGAAGTCCACAAGAACTCTTTGTAAAATAGGATTTTTTTTTAAAAAAAAAGTTCTCCGTTTCAAAAGAAATTTCTGTATAAAGCTTAAGCTGAACCTTTTACAAACGGCACTGCTACTTAGAGAGCTTTAGGAGAAAAGTGTCAGGTCACAGACTGGGAAAAACATCTGAGAGACTCACTGAAAAATCACCTTGCTCAAAGGACTTGGTTGCACCCCCCTCCCTGCACCAGGTGTGTCCAAAGGCACTGACAGGAACAGGGCACTCTGAGGTGGGACCCCCTGGCTCCAGGGGTCCCCAACCCCTTGGGGCTTGCTGAGCCCCCCAAGCCGCCCCCAGCTCCTCTCTGAGCACCCCCAGCCATGCCCACCCCCACCACTGTTTCCAGTGCAATTTTAGCTTTGCCAAGTTAGTCTTTTACATTATTTTCCTTGATTTTGAGAGATAAAATAGGTATCTACACCAGCTGTTAGTAAAGCTCTTGCAGACAGTGTTGTGAACAGCACTATGGACATTTCCACACAATATACAAAAAGCACAAAATACAGTACTTGGTTTTTCTGGCAGAAAAAAGGGTGCTCATGCCTGGTGAAGCAAAACGGGCTCAGATTTTAGGCTCAAAATATAGTATATTGGCAAACAGCGGATTTGGTGAGAACGAGGAGAGAAGCTACTTAGACCAACCAGGTTTTCATGTGAGAGCAGGTGGAGGTCGGGAGGGCTGGGATCACAGCAATGCCCATACAAACAGCTGCAGTAAATATACTATGAACCAGTGCAAATAAAAACAGTCAAAAATGCAGTTCACGAGTTTACAAAGTGCAAAACTCCCCAGTCCCCTTGTTGAATAAACGCTCGTCTCTGACATCTTAAACATTGGTTTTAAAGTGGAATGAAAAAGTCCCATTGGTTTGTTTCACATTTCGGTGATTTAACATGTTAGAACTATCCCAGCCCTCTTTATTTGCAAAGTGAAATGAAGTTACCAATAACTTAATTTTAAAAGGAAAGTCACTATCAAAGAGGAAAAAAGCCTAAAAACTCTTATTAATTCCATTGACATTTTACTGATGTCAAATAGGTTTAACTAAGCATGTAAAAACTGAGATCTTAATACAAAACCCTGTCCATTTAATTCAAATATGCTCCACATTTCAAAGCCAAAAATAAGGCCAATTCCTTTGTTAAATCAAAAGACTGCAGCGACAAGTAAAGCTTGCAGAAGTCTAGAAGCATTTTTTGTTGTTTTTTTTTTTTTTGATTTAAAAAAGGAAAATTCAAGATTCCTTCTGACTATAAAACTTTCCTTTCAAAATTAAGGCTTTTACTTTGTCCTTTTAAAATCCTGGAGGTGTCCATTCTCCCACAGTCCGTGGTACAGACACTGCTCAGTACAGCTCAATGGACACAGTTTTTCTTTAGAATGCTTATTGCACTAAAAGATAGCAAAACAAGTTGTCAGTTTCTTTTTTTAAAAATAAACATGATTACATTTCTAAAAAATAAAAGTTGATGTTGACCATATGTTCTGTAATAATTAAATTAAAGCATTATTATTACTCTAATAAATATAAAAGAAATAAAAGGAAGCTAAACTTCAAACACACATACATATGAATCACATTAAGGTGTGAGAGGCAGCAAGTAAAGTAGCAGGTGTCTTTTTTTTCCAAAAAGACCTTAGCTCTAAAGTTTCAGTTCTGGTGGTTACTGTATGTCATCCCAGAAAACCTGGGACATCAGATCTCACATGAAGCTTCAACAGATTTGACTTGCCAGACAGGAAAAAATTGAAACTTTTGGACTAGGTAAAACAGCAGCTTTAGTAAATTCCCTCAGGGAGCAAGAAGAGTTGGGTCACTACTGCCTGCACATGAACCACGAGCTTCTTAGATTGCTTTTGAAAGGGAACTCTTGGAGCTGAGAACTCCAAAGCTGTGAGAAAAGACACAAAGGCAGCCATTGGCTAAATTAGGTTCAAATTATTGGATTAGTGTGCAAAACATCTTTCCCCCCTCACTGTTTCCTAGCTAGCGCTGTACATTCCAATGCACTTGGATATGTTCACATTCGAATGCTCAACGGCAATACTGAGAGAAAGATTCCTCAATGCACGGGGGTTAAAAACTTATTTTCTTTTTTGCACACTTCCCTTCTCCAAACAATCACTGTGATTGTTCCTAAAAGGTGGTTTGTTTTTTTGTTTTAAATTACACCATAGATTTTAGTTTATTATTACTTTTTTTTTTTTGCAACAATAGTTGTGCTGCCGAGCAACTTGAGGTAAAGGCAAAGAGGGTTAAACTACGAGAAAATAATAATTAAAAAAAATGACGGCGGTGCTTCCCACAGGAGCCCGCCCCAAAAAAGCAGTTGGCTGGTTTCATATTGCATAATAGTGCTGTGTTCCTGGATGAAGTAAACAATCTTCCTCGTGTCAATTTAAGGGTGAGCCTCTCGCCCCTGCACAGCGTCAGCTCCAGCACGATGGGAGGCACAGCCCCTAAACCAACCCCCTGGAAACATACATTGTATGTGGCTTAAGTTCTGAGTTCTCCTCTCCGTGAGTGTCTCCCGGGTCATTGACTTAAGCGAAGTACATCGTGCGTAAGGTGTCTTGGTGAATCTGTACAGCCTTCGCCAGGGCCTGCGGGTCTCGCCCGTTGCTCTGTCCTGACACGTGGCTCCCTTCAGCACTGCAGGGAACGAGGGAGAGACAGGCAGGGCTGTAAATTGTATTAATTTGGATCAAAAAGCTGCTTTCGCATCTCTTTGACGCAATCACTGAGGTTGGACATGATCTCTAAGATCGAGTCCAACCTGCAACCGATCCCAACCTCATCACCCAGTCCAGAGCACTGAGTGCCATGTCCAGCTGTTCTTGAACACCTGCAAGGATGGGGATTCCACCACCTCCCTGGGCAGCCCCTTCCAATGCCTGACCACTCTCTCCATAGAGAAATTCCTCCTGATGTCCAACCTGAGCCTCTCCTAGCACAACATGAGGCTGGTTCCCCTCGACTTGTTCCCTGGAAGCTCAACCAGCCCTGGCTGCATCGTCTTGTCAAGGAGTTGTAGAGACTGAGAAGGTCCCATCTGAGCCTCCTTTTCTCCAGGCTGAGCCCCCCCAGCTGCTACCCATAGGACTGACTCTCCAGACCCTTCAGCAACACAGCACCAGTGACAGAACTGGACACAGAGAAATTATCAACTCTCGTATTCACCCAGCAACCTTGAGGCTTTTGACAAATCTCTTCACCATGGCTGCTCAGCTTGTTCATCTAAAAATAAGCCTTTTATAAATACATTGATGGCTTGAAAGTTAGAAAATATTTCTGATGTACAAAGCTAGATAAGTGGAAGCACTTAACATTTGGTTCATTCATGACTACTCTGATCCTAAATCAAAAAACATTAAATCTGTGGTTTGATTCCCTCAGACCATGTCAAAGTCATAACAAAATACTTCAGTAACTTAATTCTTTTAATCCGAGTGTTATTCAGTAGAATCCTCCAACCCACTCTGGTCTGATGAAGCAGCAGCTGCCAGGAGTGATGATCTTAACATCAGTCCTAGAGGCAACAAAAACTAAGCACAAAACCAGCAGGAATCACCTGTAGTCAGGTGGCTTCAGGAGACAGCAGAGGAGACTAAACCCTGAGCACAGCCTGTGATATACCTGTCGTGTTCCTTGTCCACAAGGTGGTAGCGTGCTCTGAATGCCACCAGGTGAGCATAGTAGGCGGGCGCGGGGATGGAGACAGAGCGGGTGCAGCGCACGTAGGTGTGGCACAGCTGGTACGTCAGCAGCTGCAGCTCGTCTGCTGTGAAGCAGTTGTCATCCCACAGGACGTGGTAGTGGGAGGGACGGCTGGTTCCCTGCAGAGATGGGGATGGAGGGTCACTTCTCTTGGTTTCCAGAAACAAGGCGGGTTTTGATGTTCAGAAAGGGCCATGCTATCTAGTGTGAACTCCTACCAAATGAGCTCAGTTTTATGTCAGGCCCAAATGTATTTAAAGATGAGTAAGTCTAACATACACATGATTATACTGCTCTAAATGTTCTCGCTTGGATAAAATCTCTTCTACATAACCCTCAGTGATCAACATCTGCTCCCAACATGACTAAACCACAATTACAGCACCTTTTACCTACCTTAATTAAACTCTTTCTCACAGAGAAACATCCCAGAGAAATAACCAGTGCTTTTACATTCTTCCAGTTCCTGAGCACCCTAACTGCAAGTATAAAGACTAGAAACTCAAATTAAATCTTACAGTGCAGCTGAATTGGGTAAACAGCTGTGCTTTAGCCAAGCTACAAGTCTCTCTTTTTAAAACAAATACATCTGAAGTATCAATTTAGTTGAGATTCTTTATGCCTTGGTATATTAAGCACAATGAGCTGCAGCTACACCCTGCATTTCTGCTTCAACTTTGATACAATTGTTTTTCCAAGGGGCCAAAAACCAGCTTGCTCAGACACAGTATAAAGGTTCACAAAAAAACCCATTGAAATTACTCAAAACTGGAAAAGAAGTCGTGCCCAGCCAATCTAAACAAAACTGATGACAATGTGGTCAGACTCACATGATGAAAATTTAAAGAGCAAATTTTTTCTTTTACATTTTAAGCAGTAGCCTGATAGAAGTCGAATTTTTTTTTCAGAATATTACAAAATGAAGTGACCTCTTTAAAAATCAAACTTTAAAAACCACCACTTACCATCAGTGCAAATTTAAATGTGCAGCAGAGATCACCTCTTAAGCAAATAATTCTCTAAGTCCCACAATAATGTTTTATCTCAGATAAAACAGAGCAAAAAGAACATTTCCCTGCTAAATAACTGTTTGTAAACAAGTGTCGCAAAAAGGAGAAAAAACAATGTTTTCTAAATTCACATTTACTTCCACAAAGCAACCATACCTGTATTCCAGCATGGCTACAGAGGTAAAAATCAAACTCGTAGGGGTGTGTAATGTCTGTATCTACAGTTGTCCCAGCTGGAATATTGCCACTTCGTCCAACCTAGAGAAGATATTTGGTAAATGCAGCCTCAGCTGTTTATACAGCTCAACTGAATGAAAAATGCAAGTTTCTATTCACCACTGGCAAGCTTTCGGCACATCAAGTGCCACAGAATTGTTTGGAATGTGCTACTACATCAGCCTTGGAGGTTTGACAAGGACACTGGATGGCTCTCCAGCACCTTACACAATACTGCACCTCCAGCACATCAGAACTTCCCGGCTCAGACTGAGGAGCTGCACAGACATTTCTATTTAGAATTGGCAGCTTCAGTTTGGATTGAGTAACTCAGAAAAAGGGTTCCACCATTTGTTTCTTCAATTACAGCTGCTGGAGATTGGTCCTGAGTAGTCACATGGACTTCAGCTCCAGTGCAATGTTGTGGGGGTTTTTAACATACTTAAGGTCAATGATTTTTCAATTTGGGGCTCCATTTTATCAAATCAACACTTCCCTGCATGCACATTCAACCAGATGGACAGAAGCCCATGGTAATATTTTCTCCAGCAGCTTAAAAGTTCAACATGAAGCTTTCCCAAAAGGCTCCTCGGAGAGCAGTGATTACCCTTTCTGTTCTGTCAGCACAGAACAGCCGCGTATGATGTCGCTTCTGCACCACAATATAAGTAATTCCAGGCTGGTAATCCTTCTCCAAACTGATGCAGGCTTCTCTAATGGCCAGCAGCTCATAATACAAAACCTACAAGGACAAGAACAGAGGAATTTATGCTTTTCTTCTACTATATTCTACACACAACACCTACTAACTCAGTGTAGTTAACATAGGTACAACTTTAGCACAGAACTGGTAATCTTGGGAAGTATTTAGAGGTATGTGATTTCCCAAATTTGAAGACTTATCCTCAGACAGGAAAACAACTGCAACTCTTCTTACCCAACAAGATTAAAAAATTCTCTCCTTAAGTGTCCATTATTTTGTGTAAACGTAAGCAACTCAAACAGTACAAAACAAGACCTGCTACTAGGGAGTAATAGAATCTTTGAAGAAACCCACAACGGAACAAACCTGTCGGAACTGTCCCTCAGAGACCCCGTCCCTGTAGAAGATGATACGGGTGGGCTTGAACCGTGTTGATTTGTAGAACTGGATGAGCAGCTCCCTGACCATGGAGGCCAAGTCCTGGATGATCTCCTGCCGGGGCCGCTGGACCCTCACTGTGGCACAGTACCGGCTGGGATGAGCATCCATGCTGCCTACAACCTGCAGGGAGAGTGCTTCAAGCTCAAATCTATACCAAAACAATTAAAAACAAAATAGCCAAGTGCGGCAAGCACAAGATATTTGTGCTAAACAACAACCAGAGTAACACTTTTGGCAGGAACTTATAGTTGGTATGGGTTTAACACCTTTTGCCCCCAAGCATCCTGAAATGCACCTGCAGAATTCTCATTAAGGCATATTTTTATAATCCAGACAGACATTTTTCTGTGACATTTTCTTGCCTTTTACACTGAGAAAAAGCTCAGCTTTCCTTAGTTACTTTAAACACAGATGCAGTTTCAATAACTGCAATCAATAACAACTAAAATACCAAGGGGACAAAGTAGAAAAGGACTGACCAAGCCTCCAATCACAACCTTGAGTTCCTGGACTATACCAACACAAAAGGTAAGAAATACAAAAAAAATTTCTGCCAAACCAGGCCTTTAATTACACTTTTCTCCTTTAAAAAGACAAAAAAAGTTACTAGCTAACATCACCAAGCTGTGTTATTTCCTTGAGACTATTTCTGCAAAAATATATTACTTAATGGCATTTTACCTTGATTCAAAAATTAAAGCGCTAAGGAACCACTCTGAAGTATCAAGCAGTTTTTTTCTTTTAAATACATGATTTTTAATATCATTGGGAATGTGAACAAAGAACTGGCATAAACCCTGAAAGACATTTGATACAGACATAGTCCATAAGTTGCATTTACTATTCTAACGTTTACCCAAGATGAAAAAAACACCATATAAATATAATAAAACTTACAGCAGCAATGGAAGGCTTCTTTCCATCTCCAGCTGGAGGGTGAGTGACATCAGCTCCCAAAAAGATCACTGGCTGCTGGAACACAGAAGGTCTTCAAAAAGAAAAAAGTGCTAAGTCACACTCATAGCTGAAGAGCTGCCACAAGGTCATTGCTCACCATGGGAGTTGTTTCTGTCTCAGCCTTATCAGGTACCCGGGCCAAGGCTCAACAATGGGATCTTTGTGCACAAGAGGTGAACTTGGAACCCTCTCAAGCAGAGCCCAAAACATGCTGCAAACACACTGCCAGAACTGGGGCATGATTGTGGTGGGGAGCAGCCCCAGGGCTTCAATGGAGTGGCACAGTTGGGGGCTTCAGAGGCCCCATGGGAGCCTGGGGCTCCCCCAAGCACCACTGAGCTATAGCACCAGGATACACATTATATTGTTCTCCAGGACTTGAGCAGCAGGGTGGTCTCACGCTGCCTTTAACATATTCTTCCTCACACAACTGTTCCCCATTTCAACTTTGATACTGATCAAACGTTTGACAAGAACCTTGGCTGAAGACCTAATGCACAAGCACCACTCTGAGCCTGCGCTGGAAGGAATTTAATTCTACTTCAAATACCATGTACTATTATCAGAAGAATATTTTAACTTAAAACTTGGCCACATTTGAATTTTGGGTGCTAAGTAGCAAAAACCATATCTGTTAATGAAAACCCAACACAGTCTCCAACTTGCAGAGTCTTACCGTTGATGAGGTACAAGGATATTGTTGATTCCTCCTAGTTTAACATTAATCTTCAGGCACAGATTTGAGAGGGTCTGTGGAGATGTTTTAATGACATTCTTGACCTGAACACACTGTGTGGCCATTCCCAACAGCGTATCTCCCACACGCTTCACCTCCGCTGAGAAACAAATACAAAGAGACAACTTGAGTCCATTTGAGGTTATTGCTGCATTTTGATCTTAGATAAATCACAATAATCCCAGAGTACATACTCTGCAGTAACTTCTAACTTATCTGCATACTCAGACATGCTTCCAATTTATCTTCACACACAAAATAGTGATTTCTAAAGCCTAAAGGATTGTTCTGAGTAATTTTTAACATATGCTGGCAGTAGATTTCTCTGAATGATACCTGACTGAACAGGTAAACACAGAGGTGTACCCTTACCATACACAGGTGTCTTCCCTGGCAGGATGACAATGATGAGCTGAAGCCCTGAGTAGGTGTTCTTGAGGTGTCGGAACATGGGCTCCACGCTGTCTGCACCCTGGGCATACTTGCAGAAGCAGGGCTGGCCCTGGATCGGCATCCCAGCGTCCTTGGAGATCTTGCGCAGCTGGTCTGTGAAACCCCTGCAGATGAGGAGAGTTTTGGATTTTTGCAGTAGCAACAGTACACACTAACCAAAGCACAAAGGGACAGAACCATCAAAGGATGATTCCAAACAGCTTTTAAAGCAGCATTTTTAAAACCTTTGTTATGTGAAGGCTGTATAGCTGTGAAACACCACAGGCCAGTAAGGGCTAAAAAAGAGTCTAGACACCTTCAGTACTTTGTTCAAGATGTCAGAAGGGACTATATACAGTGATGTCACAGGACAAACACCCCACAGTGTACCCAGTACAGTGTTTCGACTGTAGCTTCCAGCATGGAAGCAAACCAGCCTGGATTCTCACATTAACATCTCACATTAAACCCAGGTAAAATGCTCATTGTAATCCTACATTCATGTTTCACTCCATTAAGAGAACTGTCCTAAGCCTGAACCATGACATGCCTTACTTCAGAATTTCTTCTCTGCACTGTCTCTGTGTTGCAAAGCAAGCTATGGCCCACATCTTGATCTCCACCCCAGTGTGGAACTGTTTCCCTCGCATGTCCCACACGCCATGGCTTGGTGTTGCCACGGTTCGATTCTGGGGAAACAAAAGCAACAGACACTCAAGTGACTGAAAAAGAAGCAGCTGGTGCTATTTGCAGTTTCAGGATAAAGAAGAGTTTATTACTCAAAATCTGATCCCTGCAGAGTCAAAGTGTACAAGAAATCACTCCTCAAAATAGAAACCAGAGGAAAAGCCCAAGCCTCACCCGTCCTCCATACTGCAGCATTGGGGCTGGGAGCACACGTCCTGTCACATGGGCCATCTCATCCCTCACTTTGAACTGGAACTCTTGGACAAACGGATCTGCATCATAATTTGCACTTCTCACCTAGGAGAGATTTTTCCATGTTACAGAAGTATCTGATTATAATCCATATAACAAACCATAGGCTAACAGGAACATTGCAGAAGTTCTTACAATTTCACTGAAAAAAGCGCAGACTTGACTGCTCAACACTATCAATCCATCCCCAATGAAAACAATTACTACCACGAGATATATTGAATGAGATGGGTTCTGTTCCCTTCATTACTCAAGTGCTCTTTTGCAGTTTGTTTATTCAAAAGCATTTTTTTGAGCATTTCTTCACAGTAAATTAAGTGTAGAGATGATAATGCAAGAGCCTGTACTATGGACTAATGATATCGCTGCAGGCCATTTTAAATAAATCCTATTAAAAAAACAGTTAAAATCTTTTAAATTTAAAGGAGGAATGAAAGGAGTAGGAAATTTTGCATGGATGTAATCCAGCCCAGTGTAACTCTGAGCAGTGTCCCACAGAGCTGGGACTGGGACACTCACAAGTCTGCTGATCTCCTCCTGCCTGTCTGGGGCAGACCTGGCTGTCGCTTTTATCATGGTCGATGTCTGATTGTCTGTCAGCTTCTTGATGCACCTCTGGCCAGCCACGATGTTACATACCTGCAGGAGAAATCAAAAGCATTAATTCACTCCAGAAGCACTCAGATCACACCACACTGTACACACACGACACTAAGTTGTCACGATAAACCACCAGCCTTTTCTCTCTCATATTTCTATACTTTAAAATGCAGACTGTCTTTACTTAAATAAAGAGCAATGAATGTGTAAACCTGTAAACATACTTATATTGCAAAGAGCATAGATTCTTAATGTTTTGCAAAGTCATACAACCCACCCAAACCCAGGTGATCTATCAGAGTAAGGCTCTTACTTCTAAAGGCAGGTAGGTGTGTTTTTGTTCCTGTCCCACTTGCAGACAAGGAAGGTGAGGGTATTTCAGCTGGAGGTTGTATTTCTCTCTGAAATACTGTGCTACTGTCCTCTCCACAGTCTGGCCATTTTCTAGCTGTAAAGGAAAGCTGAGAAGACAGACATTTTAGTAAAATATTAGTTGTCAAATAATAACACCCCAAAATTAATGAAATATCAGGTTCTGTTACTCAGTGTGAAACTAGCTCACATTTCATGCTCTGACAAAAAGCCTCTTACGTTTGATGACTTGCAGGCCGTCTTGTCACGTTACAGACGCGGTACTTCCTTCTCATTGTCCCACAGTGAGTCACTTCTACCTTTAGACCTGCATAAAAGCATCAAAAAAACCCTGATGCCATAACTACACAAACATGTATACAGCAGACACAAGGTTTCAAATGATAGAACATAGCAGCTTTGGGGTCAGCATCAAATAGCACAAACATAAGAAATTATTATTCTCTAAACATTTTTACTTTCATATAATTTGAGTTCTGACTAATCCTGATTACTGTCCTCAGAAAGTAATCATGATGCAGAATATTTAACGTTCAGTGTCTTCTGAATTTCATTTAGCAGTTTCATTAAAAAAGCATTGACTGAACTCAGACAGCAGTTTTCACCATATCCTCATGAACTCATGCTCAATCTTGTTCATCTCTCCAAACTATCAGTTCCAATGTAATTGAAATTAAAAGGACAAAACCAGGTTTCTGCTTTATTGTCTTTCCCTCCAGCTTTGTGTCTGCATTCAGCCTGTAATTTTCTTTAATTTCGCTGACCGAGTTTAACTTCGCATTTTGACCATCCAGTCTCGAAGCACCCAGCCTACACACCAGACTTCTCTGCCCATGATAATCATGACAGTGGCAGCTCCAAGAGGCTCTGGGAGGCTGTTGCTGTGACTGTGCACACACTGTGCTGTTCACACAGAGCAGCCTCAACATCTGCTGGGAGCACTGAGCTTACCACATGAGGGCTGCACGGCATCCACATACTGCTGTCTTTCCCCAGCCCCACAGGACAGAAAGCAGCTAAAAACAGAGCCTTGGTACTCAAAGGATTTACTTCCAGTAGTAAAGTCTAATACTAGTGAAGTCTAGTAGTAAAATCCTTTGAGAAGGTAATTGGATTGCTCATCCCATTGAGATTTGCGTGGATTGCGGACCACTGGCTGAACACCCACCCAAAATCAGGTCCCTAGGTACCAGACACCAGACTGTGTTTAGTTTACTGGGGACACAGACATCACAAAGAAGCACTTACTGTACCTCCTTGCTCCCTGACAACAGTAATTGCATCAAGAACATTAGTATTACTCAGAGGGTGGCAGAGTCAAAAATAAACCACCACTGCCCTGACACGGCATTAAGAGAAGATAGAGAAAAGAAATGGGGCACTGTGACCACAGACATGGGCTGATGAACACATATCTGGAACCCATTCCCTGCTCTGTCATTACTCTGCTGTGACACTATCAAGGCAGTGCCCTCCCCCAGAGCTGCTCACACAGTCAGCTTTAATGCAGGGCTTGTTTTGCTGTACACGGTCAAGTCCTGGCTTGAGCTCTCAGACCCTACAGCAGCAAAGACAAGTCTGAGAGCAAAAGGATAACTTTCAATATTTTCTGACTAAGGTAACAGAGCCGCTGAGGCATCTGAGATCAAGCAGAGGCAGTTTTTTAATCTCCAATGTCTTGCCCTACAGAACGAAGCCAGGCAGATGTAAAAGGGAACATGTTAGGACTAGAACAAAATAATTCCTGTAAGTCTCTTTTCAGTCATGAATCTTCTGTGAGGACATCCCTTTATGACTACAATTCAAATTTACTTTTTAGCTGCCCAGTATTTCAGTAGAGTCTAATCTAGCACCAAGTCTTCAAAAGCTGAGCTCTTTCAAGGCTTTTCTCTCTGCAAATTACACTGGAATGAAGGATATGGGAAAATACAAACCCAAGTAGCATACATGGAGTGAAACCACTCAAACCAGCAGCTTATGCAATTCCTTTGGAATGGAATTTGGCCTTCAGCTGCAAGTGGTACTTGTTTTTCCACAAGGCAATCAGTTACTAGAATTCACTGTAACAACACTCTTTCAAAGAATCAATGTTAGCCATGAAATCAATGTTCACTTTGCCACAGCATTGAAACAGCAGGAGCCCACACACAATTCCAGGTGGCCTCAGAGACCCTGGGTTAGGAGAGATTGGCACTAGCCACTTACCCCTGCCCAGGCAATGAACAACATGCTCCCTCTTTCCCTCTAAGCCACTGGGAATGCTTTTCAGCTCCCATTTCCACAGAGCTGCATTGTTTCTCTCAGGATTAGAGCTACACACATGGAAACCCCAATTCTCTTGGCAGTTTCAGGCCCTTCCGATGCATGTTAACCAGGCTTCCAGTTAAAACAATTCCCTTAGAATTACCCTGTGTTACCTGGGATAGAACCAACCCATTTCTACTCACCCTTTATCTCTTTGGTGAATTTTACCCGATGAGAATCAGTCAGAGGTCTTGGTTGTTCATCAATATTATGAATGTCAAGGACTTCACACATGAACTGAATTACGGGTTGTGCTTTGTAGAAGGCAGTGGCAGAAACTACAAAGAGCAAAATATTACATGTAAAAAGCCCCAGTCAAGGTATTGTGAAGCAGTTCATGCATTAATATTTCTTACAACTCCACGCAAACCTCAGGCACATTTAGAAACAGAACAGCAAGTTCTGCAAGAGTAAAAGATCAAAAAGTCAGCAGTGACACATCTATCCCCAGTACAGTCATCCTGCTACTACCTGGAACTTCAAGGGTTTGAAAGGGTTTTTCCCCCAGAGAACATTTATTTCTAGAGAGCTGCAATGCCCCAGAGACATTCTCTTTCACCTCTGTATGAAGCTGCAGAAACAGGACTAATACCTCTCTACCACAGACTTTTGAATATTAAAATCTAACATAATTCAACATGGAATACAATTTTGTCAACTGCACAATCTGCTCAATTATCTGAAATAATATCTGGTGTAGACATGAGCACTATTTTGACTCCGCACAAATTGTGTTGGTGTAGTGGGGAGTGCAACCCTCGATCTTTTCAAATCTCTTACCCTCCCCACATGCTAATGACATAATCACTTTAAGGGACAATATACTGGTTTTAAGCAGGACAGCTGACTTATTCCATGCAATGAATATCATAAATTACCTTCTTAACAAAGTTATAAGCAACTGAAACAACACCTTTGGCAGGAAAGGTGAGGTGGGACAAAACAGAGCTCAGACACAAACTGTTCCACACATTTAAAACTTTAAATGGCAACAACAGAAAATAAATCCTCAACAAGCATTTATCAGTTTTCCAGATCTCATGTACCAAACCTGCCACACATCTGTGCTCATACAACCCAACATTCTTCAGATCTGTGACACTTGAGCAGCCTGCCAACCCCACATGATGCATCAGCCAACACCTCTGGCTGCCTGAGATTGTCCCAGATTTCTGAGTGACCCCAAATCCTCACTCTCCCCACCCTGGCAGTATGTGGGCTGTCTCCCACAGCAACACTTCGATGGAGAATCTCATCCAACTAAACAACTGAAATACTTCCAGTGATGGGATTTGAAGACAATTTCACAGCCTCAAATAAGGAACCAGAACAACAGCTCTGTGAATCACTACTTACAAAGGGATTAAAATTTCTCATTCACAGGAAGGTCTGAAAAACTTCTACTCCAAGAGTTATTACTACACTTGCTAATGCTGGTAAGAAAAACTTGCCTCACAAAGTAACAGCACAGTACATCATCAATTGGTGTAAATTCATCCTCTTCTACCTGCAGTTCTCTCAGTACCTTACATATACATAACAGCACTGGTTCTTTCTGGGACAGGTTCAGATTTTCACATTCATTTTTTTAAACCACAGCTGCTGTTAGAAAGGCAATTTTACAAGAACAAATTGTGTGACTTCAGTCACACGAGAATCACCCACAATTTACGTAAACCAGAACACGAGGACTTGCAAATTTTCAGCAAGACAGCTCAACATCTGCAATATTTTATTATGCTTCAAGACACATGCTAAACACAATCTGACTTGGAGCACTCAGTGTAGAGCAAGACAATTTACCTTGGGTTTATAAAGCATTTCAAAGGCAGTGAGAACTGAATGTGAATCAGAGAAAACCTCAGGCAGCATCTGCACCTCCACCACTGACATTTTTCAATGAGGGTTTTACAACTAAGTAGAGTCGAGTGCTCACAGGACGCAGGAGTCTGACACAGGCATGAGTGGATCTCAGATCCATTCATCTGGGACCCAATACTGTGCTGCAGAGCTTATGCTTTTGCATAAGAAAGTTCATCCCAATCAGCCCTATTCAGAGAAGTGTCTGGGGTATGTTTTACAGAGTTTTCTTGGAAGTACTGAGCACCACTCACTGTGTACAGCTGCACAGAGACAGCACAGGCAACCTGCCTCTGTCACTGAGGATGCACCAGTACTGAAAATAAGCAGGAAAACAAGATCTGTGCAATTCCTTCTTACATAGGGATATTGGTTTTTATATGGCAGCTAAATTTCTGCTCAAACACTGCCATGATGACAAATGCAAGGAAAAAAAGATTAGAATTTCTAGGTAGCCTTTGCCATACATGTCTGGTGTGAATCTCAGCCCCGAATCTCCACTTACCATCAATGTTGAGCATCATTTTCCACATGGCAGGTCGGACTGACTGATGGAACCCAAACCAGACCTCCCTGCCCCCTCCCAGGGGGTGGTCATAGCCTTCTGGAGCTGAGAAGAAGGAGCGGCCCACAGGGGTGTACCTGGTGAAACAGGTGGCCACACATTTATGTTCTTGCTTTCCAAACATAAAATTAATGTAACAAAGATTGTAACACACAGCATTATTATTTTTTGGCATTTTCTGCATCAGCAATCTGTGCCAAGAAGCAAATATAAGCAAAATACCCTGAATGCTTCTATTCCTATTGCAGTGCTTTTAAATTTGGACAAAAACATTTACTATTTTTATCAATGCATAAAACACTTTCAGTTTTTACAACAAATCAAGAACTAAGTCAACTTATCCTCCCTGATCTTCTGCATCAAGAAAGTGGAATCCACCACAGCAGAGCCTGTTCAACAGCCTTGTCTACACTGGCCTAACCCTTAAATACCATTTTTCCTATTTCATAGGGAACTTCTGAATACAAGATAGACTGAGAGAAGCAAAAATGATGGGGGAAACAAAGAACTAGAGGAAATTATGTTTCTCTCACAGGTAGAAAACAGCTGCTCCTGAGCCTCCACACCTCCTGTTTTATAATGCACAGGTATTAGTACAGAAGCTAGTATCTTCAGATCTGGGGAAGATGAGGAACACTGGATTCCACAAAAACACAGGGCACTTTTTTCAGGAGTCAGCTACATGCAGTGAAACCTATCAGAGGAAAGCCACCGTGCTGCCTAAAGCCAACAAACTTCAAAAGTAACTTTCATTGACCAAATCAAGCAAACTTAGCCTTCTCTAAATTTCAGGGTTCTGCAATAAAATAAGAAATACAAGACTTTGTTAGGACAGGTAGCTGGTCCCAGCCACATATTCCGGACATGAGAAGTGTGCACTGGTGACAGTGTTACAATGGATTAAAGAGACTCATGTTTTCACAGGCTCAAGCTGAGCAGAACCAGGACAGCAGTGCTACAGCTCACTGGAACCTCTCAGCATTTCATTGAAGGCCTGTTATAAATGCCTGCTGTTTCCTGATCTTTTCCAACACACAAATCACCTGCTCTGCCTACAGAAACACTTGTACAGCACTTGCTACCAGCTCCTCGTTCAGCTCACCAGCTGTGCTGCAAAGGGGAATGAGCGATTTCTCTTTTCACCTGTGAAGAAATGGGGATGAAGGTCTCCCAGTGGGGATACTTCAGGTAAAGACAGACTGCAGGAAGACAGTGAACCTACTTCATGGAGGGGAGGTGTCGTAGCACCACATCGACAGCATGAACAGGGTTAGTGCTGATAGGTTTGTCTAGTTCCAGAGGCTCAGGCAAGGTTCTTCCTGTCAAAACTTCATGCAGCAAGTGCCAGCTCACCCGAGAAACAAACTTTATTGACACTTTGAAGGGACGATCTTTTCCACCTTCTCCAGGTAGTGTCACATCCAAATCCACCTGGGCAGGGGAGAAAAGAAGAAATAAAAAGCAGCTTTTTAATCTGAAGTCTGGTAGCCTTGAGATTCCACTCCTTCCCATAACTTGGCCACAGACTTAAAAACTCAGACACTGAAGACACAGCACATTTGATGAAAGTTCATTATCAAATGCACAAAGTGAAGATAACTGGGCCTTGGCCAAGCAGAAGAGGATAATATAACTTTTTGTCACCTCAAATCATAAAGCAATACATTCTAGAAAAACTGTGGCTTGTTTTTTCAATTCATCACAAGATCATGTGTTATGGTCTGTAAAATTAAATGTTTTAATAGATTTTGCTGTAGAAAGCACCTACTAAATTCTACAGGAAGTTCTGAATGCAACTGTTACATGGACATTTACACACACTGGAATTTGCAGGAAATATATCAGAAGGACTCAGTTTCAGTACAGATACTGTAAGATACTTCCAGCTTTTCTGAATTCAGCAATATTTCAAGTTGGAGTTTTTCCTTTCCTATGAAGCTGCTACCAATATAATGTCTTTCCAGTTATCTTACCCCAGTAGTGGCCACAGGAAGTGGATTGGCTGTATAGAGGCTTCTTTTCCCATCATAAACTGGTCTACGGTCCCCAAATATTGTCACTTTAAAATGCTGCACCATAGAGTCCACCACGTCCCTGGAAAACGGGATATTTACATTGAAGACGTTTCTGAAGAAGGATCAGACCTGAGCTGGCTCCCACTCCCTGGTGTTTTGCTGAAGTAGTTGCAATAAACAATACTTGAGTGAATTATAAACACCCACTGCTATTTCAAAAGGTGCTTCACATACTTTAACTAAAAAAATAAACACTACAGAATAAACACAAATGCTCAAATAGTGGGGAATATTGATATTGAAGTAATTTCAGAAACTCCTAGAAATGACCAAGGCCTTTGCATCATCTTTATTACAGATAACAAGGACACTGTTACCTTGGAAAAAATCCACAAAGTGGTACTGTGAAAAAACAGCACAAACCCCCAGCTGGAAGCTCTGCCAGTTCATTGTACTGTCTGCAGAAATGTATATCTGCTCCTCAATTGATGAGAGTTTTGAATTCTGCCTACACTGGTTATAAATATGAGATGCCCTAACAAAAAAGGCTTGGCTTTAGGTCCTTAATAATCTGAGTTTCTACAAAATCATGTAAAAGCCTGATCCAATTTGCACATAATTACAGATTTGCCTCTCTTGCTTTATAGTAAATTAATGGCAATAAAGATTAACCTGACACATGCACTGAAATTACACTTGAAAAACCGTCATGAAATTTTCAGCTTATACAAAGCTTCTCGATGCAAGCAGTAGATAAAAAGAGACTTTTGGAACACCTCCAACTGTAACGGGCCTTTAGGACCTGAATTCTTTGGGAGGTCTTGGTGTTTCAGTGGCACAGAATGGAAACACTTTCCTTCAGCATGTGCAAACAAGCCTTCCAGCACAGCAGCATGTACCACAGCCTGGCCAGGCAATATTAACCCAAAGCACTTCAAGAGGATGATAAATATTGACTTCCTCTTCAAGCTGAATGAGCAGCAGCACTTTCACCTCCCAGCTGGGACGTGGGGAAAAGGAAAGAAATTCTCCCTTTCGAAGCTCTTAGTGTTACTCAACATTCCCACTGGTATAATTTACAAGACAAAAGTATCTTCTCACCTGTTCACCCTCCGAGGACACTTATCTGGTTTGATATCCACCTCATAGAGGTAGACATCAATCTTTGGGATTTCAACTTGGAAGCAGTTGGCCAGCAGTTTAATGGGCTTGCCCATGGTGCCATAGCCGGGACGTCTGGGCACCATGAGCAGGGGCTGTGCCCCCACGGGTCCTGCGAAGGAAAAATCCCACAGATTAGGAGAAAAGCACAACAGACAATCCCCTGAACCAGCTCCCAGGACAACCAGGTGGGCACCAGAGCCAGCACACTCGAGGAAGGGAAATCAGCTGTTTCCAACAGCATGGTGCCCACAAAATTCCAAACAAATGCTTGCCCATTATTAATCCTTAAGCCTCCACCTACATCCAGACTGTTCTCTTACTCATAAGCTTCAGCGATCAGCATGAATAAAATCAGGAGGTTTTGTTTAAGAGATTTCCTAAAAAAAAAAAAATCCAACCAAAAATCCGAAACAAAAACAAAAAGCAGAAAAATCCCACCCCTTAAACAAAAAACATCCCAAAAATAACGCAGGAAGTTTTACAAATCTTTTCTGAACACCCTGGTAATAACCAAGTGGCTGCAGAGAAACAGCAGAAGTAGCTCTGGACTGATGCACAGGATTTGAGATAAACTCTTCATTTCAGTGCCAATATCAGCTTAGTCTTGGAAGACAGATTATTCTTGAACTTTGATGGCTGAAAATGGATGAAGAGTAAGACCATTATCTTCCATCTAACTGCCCCCAAAAAGCCAATTTGCCAGAGGAGTAAAGACTCAGATTAAAACAGGATTGTAAAACTCCTGATTCCTTGTAGGCTAGAGAAAAATAACCAGAACTGCTCAGAGAAACATCCAAATCTGCACTGAGATGGGTATTTTGAAAAACAGTTAAAATACCTGCCCAGATTTGTTCCATTCTCATCTATTTCATTTGCTTTGCATCCTTTAGATGAGAACCTTCCACTCAAGATTTGCGTTACTCATGCCTTACGAACCAAACACAGTAGTAAACATAGACCATTTCCCAGAATTTCTACTGGTATTTCCACTTAAAAATATCTCTTTCCAGTTAAGAAACAACAACAAACCCCAAATGCTTGGTAGCCTGAGTTCTAAGAAGTTACTCGTGGTACAAATGTCCTGATTTACAGAGCATTTGAGCGAGGTAGTGCAAAGTTCTCCCCTCTCCTCCTACTCGGTGACGCAGGCAGCGATTCCAGCCCACTCATTTTCATAGCAGAGTTAAAATGTCAAGTGCTGGAAAAAATGTTTTTTATTTTCCTTTTGATTAATCTCCATAATTTCTGTAAAAAACCCCAGTATTATCTTGAAGGAAATCATGTCCTGAGAACAGGTGAACATCAATGCCAAATTCCTCTGTAACATTTGTCTGGCTCTACCCAGAAAACTACTGAAAAATTCTGAGTGGGGCTGGCTTGGAGCCACAAGATAAAACAAAACAGAAACCAAGAAGCATAATTTAAAACTCGCTCACAGATTCTGCTTATGCAAAACTTGTTCCAAGCATCTGCTCTCTTCAACTTTTCTTTCATTTTAATACTCTCATATGAGTAAAAGCAGCCCTAGAATTTACTCCAGCTATATTTGCAGAATATAAGCATAAACAAAAAGAAGTTACTACTAAACATTTGAGTGGCATAAACAAGTCAACAGTTCATTTAATATTCTGAAGACATCCACAGCATAGTTTATATTTAGTTCCTATCAGTAGGGAAGACTAACAAAACTGCTGAAACAAAGACAACATTAAAAAGGTTCTTTTAGTCTGGTCAGCCTTGTGTGTCCCACTCACCCTGGAAGAAGTTAGAGCCCAGATTTTGGCAAATAGGAATTAAAAGACCAATAAATGAATCAGAAGTGCAGGTCTACACATTGTTCAGGTGTAATTTTTAAAAATTCAGCTATTTTGCTCTCATTGTGTGAATCATATGCTCCCTTGGACAATTGAACTTAAAAACATGAGTATGCCAGTACTGCCCAAATACAACAGCACTCACTCAGAAGACCCTGCCTTCAAGAGACACTGATTTGCCAGATTCTATTGTGAAAGCCTTGTATCAGTGGCTTCAAAGCTGTGACTCAAACCCCAATAAAACACAAATAACCTGCGATGCTCTGGGGATGGCTGTGCAGCCGATCTATTGGTGACTCACCCAACCACATGCCTAAGTCCTGTGTCAAGCCCATGGAAATAAACACACAAACCAAAAATATTCAAAGTACTATTATTCTACAGAGTACAGGATGCCTGAGTGGCACATCCTTTCCTCCAAGTCCTTTTTAACCATTCCAAAAACAAAATGGGTCAAGGCTTATAACCTTTTCCCAAAGCAGCAGCACTGTGAGGCCTGCTCCACAGGGGATGGAGCAGCACCTCAGTGCTTCCAGAGAGTTCTGCACTGCTCAGCTGCCCACAGGTTTGAAAGGAGAAACTTCTTTGTGTTAAAGAAACCAATATTCTCTGCCATTACAGCAGCAGGTATGTACATATCATAGAATGGTTTGGGTTGGAAGGGACCTTAAAGATCCTCTCATTTCCACCCCCTGCCATGGGCAGGGACACCTTCCACTATCTCAGGTTGTTCCAAACCCTGTCCAGCCTGGTCTTGAACACTTCCAGGGATCCTGGGGCAGCCATAGCTTCTCTGGGTAACCTGTGCCAGGGCCTGCTCCCCCTCCCAGGGAAAATTATTTTCCCAATGTCTCATCTATCCCGGCCCTCTGGCAGTGGGAATCCATTCCCCCTGTCACTCCAGGCCTTGCAAATAGTCCCTCTCCATCCTTCCTGTAGGGTCTCTTTAGATATACGCCTAGTATGCTCTTAAAAATCCAAGGAAAATCCCCAAACCAAGTCTGTTCAGTGTGATGGAGCAGAGCTCAGTTCATAAAACCAGCTCAGCAATGTCCCCAGCACTAAAACTCAACTGATCTATAACAGAAAACAAAGAGCACACAAACAGGAACTAAAACTGGTGTCTCAGACAGATTCTTGGAAGGCTTTTGTGCAGCAAGGGAACATGTCTCAAGATCATGGAATGGTTTGACTTGGAAGGGACCTTAAAGCTCCCCCAGTCCCACTGTGGAAGTCCCTCTAACGGTTCCAACGAGCTCTCAGTGAGAATCTTTTCTTCCATGGAAGTTTCGATGTTCCAATCACGCTTAAACACAGCCGAAAGGGACGGCGATTCCTCGGCAGCCCAGCCAGCACACGGACATGTCTGGCCTGCATCCAAACACTGCCTGCACCTACCTAGCAACCAGAGAAGCCCTGTCAGAATAAAGCCTGAACACAACGAGCAGGAGGCTCAGAAACCTGCAAATGCTTCCAACAAACCATTGTATGAAAAACTGCAGCTTCTGGCACACGCCACGTTTTTACAGAATGAAGAAAAACCCTGATCTCCAGCAGGATGCTAATAGGAAATGCAGATTTCCTTACAGAAAGGGCCATCCCCACCAAGCTTCCAGAAAAAAATTATCCTCTTTCCCACTGTGGCTTCAGCATTATAAAGCCAAACTATATTAACAGAGATAACTTAGTAGTTTTATTTTTGTTTATACAACAATTCTAAATCCAACTGGACAGGTGCTGGAACAGCCCAAAATGCATTATCAAGGCCTGAGCAGGTAAATACAACTTACTCTGGCTCAGGAACACAAGGCAGATTTGTGGAACCGATCCCAGCCTCAGGCTGGAGCTGCACTGGGGAGAGACGGAGCTCTCCAAGGAGGGGGAAAAAGAAAAGATTCCCTTTCACAGGGCCCCTGGCCTCTACTCAGAGGCCCAGCCTGTAGAGCTCTAAGAAAATCTTATCACTAGCAAAAAATAACCTAATTCTGGATTTAAAAATACGTAGAGAAGATTTGATTCAAACGTCGGTTTCAATGATCGAGCTCCGTCTGCCAGAAATCATGAATTTCCTCATTTCTGTCACTCGGCCTTGCTGGGTGGCAGTACATTATTTATGAGTAATGCAATCCATGTTTTCTAAACATTCCTCCTTGCAATTTAGGGTTTGGGTTTTTTTCAAGGTTTCAGATACTAAGTCATGTTCAAACTTATCAAAAGCCAACGTTTGGATGCTGTGCTCTGCGACTGCCAACTGTACAAGCAAATCCTGGTGTGGTAACTCATTCTGGCCTAATGGATTTACAGAAAACACATTGATGTGTTTTGGGAGAATTTAAAAGACAATCAATGCTTCTGAGCCATTAAAAAATTCTAAATACAAAAAGCTTTAAGCCCCAAAAAGCACCTTATTTGCACACAGTGAAGTTAATACCCAATTGCTCTGGGAGAAGAGAATGTGCCAGCCCACACAAACCCTGCAGAGTTTTCCCTGGAAGGTATTTCCACAGACCAAAATCAGGAAGGTAAAAATTAGCTCAAGAAATACTCTGACACCTTCATCCCCGAGGAAGTAAAGCTCTGAAGACGAAACAATTTGTAAAGTGCATACTGTGAGTCAAACCACTTCTACAGCAACTCCAGAAGAAATCTGCCACTGTATCTCACAGTAGAATAACTTTTGAAGGCAACTATGAATCACCCCCTTCCCTGCTCTACCACACCCACAAAAACGGGACTTTTAACAGGCCTCCCAAATCACTACTCTGAATAAGAGACAGAAAAGCCACTTCTCTGGATTTTCTCTGTCCAAAGTTTGTATGGAAAATGGACAGAACATTAAGGGTGCCTGCAGTGCTTCATTAAAACCTGAAATTAAAAAACTCAATCCAACACAATTTAACACTTTTAACACAAAAAGCTGTGAGCTTTGAAAGAACAATGTAGGACATGGAAATGAAGACAATCAGCACAGATATGACTTGGTTACACCAAGGAACATCCCCTGTTGGTTGAAGCTCTCTGCCTTTTGGAAGTTTACTGAACATTCTCCTGGTGGGAGTACAGCGCCTGACCTGTGCCAAGAGCAGCTTTCCCTTCACTTCACTTTCCCCACCGAACATTTTATTGCTGTTCCTCAGGTTGGTTTCACCACAACATATACCCCAAGCAGCCACCCTCACATCCTGCTCCTACTTTCAGTGATGTTCAAATTCCATGGACCAGGAGAGCCATAATAATTCCAGATTCCTTAGCCTAAGCCTCTCACACAAACAGGACATCACCTACAGCACTGCTTCCCCCAAGATGTCCCAGTACACACTTCCACACTTTACTCCAGGGATACTCACACACCAATTTTTGTTCCCCTCTCTCCATATTTTATCCCATGTTTTCCCTTCATGCACAGAAAACAAAGCACAATCTCAGTGTCTTTCTCTCTTTCACGACAGAGCTTTAATCCTCATTTGTTCCACCAAGGATGGTTTGTGTCCTCCTGTTCCAACACCCCAAGACTTGGAATGTAAACACTGCATGTCCCTCATCACAGATCAGACAGGAAGAACCATCCATCATGCTGGACACTGCCCAAGTCCACAAGGAACTCTCTGCAACAGCTTTGCTAAAATCCAAAATATTGCAGCCTCACAACAGGTAAATTCACTCCAAAAGAAAACGAAACCATTTACACGTTCCTCTTGCAAATCTGTTTATCAGGAGACAACTACAATTGCACCAGGTTATAATCAGAGTTTATTTAACACCATGCAAGAGAGTATCATATGAATTCCACCAGATTGTTAAAATCTCGCATCTTAAAGTATTCTCAACCCATCACAACCTCAAGCCAGGCAACAGCTAAGGTAGGGAGTTTTTCCAGCCAAATCCATCACTGTCCTTAAATCTCCAAGTATGTTAGAAAAGGATCTCCATACGGAGATGAGAAGGCATGTTTTGTGTTGACACCTTCAGTCTCAGTCTTGTACTTTCACCACCTGTGATACATACTCAAGAAGCAGAAATGGAACTCCAGGTGGCTTTGGACATTCCCTTTGCCATCGAGGTACATATAGCCTGAGAACTGGTGATTAAACACTGCCCAACCCTCCTCCACTGTTCTGCCAGAGTTAGCATAAATTATCCTGAAAAACTGAAACAGAACTTCCTTCTCCAACCCTCAAAATCCATTTAAACCACAAAGTTGATAAATACTGAGCACGTGCTTTCCGGCAAAAGGATAAAACGGCCAAAATGTGAAGGTTTTCATAGAATCACAGAACGAGTTGCATTGGAAGGGACCTTAAAGCCCATCCCATTCCAACCCCTGCCCTAGGCAGGGGCACCTTCCACCATCCCAGGCTGCTCCAAGCTCCGTCCAACCTAGCCTTGAACACTACCCAGAGATGGGGCAGCCACAGCTTCTCTGGGCAATAACCGCCTCGGAATGATTACTGCGAAGCAGCACACCCAAAAGCATAGGAATTAGCCCTAAAACTCAGCGTGCTGACACACAGGGGCGAAACATCCGGTGTGCGCCCAGCAGGAGCTGCTCGAGGGAGCGCTACCCGGTCCTGCGGGTCCATCCCTCGGGCACCGGCACGGCGCGGGTTACGCAAGCCGGGCACACCGGTTATGAAATACCGACAAGCGCTCCTCCACCTCCGGCACGGGAAGCGGGGCACGGAGAGGCTCGGCCCCAGCTCTGCCCGCTACCGGGGCCCTGCCTGCGGGGCTCAACTCCTCCCGCCCGATCCCCCGCGGGATGGGCTCGGCCCGGCCGCTGCCCCCGCGGCACCGGGGCGGGCACCGGGAATTGGGGGGGAAGGGATGGCGCGGGGGGCCCGTTCCCGACCCCGCCGACCCCGGCCGGGCCCGCGCTCACCTGCGCTGCCGATTTCCATTCATGGAGCTGGGGCGCAGCCGCTCGGGGCTGCGGCGGCCGGCGCGGG
>VWYP01010012.1:175636-200849 GCA_013400435.1 Pycnonotus jocosus | reverse complement strand
CGGGGCCTTCAGGGCCGGGGGAGCGCGGGGGGAGCCCCACGGGCATCGGCGGCTGTCCTAGAGCGGGAAGGACGGGGCTAGGACACCGGCACCGCCCGCGGCGGCCGCCTGAGCCGGGAAAGCTCAACATGAGCCCATAGGGAGTTAAAAGAAGCACCAGGGGGTTATTGCGGACCCCGCAGTGTTGTGGTGTTTCAGTACAACGCAGCATATCTGCGTCGTTTTCTCCCTGCCGCAGCAGCTGCCCTGTGCAGCGGCTTCGAGGGCTTGCACCCCGATCCCCAATGAACTCAGCTGATGTGTTCTTAATCTTCACTAAACCCGCCAGAAGAACCTGGTGACGCCCAAGTGTTCCCATGTACAGGACATGGACACGCTGGGTGGGAGCGCCGGGAGCCGCCGGCATGGCCCGCACGCTGCCCCCGCTCTGGGCTGCGGGACCTGGAACACGCGGAACGGGGAGCCAGAGGGTGGTCGGACTCTGAACGGGCTTCCCAGGGAATGGTCATGGCCCCGACCCTGCCAGAGCTGCAGGAGCGTTTGGACAACGCTCTCAGCACAGGGTGGGATTGTTGGGATGTCTGTGCAGGGCCAGGCACTGGACTAAAAGATCCTTGTGGATCCCTTCCAATTTAAGGATATTCCGTGAGTCATGATTCGATGATTCACTGTATCAACATAAATTCAGAGCTTATGCTTGCCCTAGTCTCATTTTTTGAGACTTTTTAGCAATGTTCAATACCACTCCATTATGGATTTGTTACACAAACTGGCACCAAACAAGCAGAGCAGTGAAAGGGGCAAATAGCATGTGGGGAAGATATTAGAATGTGATAGACCGCAACAGAGTCAGTGCTGGGTCCGGCAGTGACGCCTTTATCTCTACTTCCTCTGCCCTCAAAAGATCATTTTTTTCATAAGAACAGTATATTGGGACTTATCCAAGTGAGTTTGAACCTGCTACTAATTGTGAAGAAACATCACTTTTCTGGTAGTGAGAGGGGCCCTTTCCCTGGAAAACAACTCAGAAGGTACTGAAGAACTGGAACTGTGGGCCAACAGAAAGTAAAGATCCATGATCCAAATTTCAGGGTCATTATTAAGAATTATCATCCTGAAGATTCCCAGCTGAATTAGTCTTTAAAAGCATAGATTTAGTTTTCAGGTAAGTGACACAGTAAGGATTTTAAACCCAAACAAATTAAAGGTAATCTACTAGAACATTTCCTTAACTGAAATTGGGAGTGGGAAATGTGATCTCCAGGATGAAGCAAATATGTGGGAGAGAGGCATCTCTGCAAACACACATCCCTCAGGGGCAGCGCATCTGGTCCCACAGCTCGGGCACTGTAATCAGCACCAAGGCTGGGGCTCAAATGGCAATCTAACACTTGAAACCAGTTTTCTGACCTGTTTTTCAGGACTCCAGACCCAGCTGCACAAAGCACGATTCGCTGTTGTACCTCACACAGAAACAGCCCCTTTAAAACTGCTAAAGATTCTGTTATGTAGTAGGAATCGTTTAAAATAGGTGATACAACCCACAACGCAGCAGGATGTGTGCAGGACCTGTACAGGTGCCCAGCTCAGGACAGAACTTTCTGGTGCTGCCGTTAGGTAAATTAACTGACGAGTGCCTGCATGCCATTAGCAAGCACTTCCTTAAGATTCCTTGGCATTATTCAAAAACCCAGTTACAGCTCAACTGTTAAATCATTCATTGGCTTAAGGTCTGTCCCTGCACCTCTGCAAAGTAAAACAAAGAATTCCTCCAACAAAGAACTCAGAGGATGGCAAACGACCTCCAGTTTTGGACCCTAAAACTCAACCATAAGCTGCTGGCATTGGAGAAGACTAGGATGTTTGCAAGAATTGCAAAGCTGGAAAATGTAAAACACGACGGGAAATGCAAAACACGAGGCAGTGCAGAAACACAGAGGATCAAGTTTAACCTCCATCTAAAACGAGTATGAAATCTGTCATTAAAGCACCCCAGAGCCAAGAGCCTCTGAAGCACTTGGTGAGGCTGGAGGAACAACAGAATTCGATGTACATTTCTGTTACCTAATAACCCAGGAGCCCAGAATCAGTCACTTCTCAGGTGACATTGTAATAAAAAGTGGAATTGTACTGTATTCCCAGAAGTTTTTTAAGCACATTTGTTTGCTTAAGTGTTTCTCTCATTGAACTGAGATGTGGAGAGTGAGAGGTGTTGGATCCTCTGCAGTGTCTGATGCAATTCAGCTCCAGTCAGCGTTTCCCTGTTTGTACCCCAGCCTTTCCCGAGGGAATGGCTGGGGTGAGCATGTCCCTTCCCCACACAATGTGACTCAGGAGTGTCACCCCGACATATTCACATTGCTTTTATTTAGGTCTTCTGCCAACAGTTACAGGGTAACAGACACTTGGGACTGCAAAGTCAAACTTGCAAGCAAAAATCAGGACCAAGGCAAAAAAAAAAAAAAAAAAATCCACGAAGGCAATTAAATCAAATCCAATATAAATACAATGTTCTGGAGCTCTTAAATCATACTGCTTTCTTTAATAAAGAGGTGGTTAGGATCTTACAGTATTTTCTTTTGGCCTAATCCAAGGATTTTGTTACTCTTCACCAGTCTTAATTCCACACATACAAAAAAAAATTGATATTCAACCTTTAAAATATAAGCCATATTTTCTTAATAAAATAAGTTTTGTGCTGCTGCTTGTTTAATAAGTACTGTACATCAACTGTTCACGGCTATTTAACAAATGGACCATACAGAGTTCAAGCTAGAGCAAAAAAAAAACCCACAAGAAAAATAACAACCCAAACTGAGCGTCCTGTAAACACCCTATGTACAGTCCCACACTTGCTCATAGAAAGGAGGTACGAAAGGGGCTGGAAATTGAACAAAAAAGCACTGGAGTCCTGGAAATTTTCTTTCACAACTATTGAAGTGCAAATCACTCAGGTAATATATGAATTTCACTTGTTTATTGCTCTCCTGCTGTCTGGCTTCCCTTCCTGAAACAATCACATTCTTTTATTTCACACTGATTTTCCAAGAAGAAAACCTTCCGCGAGGCAACGCTGTATGCTTGGGCTGTTTGAGACATCATGTGCGATCCCAGAACACCCCAACTGCCCTAGAAGCTGTGGGGAGAGGGCAGAGCAGCCCTCCCACCCCATTCTGTTCATATATGAGATAAGGGAAACAGCACTCAACAGGTAAATGAAAGCTACTCCTCTTCCCACACAACTGCATGCACTCTGCGATGCTTCCAGTCGCAGGTGGAACTCATGCGCACGGAGAAGGCAGAGACTCGGAGCTGATCGGGATGCCCGTGTGGGGTTTGTGGCTAACTACAGATCCTGATTTGTACCTGGGGTAACACCTATCCGCTACAGGCAGCAAAACACACCTCAGCATGCAGCTACTCATTTGCATCTCGGACAAGAGGGGGAGAAATGCTGATGCCAGAGCGCGGAGAGGGTACGGTGCATAGTTGGGTATAGAAAACATGCGGGTCACTCCAACCTCTCTAAACTTCTTCAAAGTGGAAACAGGGTTTAAAGGGCACAGCAGCTACTGAGTTTGGCTTTTTTTGTTTCTCCAAAACCATGAAAACCCAACGCAGAGGGTGAAATAAGGGCAGAACACAATCTGCAAGTCAACAGCTGAGAGTTTCAGAAGCTGTGAAGTTTTTGTGTAGTTAAAATTGCTGTTAAAAGTAGGTGCTACATCAGCAAGTCTTCATTCATAGTTTTCTATGAACAGCCACCTTACAAATGAGTGCAAATCTTAAAGGTCCATTTTACATTTCAAGTCTCAAGGTTAAAAAAAATTGTTACAGAGCAACAAGCTGTTTCTGTAAATGTCCACACTATCTCTGTTCAAATGGTTAAAAATGGCACGTGCTATGCCACAGCTACTAAAAGACATTTCAGAATTCTAGACCCAACTAAAACACTAAAATAAAAACGAGGAACTAAAATACCTTTGCCCCTCACTGCCGAGCAGCAGCCAGGTGCATTCCGGTGTAATGCTGGTGAACAAACTGATTTGAAGAGAGAACCTTGACCTTGACCCCGAATTTATTCTTAATGAGGAGCTTTCTAACACCAGGTGAGCGGGAACAGCCCCTCTGAGATTGTTTTGCTTTCAATGAACACAAGCCAGAGTTCAGAGGATGAGATGGAGGTGCTGATTGGTGTCACTATGCAGGCACTTGTGTAGAGGAATGTAGGCTTCTCATGTTGACACTTAGTGTTGATGTGTTCCCTACGCTCTAAAAGCCTTCCTAAGAGTTCCCTACCTGCTGACCACGGATAGTTCCTGGTCTCCTCCCCGTCACCTTGAGGATATACAGCAGTGGAGGTTGACACAAGGTGCAAAGGAGGATGTGAACCAAACACCGTGGTCTTGAGGAAAATAGGACTGTGCTAAACGTAGGATCTTCACCAAATGTGACATCAGTGGGCTCAGCACTTAGTTTGCATAGCATAGTGATGTTGTCACTGTTTACAAACACGTTGACCCAAAAGAAAACAGGAGAGTGAATTCCTGGGGTTAGGACAGCTCAATGGGCCAACATGACTGGTGTGGTTTTCATGAAGGCAAGGCAAGTTTCAACGTCAAAAAGTACAAACCAAAGAGGTGTAGATGTGCTTCTGTCCACGCGCAGGCCAGGGGCAGCGCTCACGTGGGGCGGCCTGGGAAACACGTTCGGCAGGAAAATGATACCAGAGCTCTTCCCCTCAGAGCGTGGCAGGAGCGTGTGCCTTGTTTGTCTCTTGAAGGAAGCGCTGTGAACACTTTCATAGAAAAAACCCCAGATAATGTGCCCAGATGATGTTGGTACTGAGCTGCCACCACAGCCCCGCCACTGTGTGTACGGTCACTGTGTAGCAAAACGGGTCTGAAAAGCAGTGACCAGGTTCCTGGGGGGAAAAAGGCTGTTCTCCTGGTACAAGCACAAATCAGGAGCTTCCCCCATGACAACAATAGGGATTTCATCATTCTAAGGAACAATCTGGTGTGTTTTCAGAATAAAATCCCTGGTCATGAGAGCAGTGAAACCATGACACAAAGAGCAGCAAAACCTAGCAGCAGAGATGGTGAAAGCCTGGAGGTGCTGGACATGGGCATGTGGTGGGTGGGAAAGCAGCCGGCCCGGGCAGACACGTGCCAAATGCACAGGGGCAATCAATGGGCACTGTGGAGCATCCAGCACAGGCTGCAGTCGGCAGCACTCATTGGACAGAAACGTTGGAGAGCTGTGGTGTGAGCACACAGCCTCAGGAAGTGCGGGGATGTAAACTCTGAGAATGTTAATGACTTGTGGATTTTGGCAACAGACTCAATATCATATAAAAATAATGTTTAGTAAAAAAATCCCGATGTCCATAAAAATTCGAGGGGAAAAGAAAAGAAAGAAAAACATGGGTAGCGCTTTCTGTCCTCATGGGATGGAGATACCTCCATTTGTCAGAAACAGTTTTAAATAACAAGTAGTACATTGGAAACAAAAATGGGTCAGCAGCCATTAAACGTGTCCTGTATGAAAGTGCACATCTTTCAATGGGGTTTAACCACCGTGAGGTCGTGATCTGACACAAACTGCAACTGAGGACCATAGAAATTAACTCCTTCTGATGGAAATATGGACCACCATCAAGACAAGATTACTAGTTTCCTTACAAGATTAAAAACATTGAAATTTTGCAGCATCATAGTAAGGCACTCACCCATGGAAAAGTCTGTGACTGTTGCTTCGAGCGGCAGCAGCTGACTAGCTTGTAACATGAGGAAGACAGTTTTCAGTTCTGAGCTAAGTGCTAGGGTGCCTTACATTATCTGGGGGGAATTACTTGGGGGTGGGGAACTGTTAGTGTTACAATTCTCCTATAAACTAGTTGTTTTGTTTTTTTTTTTCCCCTCAACCCATTAAAGCATCTCATAATCTAAAATATTAGTTTTATAAATCTAGTCTTCTGTTTTAAGGCTCTAAAAATCCCCTCCCCCCAACACCCACAAAAAATACCTACCAGCGCCTGGTGGGCAACGGAGGACCAAAGCCGCCAGTTCACAGTCAGGAGTCTCTAGTATTGCATCTTAAAAATGAAAACCTGCTTCTGCCTCCTGGGAGTTTTATCCCTTCCCTTGAATGCCTTCATGTGTTTGGTCAGGTCAAAATTTTGCAAAGCCAGAAAAAAATTTAAAAAATCATCATCATCATCATCATCAGTCTCTTCCAATCCTACAAAGGTGTTGGATCATTCTGTCCCGTGGTGCTGGTCTCCTGCCTCGAGTCGACACTGCCTGCCCTGCAGTGATTTCTCATTGGAAAAAAAAACCAAGGTGTCCCAATGCTTCCTTTTTTGTATGGCTCCTACAAATCTGAAAGCTTTCTTGAGTGAGGTAACAAAAGTTAGGCTTTCAAGCAAAGTACATGGTACGTAAAGTGTCCTGATGAACCTGCACAGCCTTCGCCAAGGCCTGGGGGTCTCTGCCGTTGCTCTGTCCAGATATGTGGCTGCCCTCGCCACTGAAAATCAAGGAAATCACTGTGTAATTATTTCATATTTTTCCCCCAGGAACACTGAGAATCTCCCCTGGAGACGGGGATCAGCTGAGTGCTGGCAGCGCGAAAGTCACCTCACTGCAGTGCATAGGGTCGTTGTGCATGCTGGTGACTGTGACTGTACTGCAGATTCCAGCACCTGGAGGCAGCTGGAAATGCTCAGACACCCCAGGAATGCTCCCACAAGCCTGAGATGAGCTCAGGATAGGATTTAACCCTCCTTTATCCCCATTCCCCCTGTGCTAGGCCTTAAGAGGATGCAGCTACATGCAGGTCTTCTCCTAAAAAGGCTCTGGTGCAGCACTCTTGGACTCTTTTAAATATCAACACTCCTTGCCCATGCCTGGCTCTGCCCTCCCAGGGCCACAGGCTGTGCCCCTCACCTGTCATGCTCCTTATCCACGAGGTGGTACCGTGCCCGGAACGCCACCAGCCGGGCGTAATAGGCTGGGGCAGGGATGGAGACGGAGCGGGTGCAGCGCACGTAGGTGTGGCACAGCTGGTACGTGAGGATCTGCAGCTCATCCGCTGTGAATCGGTTGTCATCCCAGAGCACGTAGTAATGGGACGGCCGGCTTGTGCCCTAGGAAGGAGGGGGCCCGTGTGAGAGATGCTGCTTGCACCTGGATGCAGCTGCCTTGCATCCCCATCAGCCCCTCCCTGACCCAAATGATCTGTCAGCCAGCCTAGGCAGGAGGGATGCCTGTGTTTCCCTGCTGTGAGAGCCCTACACGGCGATGAGGCACTGCTGCGGGGTGCCTGCTCCCTCTGTGCCACACAGACCACTGCATCCCCCACTGCATCCCCACCAACCCAGGCAAGGTCCCACTGCCTGCACAGGGGAGGGGAAGCCAAGCAGCCTCCCTTCTGGAAGCAGCTGCAGATTACACGAGTGCAGTTTTTCCAGTCCAGTTTCTGACTAATCTTGGCTGCCTGCAGCCAGGCAGCTGCAGAGCAGGCAGGGATGGCTGGCCTGGCTCTCCCACCCACGGCCAGACAGCAGGTCCCTGCTGATGACTGGGCTCCACAGTGAGCCCAGCATACTACGACACCAGCTGACAAGCTGCTGAACTGGCTGCTCTGAAGGAAGAAAATCTCTTAGGAGAGACCCTCGGCTCCAGGAGAGAAACCGAGTACGTGCCACACAATGCAGCAGCAGCACGGACCCCACACCTGCTTGCCAAAACACCGCAGTGGCAGCTCAGATCCAACTATCCTCAAATCCAACTGCCCACGTCTCCACACTAAAGGGAGGCTGTGACAGGGCCAGGACAAATGCACGAGAGCACGATCTGCAACAGCAGCCAAAAAACCCAGCAGCATCCCAAGAGTCAGCACTGGATGCCTGGTACCTGAATGCCTGCATGACTGCACAGGTAGAAGTCAAACTCAAAGGGGTGGGTGATGTTGGTATCCACTGTTGTTCCTGCTGGGATGTTCCCACTCTTTCCAATCTGCAGGGAATAGAAAGAGATCCAAGCACTGCAGAGTTTGGTTATTTCCAGTTGCCAAAAGCACTGTCCTTAACACAGCTGCCCCACCCCAGGACCATGATGGAGGGTCCCCATCTCCATTTGAGATGTTGAGATGGTCTCCAAGTGCCCATTCAGGAGGGACAGAAGCAGCTCATCCAACTCTGCTTCCTGCCCAAATAGGCCTGCTGGCATTTTTTGCAGGCATCAACACCAGACATGACATGGAAACATAGCCAACAGCATGGGAAAAACAGCAGCAGGGTGAGGGCTGGGCAGGGGCCCATCCTACTACAGAGGATTAAATGAGCAAAACTCCAGGAATCTCTGTAGAGCATGTGCTGGAGTCTATGCCACTAGATACTGAGGTTTTTTCATCCTGATCAAAAACTGTCCTCACTTCCCAAGATAAAATCTTCCTGCTCGTGGGGAGCAGTCTGGTTAGACTCAATCTGACTATTAAATTCAGATGAAATCTAGAAACAGTGACAGCAATCAATGTTACTGCAGAGCACACATGAACAAGCTGTGAGCAAGCAAGGGGTTATTCAGCCTGTCATGTCAGCAACTCCAGCTATCACCAAAACAACAGATGTTTTCAAGCTGACAGAGGCTATTTCAAGAGTCACCAGGATCATCAGAACTCAGTAACTCATAATAACAGCAAACAGCTGGCTGGAGTTCTGGAAGCAGACTAATCCGTGTGGCTGTAGGAGTCCATTGAGCAGCACGTTTCATTCAGAACAAGCTCTCCCTGCCAGTGGTGAGATCTCCCCTCGGCAAAGCTAGGGCTGGCTCTTCCATCAGACAGGGATGAATCAGCTGCCTCCAGCCCCGGCACCCTGCAGCACTCACCCTCTCATTCTTGTCTGCACAGAAGAGACGGGTGTGATGCCTCTTCTGTACAACAATGTAGGTGATGCCAGGCTGGTAATCCTTTTCCAGTTTGATGCAGGCATCTCGGATTGCCAGGAGCTCATAGTGAAGGATCTGGAGAGACAAGGGCACACAGAATGAGGGGACACACCAGCGACCAGCTGTACCTCGGCACCCTTAAAGAACTTCATGGAGCTGGTGCAGCCCTGCTGGCCTACAGGGACCTGAGAGTTCCTCACCTGTGGGAGCTGCCCCTCAGGAACACCATCGCGGTAGAAGATGATCCTGGTGGGTTTGAAGCGTGTGGATTTGTAGAACTGGATGAGGAGCTCCCTCACCATGTAGGACAAGTCCTCAATGATCTCTTGGCGAGGACGCTGCACGCGCACCGTGGCACAGTACCGGCTCGGGTGGGCATCCATGCTGCCCACAACCTGCAGTGACAGACAGGCCCATGCCTTACACCAGGAAGGACAGAGGGGATGTGGGACATTCCCAGCCTCCACCTGCTTCCCACACACACAGCTGGCCATAGGCAGAGCACCTGAACTCACAGATCAGATGGGACAGCAAATACTGTACAGGCAATTGGACATCCTTGGTCATGACCACATCCTGATGTCACACTGCCATGCCCTTTTAAACATTTGTGAGAATTTCCAGTGAGACAACTTTGGTTGGTGCCATTGAATGCCATGGTCGTGGGCGACTGATGCTGCTCTGCCCTTACTTCACCTCTGCCTGGCAGTGAGAGGGAGTGGGGCTGCTCAAAACAGCCAAGGGCTGCCCCAGACAGTCATGGACTGCCCAAGGACATGGTGGGTCGAGTCACTCTGTAGCAGACATTGAGCAGGAAGTTCCCACTGCAGTGCAGACAAACCTCAGACAAATTAGAGCAATAGGAAAGGGGCAGCTGGGCTTGGCTGTGACACAGGGCTGGGGGCACAGCGTGAATCAAGTGCTGGCCCATGCTGGGGAACAGACAACCACAGCTGCCTCACTCTCCACGCTCAGCAGTGACTGCACCATGTGCCCCACATGCCCTGAGCAGAGGGGAAGCACTGGACTCCAAATCCTCAGCAGTGTGAATCTGCTGCCCTTGCCCTCCCCAACACTTTCACTTTTACTTTGCAAACAGAGCTCTGGGGCTGGGGCTCACCCACTGGAGCCCCTGTGTACAACGGAAACTGTTCCTTTAATTTCAGCCACAGACACACTGCTATTGTCTAATCAGCAACACACCAAGGACAAGGTCAGGTTGCTCCAAAGGCTTTACCCTTCTCGTCCCCTGCAGCTTCAAAAAAGCTTTCACAAAAATCAAGAAAAAAGCCCCAGTGGTCCTGCACAAACCACAATATATTTTCAGAGGGGAAGCTCTGCTGCCAGGAAACAGACTGTTCTGTCCCAACCACACCTACAGCAAACAGCCCAAAGCCTTTCCCAATCCCTTCTAATTAAGAAAAAAACCCACTCCTTCAAAGACATATTTGCATGCCAAGGAAAACCTGAGCTGTGAGTCCTGGAAAGTTAAGAACTTAATAGGAAAATGCTGACATGCTTATACTGCATGGCAATGAGCACAGGGCAGTGTCTCCCAGCCCAATGGAGGGCACAAGCTGGCCCTGGCCCTGCTGGCACCAAGCAGCACTTCGCTCCATGGATGCTCATTATTAATTTGAGAAGAAAATCCTCCTCCACAAAGGGCTCAGAAGCCCCGTCACCCCAGTTTCCCCCATGTCCCAAACCCCAGCTCTCCAGCAGGGGGAAGGCCCCTGAAGGGCTGCAGCTGGACAGGGATGTCCCGGGATGACTCCATGCAGCATCAAGCTCCCGGCAGTCTCAGGGCCACGCTCGGGGCCGGCACATCACGAGCCCCATCTGGTGGCAGCTGCCAGTCTCCCTGCGGCACCCAAAAACTGCAGCTTCCCTGTGCGGAGAGGCAGGAAGGGATCGGGATGCAACTTCCCAAGATAAAAACACCTGACAGGGTACGGGCCCACTCTGAGAAGTGTCATCATAGGGACAGCAGTAACACATGGACACGTGAGTCCCATTCCAGCTCCTGCATCCTGCAGGGTTTTTGGGCACCAAGCTGTGAACTTACAGCCGTTATGGAGGGTTTCTTCCCATCTCCTGCTGGCGGGTGAGTGACATCAGCCCCGAGGAAGATCACCGGCTGCTGAAAGACGGCAGAGCTGGTGGGAGAGGAGAGAAGAGAAAACAAGCAGTCAGCCTTTGGTGCCATCTCAGGGTGATGTACAACCCAATGGAGATGAGCAGATGATATCAAGGATATCTCCTGACCTCCAACTCTGGCCTGCACACATCAACAGTATGTTATCAACAAGGTGAAACAAGTTACAAACCCCCATTTCAAAGAACTGCTTTATGAAGGCCCCCTCTTCTCCATGCAAAGCCAAGCAGGCAGCACCACAAGGGACTTGAGGTACAACCGCAAAACTATGAGAGGCAGTGGCTGTACAAACCGCTGGTGAGGCACAAGGATGTTGTTGATCCCGCCAAGCTTGACGTTGATCTTGAGGCAGAGGTTGGAAAGGGTCTGTGGGGAGGTTTTCACCACATTCTTGACCTGGACGCACTGCGTGGCCATTCCCAGGAGAGTGTCCCCAACTCGCTTCACTTCGGCTGTGGGCAGAGGAAGCAGGTAAGCACACAGGCAATCAGACCCGCACCATTTCCAGCAGCACCCTCAGGAATGGGGAGAGCCCTGCAGGAGCCAGCCCTGCTGAGGCAGCCCAAAACCCTTCTCTCTGTGCCCGCCCTAGACACACCATACACTGGCGTCTTCCCTGGCAGGATGACAATGATGAGCTGAAGCCCTGAGTAGGTGTTCTTGAGGTGTCGGAACATGGGCTCCACGCTGTCTGCACCCTGGGCATACTTGCAGAAGCAGGGCTGGCCCTGGATCGGCATCCCAGCGTCCTTGGAGATCTTGCGCAGCTGGTCTGTGAAGTTCCTGTGCCAGGAGGAGAAGCAGTGAGCCCTGAGCCCTCCTGCACACCAGCTATGCCACTGAGCACAGAGCCCCATGGCCAAGTGCTGCAGCACGGGACAGAGACAGGGCCATCACATCACCTACTGGTGGCTCTATGGCACCCAGCACATAGATGGCACAGGAAACACAAGACCAGCATATATCAGGGCTGAACTGTCCCCTCTTGGTGTCCTCTTACCCATGTACTGACTCTTTCTAATGCAATGGAGCTGAGCCCTTCCCTTTAGGAAGCTGGAGCAGTGGAGAACAAACCTGCTCCCTGCAACAGCTCATTTCTAGGTGACTGCAAAGCTGATGCCAGCCTGCACTTACCACAACTCAGCCACACTCTGGATTTTTGGAATGCCAAGGATTGATTTGATGTGGCGAGAGCCAGAGGCAACACAGGGTTCACAGCTCTGCTGCAAAGGGATCATGGGAGGAATGAGGTTTCACTCCCACCTGCACCCAGGTACTGCAGACATGGACATTCTGAGCTCTTCCAAACCCTAAACACTGACCATGCCAAACACCCCAAAGAGACACCCAAAGTACTCACCTCAGTGCATTCACTCTCAGTCAGGAGAAACCTGAGGCCCCAGAAGAATTCAAAACCAAAGTGATTTCCCTAAATCAAATAAACTGGTCCTGCTCTGTGTCACTTTGCTACAGAAACATATTCTCTAAACTACCAAAGTTTTTTTGAAAGCCCAAAACTTCTCAGTAATAACCCATGGGAAGTTAGGATGCTTCCTACATGAACTACATAATTTCAGATTACTGGGGAAAGTTTTAGTCCTTAGAATCCCTTCTATCTGGGGAGATTCAGACTAGAATAGTTCAATACAGCTTTAAAGCTGGCAGTTTCACCTCCCAATACTGCAGCTCCCTGATGCAAAGAGTAGACTGAGGAGAGCCTGACTGACAGCTCACAGATACTCACTCCAACCTAACTGCTTTGTGATGGCTTAGGGACCATTTGCAGCTGGAACAAACAGTTAGGCTCTCTGGATAAACCAAGAGCAACAGGGACTAGACACCCCACATCACATTGGTACCACAAACAGAGGAGCTCCCTGCAGCTCCAGCACTGGTGATGCCGGACACGCAGTCCCTGGCTGTGAGCAGCAGTGTGGCCACCTCTGGCTTCCCCCAACCACATGGGCTGCCCCTTTCCTTACTTCAGCACCTCCTCTCGACACTGCTTCTGCGGGGCAAAGCAGGCAATGGCCCAGACTTTGATCTCAATGCCGTTGTAGAACTGCTTCCCTCGCATGTCCCACACGCCCTGGTTGGGAGTTGCAATGGCCCGGTTCTGCAAGGCAAACAGAGGGTCAGAGTGCAGCCGCAGCCTGCCCGGCCCCGCAGCCCCAGAGCCCTGCATGGGCTAGGGCTGTGCTCCCTGTGCCAGTGCTGGAGCTGGAGTTGATTCCCTGGCAATGGGCAATCCATAGCCTCAGCTCCTCAGCAGTGACAGAAAGTCCACCCGAGCCGCCCTATGCTGAGCACCCCTCTCCTCTTCATCTCATCACCAACAACTCTTGGCTACAACTTTCAGAACCAGCTATATTGCAAAAAACTCGAAAAACACAAAGCCAAGGTACTTTGATAAAACATTCCAGCTCTAACATGAATGTAACACAACTTTTGCTCAGAAACTGTTTCCAGGTGCTGACAGCATCTCCCTGCACAGTGCAGCCCAGCACAGGCAGCCCCACTTACCCGGCCTCCATACTGCAGGATGGGAGCTGGCAGGACCCGCCCTGTCACCTCCGTCATATCATCCTTCACCTTGATCCCAAACTCCTGAATGTATGGATCCAGGTTGTAGCTGGCATTCTTCATCTGCAGAGGGAAGGAAGGGTCATGGGAGGAAGTAAGACCAAGTGCTCCATCCCAGGCAGCTGCAGCTGGGCAGGAAATGTGAGCACCTGAAGCAGCTCTGACAGGGGAAGGCAAGCAGAACACTGAGGCCCAAATGTTCTCCTGCAAATTGACCCATGGGGACCTGATTTTGAAGCACACATAACCAATGCAACTAACAGTACAGCTTGCTTCTGAAATTAAAGATTTCAACAGGAAGGTTCAGACTGGCAAGAAACTTATCAAGAGTCCCAGAAGGAATACCAAATGTCCCTGGCTTCAAAAGCCCAGATGTACGTGTTTGAGGAACAACAACCCCATTAACCAGTGGCCAGGCACAGACAGAGTTCCTGTACTGCAGCCCCACATACACCCACAGCCAAGGGCACGTCTCTATTTCCCATTTTTAGTTCCAGCTCCCTTTGAGTCAAGTTCCATCAGTGCAAGGGCCTGAATTTGCTGCATGTGCATTTGCATGGTCTCTTTGAGCCGGGCTCCCCTGTGCCAGTGTCCGTTACATACACAGAGGCACCTGTGCGCAGGAATTTGGTGGGAAGAGGGGGATAAAACTCCACCATTAACCTCACCAACACCTTCTCAGCAGGTCACAGCTCTCTGCCACAGAGCAGTTGAGGAGCAGGACCATGGCAAAGTCCACCATGGACACGATGCCATAACCTGCCATTGGTGCCAAGCCCTGAGCCCACCCCCCATGGGACTTGAATCACGTACCAGGCGACTGATTTCCTCCTGCCTGTCTGGGGCAGACCTGGCTGTTGCTTTTATCATGGTTGATGTTTGATTGTCTGTGAGCTTCTTGATACACCGCTGGCCTGCCACAATGTTACACACCTGCACGGGGAGGGGACAGACAGCAGACATGTGTTGGGGACAGATAAGACATGAGGGGACCACAGCTGAGCACAGCCCCAAGCCACAGGTGCCAACACTCACCTCCAAGGGAAGGTATGTGTGCTTTTGTTCCTGGCCAACCTGGAGACAGGGCAGGTGAGGGTATTTCAGCTGCAGGTTGTATTTCTGTTTGAAGTACTGAGCCACTGTGCACTCCACTGTCTGACCACTCTCCAGCTGCAGTGGGAACCTGGCAGAGGCAGGACACAAGGGATGCACCTACTCAGAACAGACACTTCCACACCTCAGGCACTGTGTACTGTGGCTGAGAAGAGGGAGTTGCCAGGCTCCCACCCTGAGCTGCCATACAACAAAATAAAAAGCTTAATAGTGGTATTTTCAGAAATGGAGTCAGGAATACTCTTACACCAGTGTGAGACTAAGGTCCCTAAATAAAGCTCTCTCTCACTAATCCAGTTAATCAGGGCAAATGTTTATTGCAGGACGTGCCACACATGCCGTGGTTGGGCACAAAAATACAGCACACTGGCACTCAGGAGGGCTTCTGTGCCTGGTGTCCTCCCTGGGAGCTGAACTGAGCTCCAGGGAAAGGCTAACTGGCCTCTACAGGCACAGGACAGCAGTTGCAGAGTGAGCAGAAGAGGGCAGGAGTGGAACATTTCCCTTCAAAAATGGGGAGAAAAAAAATCAAACTTCCAGTCTGCAGGGCTGAGAGGCGCCATGACACCTGCAGCTGGAGCACAATACCCATCCTCAGCCAGCACCAGCTGCTCCCAGCTCCATCAAGAGCTCCACGAAAATGCAGAATTGACCTGATATTCTGTAGAGAACCAAAATTACAGGAGAGCCAGACTGACTACATCAGCGAGGTGCCACATTCCTTTTAAAAAATCTGTGCCCCAAGGCTGTGCCCCAAGGATGCTGGTGCACAGGAGACACTGAGGGGTTCTCAGGCCCAGCCTGCTCCCAGGCACACATAAAAAATTCCAAGACAGAAACTCGTGTTAGCCCCTGACAAAGTCTCTGCTTTGGCAGTGACTATTTTAAGAATGAAGAAAACCAAACCCGGAGGTAAAAACTAGGACAATTCCTGGCATGTCAGCTCCTGCCCGCCGCCGTGCTCTGCCTGCCAGACACAGCATCCTCTGCACTCCCATCTCCCTGCAGCCCACTCCACACATGGCTGCAGAGCCCCAGACATGTCTCCTTTTGCCATCAAAGACTGGAGCTTCCTGTTCAGCTCTCCCTAACGATACCAGCAGCTGTTAACAAGGAGAAGAGTGCGAATTTTTCCAAGGGCATCTGCCCACCCGCCTTACGTCTGGTGGCTGGCTGGCCGTCGGGTAACGTTACACACACGGTATTTCCTCTTCATCTGCCCACAGTGGGTCACCTCCACCTTCAGACCTGATGTGAGACAGGGAGATACAGCACAGTCATGGTGAAGATGGGAGCAATTTCCCTTTGCCTAACTTCCCCAGGACACTGTCAACAGCCTTCTTAACTAATTTCCTGCTTGCAGATACCCCGACAATAGGATGAGGGAGGCAGTGGTGCCCCAGAAGACATTTAAAATGTGCAACTCCTGTACCCCCACCTCACTGCAGGGCTAGGTGGGACACAAGCCATAGCTAGTGCCAGGCACAGGTTCCAGAGCTCCCTGGGGGCTCTACCTTTGATCTCCTTGGTGAAACGCACTCTCTGTGAGTCAGTCAGGGGCTTGGGCTGCTCGTCGATGTTCCGGATGTCCAGCACCTCACACATGAACTCGATGACTGGCTGGGCTTTGTAGAAGGCAGTGGCTGACACTGTAGGAGAGACACCACGATGTGTCTCTGCTCTCAACCAGCCTTCCCAAATACACCCAGCCCTCCCACTGCAGCTCCCCAGCATGAGAAATAACGTCACCATCGATGTTGAGCATCATCTTCCACATGGCAGGCCGGACTGACTGGTGGAAGCCAAACCACACCTCCCTGCCCCCTCCCAGGGGGTGGTAGTAGCCTTCAGGGGGGGAGAAGAAGGAGCGGCCAACAGGAGTGTACCTGTGAACCAGGGCAAACCATGTCAATGGCACACACTGGGCCCATGGCAGCACCCCCAGACCCTTGAGATGGCACTCACCCTGCCAGCTGCATCACCCCCTCTATTTCTTTTGCAGGAGCACCCAAGAACACAACTGGCACAGCCGCCTCCTCCAGTGACTGTCAAGGCCAGTCCCAGCCACAGCAGCTTGCCAAGGGCGGCAGTCCCCTCCCCTCCCTGGCATAGCCCCATTGTCCCTCCGCTCAGGTACCTCATGGAAGCCAGGTGCCTCATGGCAACATCCAGAGCCTGGACAGACTCCAGTGGGACGGGGATCTGCCCACTGACCAGGGCCTCGTGCAGCATGCGCCAGCTCACAATGGCCATCCATTTGATAGAGACCTTAAATATCCTGTCCTTGCCTTCCCCTGGGATCGTCACCTCAAAGTCAACCTGGGTGCAGGAGGGAAGAGACAGTGACCATGGCATCCCCACAGGGATGAGGCGGGGTCGTTTTCTCCTGGTCTTTCCCAGGCAGGAGGGAAGTCACAGTGCCCACATGGGGCTCACTGCCCTCTCTTACCCGCTCGTTCCCAATGGGTAAGGCTGTGACAGTGTAGATGTTCTTCTTCCCATCATAGACTGGTTTTCGGTCACCAAAGATCTGCGGTTTGAAGTGCTGCACCATGTACTCCACGACCTCCCTATGCAGGCAAGACGGAGGCCAGGATAAGAGAAGGGAGCGGTTTGTTTTGTTGCTTTCTTCACAGCCTGATACCTTCTGCAACCTGCCCAGTCCACCCCACTCTTCCTCCCTGGGGCAACTGAGAGCAGAGATGTGACCTCTGGGGCAGGAAAGCCCCTGGACAAGCAGCCACCTGCCTTGTCCCACAGCTCAGTACACTGGCTTTGGCAGAAGGTGTGTACATGGCACTGCGGGGAAGAAGGAGTGGACATGGCACAGTGTGACTCCCTGCTGAAAGCACATGCAGCATCTGCTCACCGGCCCTTGGGGCATAGAGCTCCCCAGGCTGTGAGGGCAGGAGGGGACAGGCAGCAAAGAGCACATCAAAAGGAAAAACAAAGAAAAGTACATGATGGTCTGAGGTCTGGGCTTGCTATTTTTAAATCAGGGATTGTTGCCAAAATAGCACAGCTGCTTCAGAGCAGCAGGGACTACGCTGAGGCTCCAGACCCCTGACGCTCCTGGGCCAGGAAGCAGCACTGCTGCACAAACATGGCTGGGGGGCCGATCCACCTGTGGGCATCATACATTGCCATGACCCCTACGACTGCTGTGACCCCTGCCATAATGGCCACCCTAATGGCTTCTACTGCAAAGACAGAGACAGGCACTTATAGAGCCTCCACTAGGAAACTGGAAGCAGGGAACAAGCGCCAAACCTCTAATACTTGCCTTACCTGTTGACTCTGCGTGGACATTTATCGGGTTTGATATCCACTTCATAATGATACACATCGATCTTGGGAATGTCCACTTCAAAGTAGTTGGCCAGGAGCTTGATGGGCTTCCCGACAGTTCCTATCCCAGGCCGACGTGGTGCTTGAAACACCTGCTGTAAGGGGGGCAGGTATGCGCCTGCAGCTGTGGGAGAGAGCACAGGTCAGGAGGGCTGCCAGGGACCCCATACTCAGACAGACAGATCCCACAGAATCACAGTGCTCTCCATCACCACATCCTGAACTGCAAGATCTTCTACTACCCCTCCTCCTGGCAGGAGGTGGCTGTGGCAGAATTCAGAGCATCACACCAGGAAGCAGCTTCCCTGAGCACCATCTGGGGAGCGCTGGTGCCAGCAAAGCTGTTGAAGGGCAGTGTCAGGGCACAGCAGCCCCACCAACTCCCTTGGCACAGGCTCCAGCAGTGCCACCTGCTATGGGAGAGCAGCACCAGCTCCATTGTCATGATGCCCCTTTCCAAGGGGATGCAATTCCCTGGATACTCTGTCAGCAGGGACACACAGGCACATGCATTTCCCCTCCATTCCCCAACAAATTCTGACTCACTGCTGGAGGGAGGATGCCACAGGAAACAGGAAATGCATTGTTCCATCTGCACTACACAATTGTTGGACTGCTGGGTTTTGCAAAAAAAACAATCAAAAAAACCCACCCCCAAATCCAAACCAATCCTAAATCCCCACTTGAAGCAGTGTGGGGACCTGTAAAGAGTCCAGTTTTTCCACAATTCCCATTACACCAACTCACTTATGAAGTTCTGGAGTTGCAGGATGACACCAGCACATGAGCTGCATATCTAAATCAACAGCACCCTCAGACTCAAAAGTATCTTAAAGTATTGCCAAGGAGTTATTCCACCCCACTGCTCTCTGAGGTGAGCTGTGCCCTTCCTGCCCCATTCCCACTTTGCCCATCTTCACCCCTCCCATTTTGCACCTTCTATTTGTTCCTCACACACTGTGAGGTCCGAGCCAGCTAGGCCAGTGCAGGGATTGAGTGTGGGGGTATTCAGAGCGCTCCATCTGCGCGGCCAACTGTCCACGTCGGCCCACAGACAGCAACCCAGCTCCAATTCAAGCTCCTGAACACATGGTGCTTTTTAGCACCCCTTTCTCCCATTCGCTTTCTTTTTAAATCCAAATTTCCATTCCAGGCTAAAAATATCAGAAGCAGAAAAACAGAAGAGCAGCAAACTAAGCTTCAAATTTGCCTTTTACTTTTGCACTCAAACTTTGAAAGACTTTTCCTGCCCATGGAAGGCCACCAGTCCTGCAGGACACTGAGGAGATAGGAAAACTCTTGTGAGTGTCCAGAGGCTGATCTGCAGAAGTTAATTCTCCAAAGCCAACCTCTGCTCCTGCTTCTGCCCTGCAATAGGAGCTCAAGAGACCCAGAATCTGCTGGCAGCCCCAAGCCTGGGCTTATCTGGCCCCAGCACCTCCTCAGATATGGCTGCACAGGACTTGGAGCAAGATGGGGATCCCTGAGACCACTGCAGAGTTCAAACCCTGAAGGCACCCACAGCTGCCCCAGCACAGGGTGACTGGCAGCTGTCCCCGAAAAACATCTGTGCTGCACTTCGGAAGCAGCTCGTTTGAAGGAACTGATTTTCAGATGAGCAGCTCCCAGTGTAAGTCATGTCTCCACATGATTAACATTTCTTGGCAGTGGCCAGCTCCCTGGCTGCGAGCTGATGCATTTTTAAATTATGGCTCACAAGCAAAGAGGTATTTGCCAGCGCTGCTGGAGCCTCCAGTTCCTGAGTTTGAGTGAGGAACCATACTGCCCACCTGCAAGATCTGTCAGGGGACAGCACTCTCTGCTGCTTTTCCTGCAGCCACGTCAAGGCCAGCACCCGCAGCTTCTCCTCCTCTGGATCATCTCACCCTTCAGACAATCCTGGCAGCCATGTGTGAGCAGGACCACATGCAACTCCATGTGCCCATGGTAACCCCACAGATGCAGGGAACACAGGGCAGTGGCCACAGCTTGACAGCTGCTCAGTGGCACTTGGGTGCCCAAGAGGAGCTGAAGCCAGTTAGGGGCTGGCAGGAGCTGCAGAGGTGTGACCAATTTGCCCCACACCAATCCCACACTTGGCACTGCTTTGGTCACTCCAAAACTAAGGCTTTACCATGCAAACCCTTTTGCCAGAGGATCCCTAGGTGCTTCATGAACATAGCACCCCACAATTAGGCTCATGAATCACAGGTGAAGGAAGGCCCAGCCTCCAGCAACACAAAAGTTGGCTCAGAATTTTGATGGAACACAGAAGATACAGCAAACTCAGGGTAAGATAAACGGGCAGAGTGGCCAGAGGGAGCAGCACCTGATGGCACAGAGATGCTCTGCAAAGACCAGGGCAGGACCACCACCAGCATTGAGGATGGGCAAGTTCACCCCTGGGCTGACTCAGAGAGTTTTGTTTTGGTGACCACAACACATAGTCCCTGAACGTGACAATCCAAAGCAGCTGCCCAGGCAGCACCCCCAGCATGTGAGCCAGGCTCTCACCCAGCTTTGGCTGCTTCAGCCCAGGTGGGAGAGACCCCAAAACCCTTTGGTGAACATGCAGGCTTGGCTCATCCTTTCACATGCCACATGCCTGCTCTGGAGCACTCACGGTCCCTCCATGATTTGCCTCAGTGAAAGCCACCCTTCTGGCTCAGAGGATGCTGCCAAGGAATCCCAGACAGCTCAACTGTCATCCCCAGGCACCTCCTGCCTGAAGCCGGCTCAGGGCAGCAGAAAAGGAGCCAGCAAGAAGAAGCCTCGTTAAAAAGCTACCCAAAGTGCATGGAAACAGGGGGGCTCCAGCACACAGAGGGGCTCCTGCATGGGAGGACTCGGCTTCTGCATACCTCGACTCTCCATGGCAAAGCTGCACAGGCTCCCACTTTGTCATGTAAATGCGGGCGCCGGGGCCGGGGGCTGCAGGGTGAGTGTTGTTCCTGCAGCACAATGCGGCCAGTGAGCGGGATGAAATCCGCTGCCATTAGAAATTCCGCGGCCCGGGAGGAATCACAGACTTTCGCACACAAAGCCGTGCCCTGGGGACGCGCCGGCGGCGGAGCATCGACGCCCTTGCACTGGGTACCGCGGGCAGAGATGGCGGCGAGGGCAGAGTCACCGAAGTGAAAGCAAGTTTGAGGTAATTAGCGCTGGAATACGCTTTGTCCCTGTTATTTATTGTAACAGCTGGGAAACACGACCCGCTGCCCAACAGCTGCCTGCGCCGGGCGAAGCCGCCGGTGGGACGGCATGAAATTACCATGTCATTGAAATCCTCTCCAGCGCCGCATTCAGCCGAGGGGCCGCGGGAACAGGGCCCAGACAAAAGGGAGTTTTATTGCGGCGGCGGGTCCACGCCAGCCCCCTCTCCGCACACCCACCCGCCAAAATACAGCCGGGAATCAGAGAGGTGCAGACAGGGCCGCGGCACAACAAATGCCACTCAACACGCAGCGTGGTCCATCCTCATCCTGAGACATCTCCCATCCTCAACCACTCCAGAACCCCATCAGGAAGTGAAATCCCTGTCGGGGAGCAAAGCAAGGGGCAGCACTAGTTGGAAAGGCAGCTGCTAGGGAGAGTGAGCAATTGGCCTTCCCAATCTCCAGGCTCGACACCTTCAAAACCAAGCTTCAAGCAGCGACCAACACATTCCACACAGCTCAGACATCAAAAAACCCACTCTGCCAACCCAGACATCGCTGCCTGTTCCTTCCCAAGTGACCTGAGCCCTGCCAGGGTCATGCAGCTGTGGGTGCTTTTTGGTTTGGCACTAAACTGCAGCTGTCAGAGCTCAGCATTAAATCTGTCTGTGCACCAGTGTCTGGCTGCTGAGGGCAAGGCTGAGCTGCCCAAGCTCTGCTCCTGCCCTGCACTGGGGGAGCTGCATGCAAAAAATGAGCCAAAACAGTCTCTAAACTGTTTTACTATAGGACTGCCATCTGAAAGCTGCTGAGTTCTTTGTATCCTCACACTAAACACTGAAAAGGATACTGCTGTTCTTCCCACCTGGAAATCATGGGTGACACCCTAAAGTGCAAGCTATAACCCTGGCTGGCTGAATGGGTGTCCCTGCACCCCAGGACGTGCAGTCCCGCAGGTTAAGCCAGGCAGAAGCATGAAGCTGCAGGTGCTGTGACAGAGCATAAGGAACAGCAGCAAGAGCAGTGCCAACTCTATCACACCCGCACGCAGGGGCTGTACTCCAGCTCATCTGGCTCTGGAGAGCAGCGTGGTGATGCCAGTGATGTGGTGGTGCCAGCGGTGCGGACACAGCTCAATCATGAGCGGACCCATGAGGGTCCTGCTAAGCTGGCCTCAGCTGTTCAGCAGCTCTTTTCCATCCCTCTGATGGGGTTTGAGAAGCACAGGCACAGCAAATGCCAGCACCTCTGCTGAGCACACCGGGTGGCACATCCAGGCTGTGTGACTCCGCACAGTGACCCTGGGATCTCCACTAACGGCGCCTGGGCTGGGCGGAGGCTGACACTCCCTGCGCAGCCCTGCGAGGTCTCCCGCTGCTCCTACACTGCCCAGGCAGCAGCCAGGGACGTGCAGAGCCAGGAGTCGCAGACAAAGGCGGCCCCCAGTGCCGGAGGGGCAGGACAAAAGCAACGCCAGCCCCTCTCCATGTCCCACTGCGGCCTCGCAGTGCCACAGGCTCCCAGATCGGGGGTTGAAGCCACCCGCGGCTCTGCGCGGATCACCCTGCCCAGGGAGCAGCTTCTCTGCCTCATTTGGCTTCCTCCTCGCGTCTGCCATCTTAATAACTTGTCTGTGTTTTGTTCTTCCCAGGGTTTAGGGAGAGGCTGCAAAGAGTGTTTAGAGATAAACCATCCATGCTGTGTCTCCAGGCAAGGTGCTTCTCCTGGCTTTGTTTCTCGGTCTAATCCCGTCCCAGAACCAGGCATACGCAATTTCGTGTTTCCTGAAGATAAAAAGCCCCAACAGACAGAGCAGCTTTGGGGTTTTTGCAAGGTTCAGCACAGGAAGACAACGGTTGAGATTAACAGCCTTTAGGAAGTTTGCAAGGGATAAAGAAAACTAAAAGTTGTGGGAAAATAACTTTGGTTTTTAAAAACACTGCATGTGTGTGCCTCCCTGAGTGCTGCCTATGGGCCAGATGTCCTGGGTTTTCCCGCTGCCTCTCCAGGCATCTCCATGTTGGGCACATCCAGGCACATGCCAGTTTCTGCTTTATTGCCCTGATAAGCCACAGCATCAACAGAGCTTGCATGAGAGGCACAGCCCATACTCAGGGTCTGGCACAAGCAAAGGGGTGCCACAGCAGGGCAGGATTCACAGCAGCTCTGATGACATGGAGTTCATGAATCCCCTGCCCAAGGGGTGAACCTGGGTGGGAGCAGATATCCCCCAACCAAATCTGGGGACAGAAGAGGAAACTCTAAGGGTGCAGCAGCAGAGCCCTGCTCCCCGTGCAGCCCTCACAGACCTAGAGACTGGATTCCAAACTTGTCCACCGAGGGCATGCCCATCCCAACACAAGAGATTCTTTTACAGCATTTAAGAACATCATTTCAGGCTGTGGTAGGAGTGTGCCCGGCAGCGTTATCTGCATGGCCTTGAGGCAGCAGCGCTGCTATCGCCCCAAGGCGCCGGCAAAGCCTGCGGTGCTGCCAAATCACGGCTACCAGAGGCCATAAATCAGCCCAAACACAAAGCACCAGCAGCCAGAAGGCCAGACACTGAGAGATTTTACTTAAAGTAAATATCGTAAGAAAGGACTGAAGTTTACAAACACTCAGCAGGTTTATGTCAAAATCTCACCAGGCTGATGTGTTACGGCAAACGCATCAGGCACAAGAGAGGTGGCAGAGCAGCGACTGCCGATCCCATTGCCCTGTCCCTTGAAAAGGCAGCAGCTCCCCATCCCCATCGTCCTGTGCCTCAGCAGGGCAGTGACCTCCATCACCCCATCCCTCCTCCTGCCTTATTTTAGGCACCAAAATCCTCCTGCGACTCAGCAGCGCAAGTTGGCGATGCTCAGGCCAGGCACAGGAGCGAGCGGCAGCCTAGGGCACAGCTCTCCAAACCCCTGCGGAGCTGCCCGGCACGAAGGGCACTGCCAGCTGCTCCCGTCCCTGCAGCCGGGCGTGCAGAGGTTGAGGCAGGGGACACGGGGGTACAGGGTGGCTGTGGAGCTTGGTCCCACGGAGCCATGCTGAGCCCCGGCTCCGCGCATGCCCTGGCACGGGCAGAGGAGACGCTTCGTGCTGTCACGGCACACGGTGTCGCCGGCCTCGAGCCAGCTCCAGCCCGCGCCCCGCTCTCTGAACTCGGGGAACGGGGAGCTGGAGGATGGAGAGGGAGCACGGGGGTGAAATGGGAGCTGGGGGGGAATAAAATGGCAGCAGGGGGTGTGGAATGGCAGGGAGGGGGGTGGAATGGCAGTCAGGGGATAGATGGGGGTGGTGGGGAGGGGGAATAGAATGGGAGCTGGGGGAAAGGATGGGGAGCTGGGGGATGCTGTGCTGCTTTGTGCAGAACAGGCCCCTTGAGCAGGACTCGCTCCGCGAGTCTCGACGTGACCCCGGCCCTGTGCTCCCTCCCGCGAGGTTTCTGCTGGTCCCTCCATCGCCCCTTGCCCTGCTCCCGCACCGCCGCTGCTCTCGGGGCACCCGGGGGACGCGCCTGCCCGACGGCCTCACAGCCTCCCCGCAGCCCTGCTGCTCAGACCCTCGCGCGCCTCCGACACCTCTCGATCCCTGGCATCGCCCCCGCACATCCCGCGCTGCCGCCGCATCCATCGCCACCCGACATGGTCCCCTCCGCACATCCCTCTACCGCGCTCCTCCACCCGGTACGGGCCCCCTGGCCCCCACTGCACACCCACTCCCCGTTCTACTGGCCTCATCCCTTTCGCCCCCCGTCGCCCTCTGGGCGCTCCCCGGCGCGCAGCGCTCCGATCCCCCATCCCCGCAGGCAGTACCTGCTCCCGAGGGTCCCGCTTCCATCCCATCCACGCGGGCGCCGCTCCGAGCCGGGGGCCGGGGCAGGGCCGTGCCGGGGGCCGGGGCCGGGCAGGGCC
>VWYP01010012.1:159477-175570 GCA_013400435.1 Pycnonotus jocosus | reverse complement strand
AAAGGCGGCGCCCGCCGGCCCCGCCGCCATCTTGGGGCCCGCAGGGAGCGGGGGGACCCGAGGGAAGCAGGGGAACCGGGGTGTCCGCTCGGGATAGCGCGGGTGCCCAGCTGGGACCTCGTTGCAGCCGGGGAGCGGCAGAGCGCTGCCCGCCCGCCGGCGCCCGGGCCTCCCCTTCCGTCGATGCCACAAATATTTATTTCGGGGGGGTGGGGGTGGTGGTTTGGGGATTTTTTTTTTGTTTGGTTTGGGGTTTGTTTTTTGGCTTTGTTTGTTTTGTTTGTTTTTGACTCATTTTGTGCGGCCGGGCCGAGGAGGAAGCTCCAGTCGTTGTACGGGCCGCTGTACGGTCATTCCTGGTGTGCCCTGAGTCTCACCAGGCAGGAGCAGGGCAGGAATTCCCCGTGGCGCTGCTCCGTCTAAATCAATAGAACCGTGCAGAGCGTGCCTTTTCCATCCAGTTTCCCACCACCTCCCAGACTTCTCCTTCCCAGGAAGTGCAAATCCCGACCCTGTGCTTTGACTCTGTCAATAACATACCCCAGGAGCATCATTCCCACAGTGAGCCCAGGTGTGTGTTCCTGGCTGGGCCATTCCAGGAAACGGTGAAAAAGCCACAGGAATTCAGGCTGTCAAAGCATTCCCGCCTCATGCTGTTCTTCCAAAACATGAGCAGCATCTCCTGCTGTCCCGAGGAAGTGGCTGGAGCAGAACCCAGCTGGGATTTTGGAGTCAGAGCTGCAGACAGCAAGGCTGTAGCACAGAATCACGAGCATCACTCAGTCCTGGGTTCCTGAGGTTTGGTCCAAGAGGTCTTTACATCATGTTTGTAAGACAACAGGATGAGCAAACCCTGGGGCTTGAGCTCCTCAGGTTTCTGTGAGGCTGAGCAACCTCAGTCAAAGCCCCGGGATCTGCCCTGCAAACAGAACTGACACCTAACGTGGGGCTGCAGAAGGTGCTGGACATTTCAGACAATCCTGTCCCGGTTTCAGTCACAGCTCCCACACTCTGCCCTCCTCCAAAAGCTTTTCCTGTCCTTCCTGCAATATTTATAGTGCAGTGCAGCTGTCTGAGGAGACAAATCCTCACCTCACATAGACAAGATGAAGGACCCAGCAGCTCTTGTATTTACTAATTGCATCTTTCTGATATAGAATCCCCTCTCCAGGCAGGTACAGTCCATGAACACCAATTTTTCTCTGTAATTTCCCAAACATAAAAACCAGCCCATTCTGAAGCCTGCCCCTGGGGTTTGAAATTTCAGCTTCCTTTAGGATCCTGAGATATGTCACCCATACATATTTCTTTAACTTGCTAAATCTTAATGCAACTGAAATAGCAATATTGTGGTAATGAGTTCCACAGGTGACACATTGTGTACAAGTTTTAATTAAAAGTTAAATAGTTTAAGACATTTGTTTACAGGCAACAGTATTGGTTGCTCACTCTGTACATTGCATTTATTGGACAGCAATAAGGAAAACCAGAACATTTGGCACGAGAATGCCAATTTTTTTTATTATTATTATTATTGTCATTTTTGGACACATGAACACAAAATATCCCTGCAGGCTAAAAAAAAAAAAAATACATTGCAATTGTACACGACCAGCATCTTATCTCGACACGGGGCTGTGAGCCCCAGGACAGTTTAGAAAGTACCTCGTATTGCTAGAGACGTACATCCAGTCCAAAGTTAATAAAATACCATTTGAAACATTACAGGTCTAACAATATAGAAACCAAAAAATTACATCAGAAGTCAAACTGAACAAATGCAAACATTTTACATTGAAGTTGCAGCCTCTAGACATAGAAATATGAAAATGTCAATAGCAAGGTCTAAGAAAATCTGTAAGTGATATTTAGTGCAAGATCTTTCCTCCAGTGCACAGGGAAAGAGCCTCGCAGCGGATCGGGATCGGGATGGATCCAATGCCCTCTGGCCCTGCCTTCTGAAAATGAAAGCAGTCACTCCCTCGCTATTGAGCAAGAAAACTCCTACAGCACATCCACAAAAGGGGCGGGGGTGTCAGATGCCAGCTCTGAACCAGGGCCCTTCCCCACCCGAAGGGCCGAGCGAGGGTGGGCACAGGACATCTCGTGCACCGACCTCTACGCCCTCTGGATGGAGCTCCGGGCATGACCCTGGGCAACTCACAGCAATTCAAGAGCCAGACTGGTGGAGACAGGCTAACTAGGGATTGCCAGAGCTTGTTCAGAGCTCAGCAGGGACAAAGCAAGCAGAACCGGGTGGAAAACAGGATTTCTGCCCCCTCCCCCCCCGCCGTTTTTTAAATTTTTTTTTAATATATATATATCAACCACCCCCTTCCCCAACTCTTTGAACTTTGCTACATTTAAAATCTTTCACACCACAGAGCTAAACAGTGGCCAACAGGCTTTATTTATAAAAAAAACCCCAAACCAAAAAACACCCTAAAACTACAGCTACAGAATGCACATCTTCCCATTGATTGACACATGCAGAACGAGTCACTCAGGCCCACAGGGCTCACCCAGGTCCTCAAGTCCTCCAGACTTGGGCTCAGACCTGCCTAGGGCAGCACTGCTGCAACCTGGATCCTGAACTTCAGTGCTTTTCCCCCAAAACTCCAGCCCTGTGCCTGGGGTGGCCTCACACCAGCCCCGCTTGAGTGCTGGCCTAGGGCTCACCAGGGGTCAATGCTTCACCTGGTCTGAGGTCAAATATCCAGTCACAGGCAAACCAAGGAGAGGCTCTCCCTTCCCTCAGTCTCAACCAGGAGTGCTTGGCACTGGACAACTAATTGGTGATAAAGTTCATTTTTTATGCACCCTTGTTAAACCAGCCCCATTCCTAGTGCACAAACTCAAATCAGGGATCTTGGATCCTACCACCTCCAACAGGTGCTCAGGTGCTTTTCAAGGTGCCAAAGTTCTCCGTGTGTGTTGGGTCAGTCAGAGTTCACTCTAAAAAGGGTTTTTGTGTGTTCTCCCTGAATGAGTACTGAGAAAAGCAGCGGTCAGTCTCCCACCCACATGTCCTGATTTTATTACACAAGTGAGGTATTCTTTAAAAAAAAAGTTAAAAAAAACTTAAAATAATCTTTTTCTTTTCTTCAATCTAAACCTGTCCTGGCATGTGCCAGGAGCAGGGTTCACTTCAGTCCCATTTTCAACAGAAATGAAAAGAGGTTAAACTTAATTTATGAGACATACTACTGGAAAGCAGGTTATAAAACTGTTTGAAGATGTTCAGTGTACTCTGGTACAACTGAAAACAACAGCATTTAGAAATGTAAACTTTCATTTATTTACAAGCTTAAAGACTGAAGGAAACAGCATTTCCTATTGCTGAAATTTGGAGGGGGCTGGTTCCTAAGCTTTGGGACAGCAGACAACTTAGCAGCAAACCCCACACAAGTATCAGAGACCACAGTGCAATCCTTGGGCTTCTCAAACTCCTCCTCAGTTTAGGAATAAGCTTTAATCTGCACTAACTCAGGTATACAGTAAGGAATCTAGTCTTAAATTACTATGTTCATGGATTACAGGAATACCAGGGAAACCAGGTCCCTGTTCTGGATTACAGGTTGCAGCTGAAAAAAGCCAAGCAGATTAAAAACCCTAATTTCTAGGCTGGGACAGAATCAGCATTTGAGACTCACACAGGTTCAACATGCTGTAAATGCAGTTGTGTGGGCAACCCAGATTCCCAGGAAAAAAACAGTTCAAAATGCTGGTACAAGTCCTCAGGTTGCCTGTCACACAATACATTTCAACTGCACACATTGGCCTTTCCTACATGGAACACCCAGTTTCCAAGCTTATAAAAAATGTTGTAGACAGGACACCAACAGTGAATATAAAACAGTTAAAAATAATTCTTAAAAAAAGCATGGAAATGTGTCTTTTCTAATTTGTTTCAGAAACTGCCAAATTGTGTGTTCAGAAAACGACACGAGAATGTTGGTTAAACTCATGCACAATCCTCAGCTAGAAAATTACACTGTTTGGGGGGGCTTAAAAAACAAAGATTTATTGCCAAAGTTAAACCTTCTATGAGAAAAAAGTTTTAAAATCACTTAGATTTATCAAACCACACAGCAGCATAAAGTGGGCACTTTTGTAAAAGTTTGCAAAATACCTAAAAGCTAATTTTTTTTTTTTGTTGTTTTATCATTTTTAGAGGGGGGAAATGATGGTTCAGTACTTGTTACGATACCATGGCAGTATTATTTATAACCATTATCATTAAAATCTACTGACAGGCATCACTATTGGTTATATTACACATTCACAGAAACAAGAACCACCTATTAACTCACAGTATAGTGCAATTGCTTTGCAGCCCAAGTCTGCAGAGATTAAAAAGATAATTAGTAAAACTGACAAAAAACTGCAATACCTGTGAAAGTTATGTTTGTTAAAAGGCATTTACAGTAGTGAAGTCTAAAATCTCCATTAAAAAATCTATGGCCCCACACGACAGAAGGATTACGACGAGCTGGATAAAACATTTTGCCATCACATCATACTCACGAAGCAGGGCACGGAGACAGAGCAGCAGTCACCATCAGCTCATGGGATGAGGAGAACTGAAAAACCACAGCTAGCAAAAGATTTGATAGAAACTTTTCGTGCCAAGTCCTTGAAAAATTTCAGGATGATCAGCCTTTGCGCTTTGAGGTAAAAATTCAGTCCAATGCATCAGAAAAGACAAGTCTATGGATTTCTAGTACAGAAAACAATGAAACAAATGGCTCAATTGTGTTGGTGCATCAGACGTTGCAGTGAAGAACAGATTCAGTGCGACTGTCCAGAGCTGCTGGTAGTGGGCAGTCCAAAATCCCCCGGCCCTGGATAGAGCAGGAGGCTTCCAAACACTTCAGGACTGCATGGGTTGTTGTTTTGCCTCATCTTCCCAGGTGCTCTCAAGCAAAATACATGGTGTGCTGGGTGTCGTGGTGGATCTGCACGGCCTTGGCCAGCGCCTGTGGATCGCGGCCGTTGCTCTGCCCCGACACATGGCTGCCCTCAGCGCTGTGAGCAGACACACACTCATGAACAACTGGGACAAGCAACTTCAGTACTTGCTTACCAGGATGATGAGGCCATTCCTTACCTGTCGTGATCCTTGTCCACAAGATGGTACCTGGCCCGAAAGGCCACCAACCTGGCGTAGTAGGCAGGCGCGGGGATGGAGACGGAGCGGGTGCAGCGCACGTAGGTGTGGCACAGCTGGTACGTCAGCAGCTGCAGCTCGTCTGCTGTGAAGCAGTTGTCATCCCACAACACCTGGTAGTGAGAGGGCCGGCTGGTTCCCTGCAGAGAACAGGTGAGCAGTCAGCTGGACAGCAATAGCAAGGACAGAGGTGGTACCTGCAGGCTGCACCTTCCAGCAGGCACTGATGAGTCAGTGCCAAGCAGGCACCGACACACTCCGAGTCTGCCAACTGACAAACGGAAGTGACATTTCCCATGGGGACAACTACAAGGATTTAGTCCCACAGCCTGAGCACAGTAGAGCTGGCATTACCTGAATTCCTGCATGGCTACAGAGGTAAAAGTCAAATTCAGAGGGATGTGTGATGGTGCTGTCCACAGTAGTGCCTGCTGGTACGTTGCCACTTTTACCCACCTAGTGAGAAAGGTTGATTATTAGTCCATGGGCTTTTTTGGAAGTCACCTCAAAATGCTTTCAACGGCAGGCTCTATTGGAAGCTGCTGGAGAATGTACTGCTCAAAAAGGTGAAAAAAAAATTAAGGTCGTTTACACAGGAGGAATGAAAATGTTCTCTGTGAGTTCATTTTTAGAAACTTCACCAAATCCAGCTGGTGTGTCATCAGAAGAAAATAAAACCCTTGCCAGCACCATTAAAACTGCAGAGTGGGATAAAGCCTACACAAGTAATTCAGGATCTGAAAATGCAGGTTCCTGAGATAAATTTATTTCGTATCCTTGTTTGCTCTCACACCCCAGAGATCTGGGTTTTTAAGCAAACCTCAGATCAAGTGCTTCCCTAAAGAAGGTTCCTCAACTGGCCTGTAGACTTGTGCTACAGGCACATCTTAGATGCACCGAGAGACAGAACAGGGAACAGAATGAACAGCCAGGTCAGCTCATCATCAGGAATCCTGGACTATAAAAACCCAGGATACATCTCCAGGTACACAAATACTGGAATACTGAGCACACCTATTCCAAAAGAGGGAACAAGCTGTTCCATCTGATGTAGAGCAATAAAAACAGGTAGGAACTGCTTATTTTGGTAGAGAAAGCCTGTTACCACCCAGTACTGCTGCTGCTTCACAGCTTTAGTGGGCAAGACAGATCCCACCCCACTGAATCAAACAATCCCACTTTCCTGTGCCATCACCTCCCCCTCATGGAGTCAGTACTTGCCCTCTCAGTTTTGTCGGCACAGAACAGCCTGGTGTGATGCCTTTTCTGCACAACAATGTAGGTTATTCCAGGTCTATAATCTTCTTCCAAACTAATGCAGGCCTTCCGGATGGCAATCAGCTCTGGCCAAGCTACCTACAAGCAGAAGATTTAACTATTATGTGATGAATTCAGTAGGTATTTGATTATTTTTTTACCTGTCTACAAATGCCACACCGTAAGGGACATGATCAGACTAGTAAATGTACATTGTGCTTGCCCAGGACAATTCAGGGAAACTTATTTTTTCCAGTAACAAATATAATAAATCTCCAGGCAGCAACTGACAGAACGAAGAGGACACAGTCTTAAGCTGTGCCAAGGGAAATATAGGTTGGATATTAGAAAAAAGTTTTTTACAGAAAGGATGATAAAATATTGGAACAGTCTGCTCGGGGAGGTGGTGGAGCCACCACCCTTGGATATGTTTAAAGAACGATTGGATGTGGCACTCAGTGCCATGGTTTAGTTGGGGTGTTAGGGCTGGGTTGGACTTGATGATCTCGGAGGCCTCTTCCAACCTAGTGATTCTGTGATAATCCACAGAATAAATAAATATATTTTTCCAAATATATACATATTTTTGAATAAATATGAACAAAATAGATATCTATTTTTTCAAGGGCCAATCCTTTATAATCCACATAACAATATATCAACCTCCTTTCCATGAGCAACAAAAAATTACCAGACAATACCTGTTTCATCTGTCCTTCCGACACTCCCCCTCTGTAGTAAATGATCCTCGTAGGCTTGAAACGAGTGGATTTGTAGAACTGGATCAAGAGCTCCCGCACCATGTTGGTCAGGTCCTGGATGACCTCCTGGCTGTAGAGCAGCTCCTGGGAGGTCTCCTGGCGTGAGGTCTGCACGCGCACCGTGGCGCAGTAGCGGCTGGGGTGCCCATCCATGCTGCCCACCACAGCCGCGATGGACGGCTTCTTCCCGTCCCCGGCGGGAGGGTGAGTGACGTCTGCTCCCAAAAAGATCACTGGCTGCTGGAACACTGAGGGCCTGTTTGATAAGGTTAAGGGTTATTAGTTAGAATCACAGAATTCCAGAAGGGTTTGGGTTGGAAAAGGTCTTAAAACACAGCCTGTTCCACCCCCTCCCCTGGGCAAGGGCACCTTCCATTATCTCAAGTTGCTCCATGCCCTGTCCAACACTACCCAGAGATGAGGCAGCCAAAGCTTCTCTGGACAACCTGTGCCAGAGACTCACCACCCTCACAGGGAACAATTTTTTCCTAATCTCTAATCTACATGCACTCTCTGTTTGAAGCCATTACTACAGTCCCTCTCTGACCTCCTTGTCAGCCCCTTCAGATACTGGAAGATGCTGTGAGGTTTTCACACAACCTTCTCTTCTCCAGGCTAAATAACCCCCACTTCCTCACCCTGACTTGAGAGGAGAGGTAGCCTCTTACCAACTCATAATAATAAATAAGAGCAGCAAAAAGAAAGAGGGCCAGGAACAAAAAAAAAATTACAGCTGAGGAAGGCACATTCAAAGCAGTGAACAGAACAAAAAGCTGTGAGTCTTTAATGGCAAAATTCTCTGCCTCCAGCACTTACAGTCCAGAAAGAACAGAAAGTGACAAGTACAGGATCAAAGGCAGACCAAGTTACAAGCATGGATTCCAAGTCACTCCTTCTCGCTCCTTCTCTTTCAATTTGGATGCAAACACAGGATGCTTTTAGAGGTTGAGGAAAAGGTACACTGAGTGAATCCAAAGGCAGAAAAGAGACAGGAAAAAAACCTTGGTGGGTTTGGTGGCTCTGACTGCTGGATGACTCTGCCTCCCCTTGGCTCAGGGCTTACTGCGAACACTCCAAATGCAGACATATCCTCCACTGTCCACTTCAGACTGTGGGAAATTTCTAAAGTGTGTTTTATTTTGAAAAGCATCATTTTAGCAAATACAACAAAATAACACCATTTTCCCTGACAATGCAGACATTACAAAGGGCTTTGGATTGAATCTCACCTTTGATGAGGTACCAGCACATTGTTGATTCCTCCCAGCTTGGCGTTGATCTTCAGACACAGGTTGGACAGCGTTTGTGGTGAGGTTTTGACCACGTTCTTTACCTGAACACACTGTGTGGCCATGCCTAGAAGAGTATCTCCGACCCGCTTGACTTCAGCTGTGACAGAAAATAAGGAAGTGGTTCCTGCTTGCTCTTACTTTTTTTTTCAAATGTTACTGTAATTCAGATCCTTGAAACTTCACTGACAAAAGTTCAGTTTGCTATTTGGTAATGCACAACTTGCCCAACCAGGCCGGACAAACCAGCTCCAAAACACTCTTTTAAAGAGAACCCATTGCCTCCTCTGACTCCTTCCTGCCACCCACTTGCAGTACAACTCCTGATCGCTTTACAGCCCCTTCTCCATACCATACACAGGCGTCTTCCCAGGCAGAATCACCACGATGAGCTGCAGGCCAACATAAGTCAGCTTTAAGTGTTTGAACATGGGCTCCACACTGTCTGCACCCTGGGCATACTTGCAGAAGCAGGGCTGGCCCTGGATCGGCATCCCAGCGTCCTTGGAGATCTTGCGCAGCTGGTCTGTGAAACTCCTGAAATAGAAGTGGATTTGTTCTGGCCTTTTCACTATGGTTCACTCATCAGTTTTATCAAGCAGATCTATGCTGTTTCTGCTGTTACACAGCACTACAGTAATTATTTTTTAGCAATTCTATCCCCATCAGGAACTCACTAATACGACTGTAATCCTCTCTGAGAAAGGTCATCAGCTTCTGTGATTTTACAAGCCTTACAGAAACAGACATTTGAGATGAACATCCTGAGGCAGACTCCCAAACTAATACTGATGCTCTGGTATATTTTTACTTATCCACCTAATTTATCTGAGCATTATTGCAACCATGATTTTTACCAATCAGTGGTTCACAGAACTTCCTTCTTTAGGATTCTGTAGAGTAATTTGAAGGACAGGGGAAAATCAATTTATACCACACACCACCTTTCAGAAACATGAGAAAAATACACCTTGAAACAGAAACCTGAATAAATAGGAAAATACTTACTTCAGCAAGTCTTCCCTGCATTGTTTTTGAGGAGCAAAACAGGCAACAGCCCAAACTTTAATCTCAATGCCAGCATAGAACTGTTTCCCTCTCATGTCCCACACGCCTTGGTTTGGTGTGGCCACAGTCTTGTTCTAGGTAAAAACCAGAGACAAATTAGAAATCAAGTGCTGCTCCATTTTGACTGTAGCCCACTAGAGGAAGCCTCATGAGAAGATACACAAAACACCTCATTAATTTCAACAACCTCAGGATAAAGAGTTTTACAAGACATGGAAACTCACCCTGCCTCCATATTGCAGCATTGGGGCTGGCAGAACTCTGCCTGTCAGCTCTGTCATTTCGTTATGGACAACAATTCCAAACTCCTTCAGATACGGATCAGGCCCACCAACCATACTGTTACTCTTCACCTGGGGACAAAAAAAAATACTGATGTCACTACACTAAAGCTTCAGGTGACTCTGCCCTCTTTGTCATCAACAGCCTTTCCGTTGAGAAGGATTTGTTTCAACCAAGACAGATTTTTTTAACTCCTCTCTTGGTCATGCTGCTCAATATCACCTGCTCTAATGCTCTGGAAAAGCCATGAGAAGTGACACACACAGACTGTGCAGCTGGAAAAATACTCACCAGTCTGCTGATTTCCTCCTGCCTGTCTGGGGCAGACCTGGCTGTTGCTTTTATCATAGTGGAGGTCTGATTGTCTGTGAGCTTCTTGATGCACCTCTGGCCAGCCACGATGTTACACACCTGCACAGGAGCAGGAAGAGGTGCTGTGACACTGTTAAACAGAGTACACCCCAAAGCCCAGGACTCAGATCATTACCTCCAGTGGCAGGTACGTGTGTTTCTGCTCCTGTCCCACTTGGAGACAGGGCAGGTGAGGGTATTTCAGCTGCAGACTGTACTTCTGCTTAAAATACTGAGCTACTGTGCACTCCATGGCTTGCCCGTTCTCCAGCTGCAGAGGGAACCTAGAAATGACATTTGTTCTGGTTAGATTTTGTCAGATTTTTTTAAAGCAAAAAATAGTACGAAAAACCTATTCCAGACTACCTTTAGAAAAATCTCTATTTTCCTTAGTTACTGGAACTCTTCTTTATGAGAAGATTTTAGACTATATACTGAATTTCTCGTATTGTAGCTATTTTAAAAATAAGAGCTTTTGATAACTGCATTTAAAAGCCAGCATATAGCTCAGTTTTCCTGGGTTGAAAGAAATAAAACAGTAGTCAAACCCCACACTATTCCTCTACTCCACTAAGACTAAACATTCCTGTAAAGCCACACAGCTGCTTCACCTCCAGAATCCACTATTCCTGCATAAACAATATACCAAATATATTCCTGATATATTTAATAGGTTGAAGATTTTAAGAACCGTCAGGCAGTGCTTGATACATACGTCTGGTGACTGGCTGGTCGCCGGGTAACGTTGCAGACTCGGTATTTTCTCTTCATCTGGCCACAGTGGGTAACTTCTACTTTTAGACCTGAAAACCCAACAGAAAATAAATTCAAGGACAGGAATCACCTTTGAAGATGATGAAGACAAAATGGAACAACCCAGTTTTCAATGTGCCTTGCAAATTTTCATTACAACATAGTATGAGCAGGTTTCAGTATTTTCTTGCAACAGCTTTAGGACAAGATTTTACCTCTGATTTCTTTGGTAAACTTGACACGCTGGGAGTCTGTCAGAGGTTTGCTTTGTTCACTGATGTTCTGGATGTCCAAGACCTCGCACATGAACTCAATGATAGGCTGGGCACGATAGAAAGCAGTCGCTGACACTAAGATAAAAAGATAGGGCAATTAACTGAGAGGCACAAAGAACTCTGTTACATGAGTGAGACAGAATCTCCTACACACCATCAATGTTGAGCATCATGTTCCACATGGCAGGACGGACAGACTGGTGGAAGCCAAACCAGACCTCCCTGCCCCCTCCCAGGGGGTGGTAATAACCTTCAGGAGGGGAGAAAAAGGAGCGACCCACAGGGGTGTACCTGAAAAAAAAAAAAGATAACTAATACTCTGATAATTTCTGATATATTTTTTACATTCACACCTATGGTGTTTAAAACACATTTCTACAGCGTGTTATAACTGTCAGAGCTGATTTGTAGCAAGCACACAAAGCCTTTTCTGACAGTGCAGCTGGAAAGGGTACAACAAATTCCTGTTAGAAACATGACCAGCAGACACAAGGCATTAGTTCAGATCACATTTCCCTATTCTAGTGCAAATTTGTAAGGCAGGTGTTGAATTACAAGGCTGTATCCTTCATCCCTTCTACCACAGGAGTGTAATGGACAGCAGAGCAGCAGCAAGGAATAGCAAACACAAATGTTAAGATGGATAGAAGACACATCCAGTCAGGGAGGCCCCACAAGTACTCACCTCATGGAGGGAAGGTGCCGTGTGATCACATCCAGTGCCTGTACAGAATCTTCAGGAACTTCATTCAAGTGCCCTGCCAGAGCTTCCAGCAGCATCTGAAGGCTGACGACTGACACCCACTGAATGGAAACCTTAAATGTCTGGTCCTTCCCCTCTCCTGGAAGTGTAACCTCCATATCCACCTGCCACGGGCATAAGAAAATTAAGCACAAGCTTTTGTTATGGATTGCAAACAGACACAATACTCGGCAATGGTACAGTTTTCTCCTAGGTGTCCTTTGAATCTATATTTTTGGTTATTAGTTTGTGTAATGACCTTAAAATATTACAATTGATTCCCTCAGGACTTTGAAAGTTTGTCATTTATTCATCTGAGAAACTGCACTGAAGCATCTTTAAATGGAAATTTTAAGCAGTAATTAGTATGGTGACATCAAAGCTCTGGAGAACGGTGAGTCATTTTTTAAAGTCAGCCAATTAAGAAAAAGATATTTTGTGAACCAAACGGGAAGGCAAGAAAACCTTTTGGTCAAACAGGAGACTCACTGGGAGACACAAGTCTCAAAGTTCTGGCACAGCACTTGGGATGATTCTCACACCCCACAGCCCAGAGGCTAACTGTGAACTCATACCAGTGATCTCCTAGAGACCCTGACTGGTCATGCCTGTCATTTCCACAACTACACCAACAGGTGTGACAGCATTTTGGGTTTATGTCAATAAAAGACCACTTTTCAAATGACACTGTAACAGTTTCCCTGTGGAAACTTAAAGCAACACTTACTCTGTCCCTGCCAATGGGTAAGGGGTGTGCCGTGTACATGTTCCTCTTCCCATCGTACCCAGGCTGCCGATCCCCAAATATCTGCATCTTGAAGTGCCTCACCATCGTATCCACCACCTCCCTAGGCAGTGATTCATTGAGTTAAGTGGAAGAACAGAAAATTTAATAATGGGCTTACACAATTTAAAATTGTTTTTTACACTTTTTCTTAAAAGAGCAAGATATGAAAAACAATCATAAGCACATAAGCACCCCCAGGTCACACCAGAAGCTGTGAATGTCACCTCCAGGTTGACACTCAAGTGGCACACAGAGGTGTCTGTACAGGTATCTACATGGTCAGCAGAGCTACAGCCAAAACAAGCAGAGGAACCTGGAGAGATGTTCACACACAGGAGCAGACACAAGCACCTGCCTTGGGGTAGGTGGGAGTGCTCTGTGGATTGATCCACGTGTGGACCCCAAAATCTACAAGCTGAAATGCCTCTCCTCAGCTGCTATACATGTTTGTGTAACAGACTGTGGAACAACTACCAGGGACATTGACTTGTAGACTGCAAAATAAAACCAGCTGGAGGTCAACACTCAGTACATTTCCCAGAGCCTTCCAGATTACAGGCCAATTGCAAGAATATTACAGTTCACTGAAAAACAGCTGCTGACAACAGTACAAACACAAACAGGCCTTTAGGATACACAGCTTCCTTAAATTCAGGTATATACACTTAATTTAAATCAATAGACCTTTATGAAGTAACTCCTACCTGTTGACTCTTCGAGGGCGTTTCTCTGGTTTGATATCTACATCATAGTGATAAACATCAATCTTGGGGATCTGAACCTGGAAGTGGTTGGCCAGGAGCCGGATAGGTTTCCCAACAGTGCCCAGGCCTGGGCGACGGGGAGGCTGGAAAAGGCTTGTCGGGGGCCCTAGGAAAGTCAAATAAATATGTATGAGATGTGATAGCACCCCTCAGGAGTCCTATGGGTGACTTTTTGACTGGGCAGGAAGAAAACTTAAGCTTTCTGAGATTACAAAGAGGCATTCAAAGACGCTCAGCCTTCCAGCTGCTCAGAACTTCAAGGTAAAAAAGGTGTTCCCTAAAGCATGTATAGGTAGGTGGCATAAATCACTCTTATAATTTTAGTGGCATTTATTCATGGCCGTGGTTAAGAACTTCACAGAGTCCTGAGAGGGAATGCAACCATACAGATATTATGTATTTTCATGTAATGCAAAAATGAATACAACCCTACCCCCATTTCTAAAAGGAACCAATAGCCACAAAAGCCACATTTTGTCATTGTTTTCATTACAGGCTTAAAGTTCAGATGTCAATGACCCAATTTAAAATTCCAATGTAAAGACAAGAGTGAGGAAAGGTTTAGGCTTTCCTCTGAGTAGAAGGATAAAGGAGAAAGCATTAGACAGGTATGGACTCCTACAGACATGGAAGAGATATTTTGTTGGGACAAAAGAAAAACTTCAGGAACAGATCTAAGGAGGAAATTATTAGAAGCCTGGAAGCATTACTCACATGTAAGCTAGTCACTAGGGAAGCCTTTAGTTACCCTCCTCAAAGTGTTAAGATCTGAGATACCATGTTAACGAGATTAAACTGACTATTTTTTAAATCGATCAGAGCCTCAGCTGACACTGCACATAAAGCAAATGACATTGGTATATTTTCATGGGTTTGTCTATATCTGAGCAGGGCTCAGTGTGATCAAAGTGTCTTCCCTCTGTTGCAGAGTAGCAAAGGAGAGGGCAAGCAGTCTCACTAGAACGCAATAATAAACTTATCATAAAACTTAGGGCAAATTTAGCATTATAACCTGACAGCACCCATGTAAGTCAAAGCGTCCATTTGTACCAGGAGAGAGGAGAGGTAGGTGACTCCTATTTGGGTACACTTCAGAGTGCAGCAATAAACTCTAACAAAACCATAAACTAAACCCAGGACTAAATCCCAGGAGATTCCACACTGGATTTAAAAGCCATCCCTACTAGCTACTGCATTACTAAATAAAATGACCAACCTGAGGACACCAGCTCTGGAATATTTTTAAGCAGAAGGAACACAGATCATGTAAGCAGCTGAAGCCCACTGCCACGTCAGCTCTGTAAAGTTGCAGTGGCAGGGGGCTGTTGGGGACAGACACCCCACAGGACACGTTCCTGGCTCCGCACCCACCTGACGGATCATGCTCCGCCACAGTCAGACCAGTTGTGGGGTACAGTTAATGTTTAAAAAAACTACAGCCGCCTTGACAAGCATGAATCATTGAGGGCAATCAAAGTTTGCTGTGCTTATTTGGATACAAGAGATGATCCATTAATCCCATGCTAATTAGTCTGAAGGAAGTGCAGGCACTGACCTCCTGCAAGAGATTAAATGACAACTATATTTACCCATTTTCCTCCCTTGGTATTTACAAGTTCTGCAAACACACACAGCAACACGGTCCTCTGTTCTGATCAAAGGAGATAAAACTTACATCTCCTACTTCCTAAAGTTATTTCTCAAAGGATTCTAGAGAATCAGCTAAAAATTGTTTTCCCATTTGAAGCCCAGCTGCTCTGGCATCACAGGATTTTTATCTGATCAGTCTGACTAGGGCTGTATATGCTGTTATATTTTAATTCTCTTACCCCACAACCATTATGTACTAAGCATCTCAACCGAATTGCTTCAGACAGGAAGCAGTTTTCAAAACTGAAAGAGGATCTGCTTCTCTAGCTGGAACTCAGGGAGGCCACGATACATCACACACATACAGCAGGCTCTGAGTCAGCCCTCACTACCTCAAACTCTGGATTCTTCTGGAATTGCACCTTTGTGTCAATAAACGTTTCCTATCATACCAAAATTAACAACATTTCGCTTATACCGATCGTTTGAATGGGAACTTGATGGGTCAGGTGCACAGGCCACTGAGGGCTAGAAATAACATCCTGCAGGCATTTGATGGGAGAATAATCATGGAATAAGACACAAGCAGGAAAGCACCACATGCAAAAAACCCACCGATATCTAAGCGAAGTTTGTTAAAGAAATAAACAGCTGTATTTTCAGACAGTATTACCTTAAACTCTCAGCAATGACTCAATGTCAAATATAAAACTTATCACCGCACAGGTTGCAGGGCGCGCATCGCTGTGACACTACAGCCCTGCCTATTCCCGTCCCCTCGCTGTCCCACTCCCAGCCCCGTCCCGTTCAACCCGGGGACTCCGAGGAGCATCCCCCGGTAGCCCCGGCAGCAGTGGGGGCCGTGAGGGCATCCGCAACCCCCGCGCAAAGTTTCGCGACCTGCTGCGGCTCCTCCGCACCGGGCAGCGCCGGCGGCTCGGAGCGGGCCCCGCAGCTGCCGGGGAGCCCCGCCGGGCCCGTGGCCTCCTTCCCCCGCTGTCACG